>CM030360.1:51317483-51860383 GCA_017893485.1 Hemerocallis citrina
GTAATATAGCCAGATGTTAGGATTTCCTGCCTAGTTTTGCGACACAATCACTATGACCAAACCAACAAGCAAATAGTAGATCAAACAAAACACATGAAGCACACAATTTTGTCTCGGTTTGGGCGAACCCTTAATACGGCGAAGAAAATATTGAGTTGATATTCAACTAAAGAAGATACAAGACTTACAACCACTCTCACCAAGAACCTATCTATCTCTCAAGGCTCACTGGAAGATATTATCTGTTTAAAATGGAGTACTCAAACTATCTACAATGAGTACTCTCTCTTACCTCTGAAAGGAGGCCATTACAATATATATATAGATCGACAGAAATCCTAGTTTGCAATCTTGATAGAATAATCATCTGATGTATCCTGAAGAGATAACCATACGATAAGAGTCGTACGATCTAACTTGGAGAGAAAATTGGGTTTCAAACTAATTACAAGACCCAACCCAATTCGTTGCTTCTAGTGGTTGGTAGTTGACTGTAATGAACCCCGACCAATCCAGAGGACACTTGCGTTCGACTATCCATATGAACAGACAACTATCAATTGCTATCTCTGCTTTCTGCTTTGCTGCTACTTCCTTCTACGTCCAACGTCGCTTCAAATTCTCTTCTCGCTTCACCCGTATTCTCTTATCATCGAATATAGTATGCAAATTATAAGCCCAACAATCTCCACCTTGGGATTGCATATTCATGCTTTCACACCTGTATGATTTAAACTCTCCTAGACTTTTTTCTTTTCATCTTGCAAACAATATGGTTTAGTGAATTTCTCTGCTAGTTGAATCTATCTCCACCTGTTTTTCTCCACCCACATGCCCCCTTCAAGGGCAAACCCAGTAAGTGTCAATATTGAGGAGCCAACCTCCACAGAACTCCACCTACCTCCACAGAACTCCACCTATCCCGAGGCACTCTCCACCTTCCGACAATATTCGAACATCACAGTCAACTAGATAATTCTTTAGGAATGCTGGGCTTCAAATCACTTATACAATATTTTCTGTTCGCATAAGCTAGTAGAGATTGTGCTGACTCTACCAAATTCTCCTCTTTCCCCACATCATCTTATGACGGTTGTTGCCACTGAATCTGGTGTGGGGGCAATAGACAGAATTTGTAGGTTCGTAGGAACTCGAACGGGCAAAATCCTACTTCTTCCTTGTTAATGAGTTGACTCCTTGGTGCTCTCGCTGACCTGCATAAGCATTCGAAACACCGGGATGGATCCCGGCGACGAACCCTCTGACGCTGTTGTTAATACCAGAAAAAGTAAAGGAAAAGAGCTCAAGTGCACAAAGAGTGATCACCTTTCACAGTAGGAGGCATGGGGTTTTTATAGTCGCCATGGGAATCTCCTTCAGGATAAGAGTGAATCCCTCCTTTCCGGTGAGGCTGGATAGGGGTGGTTATAATCACCTCCTCAAGATCAGGGCGAGTCAGAATTTCCTCCAATCTTGTTGAGTTGATCCATAATGGGTTGAGACCCGTTCTCAACCGAACAGATCCGTTCATGGATTAGCGGGTCCAACAGGAGGACCCGATTCCCAATTTGGACCCATCTGTAGGTGAAATGACCATCTTGCCCCTGGGAATTTAAGATACGTGTCCACTTTGAATGGTTCCGATTTAACCCCATTTTAGCCATATCACGAGCCCCCACTCCCAAAGACTGTGTGATACGACCTTTGGGGAGTAGTTTTGTTGTCTTAATGGCATATAGGGCTTTATCGGGGTTCTCAATGTAATGCCCCGATTTTTTCATTTAATAAAAATTATTTTATTTTGCACGTTATGTGCACGTGCAATATTTTGGTAATATTAAATGTTATGATTATTTTCTTCATGATGAGTATAGATATTTAAATACTTGTCTTTAATTATTTTTATATAAAGCCTTCTTTCAATTAGACAAAAAGCCTTTTCTTCTTAAAGCCCAAATTTAATTCAATTCATTATTTTTATAATTATTATTCTGGCCCAAAAACTAAAGCCCATGAGCTAATTTATTTTTTAAATACAACTTGCAGTGTAGAATACATTTTAAAAATTTTTAAAAATATATATAATGTACAATTTTTGGAGGCAAATGCTTGCACGTGCATTGCACGTACACGTGCAAAGTGCATTTCCCAAGCATGGCCGGTTTTGGAGCTTTGGAGGGAAATCAAAATTTTCAAGAGGAGTCATGGTGGTGGTGGTTACATGATGATGGGTGGTTAGTGTAACTCCTCCTTCAATCTTAGCCATTTGTTCCTAACTCCTACTTCAATCTTAGCCATCCATTCTCCTATTTTTTTAGTATAAATACCCCCCCCCCCTTACCTAGTTATTCTTGTTCTTATTATTTCCTCCAAACCTATAGTCTAAAATACATTATTTAGTAGTATTCAAGTGAGTAAAAGATTGAGAGATTGTGTGGGGATTGTGCTTGCATCAATCAAGAAGAGGGGAGGCCGGCTTTCATCCATAGGAGCTATCGGTTTTGGTGTGCTTGGGGTTTTGTGCGCGTCGACAAGGAGGAAGATCACTCTCGTTTGCAAGGACATTCGTTTAGGAGTTGCTAGTTGTTTTTCTCTCCAACTAAGGTGGGTAAATTTTCCATATTTCTAAGTAAGAATGCATGCTAGATTTGAATGAAAAAAATGATGCATGAAAAAGATTAATAAGAGTACACATTTAATTGGAAAAATGATCTATAAATTGATTGAAATGTTGATGTGCAAATGTATGTGGTTCTATTATTAAAATTGAAGTTATGTGCGAAATGATTATGGCTATGGAGTGTGTATAGAAAACTTCGTTATTAGCATAAAAATTATATGCAAGAATTAATAAATTGACAATGTCGCTTTATGTGCTTAAATAGATTTTTTCGTCATGACATTGTAATGAATGAATTAGAATGTAATTGTTATGCTTGTGAAATGAATAAAAGCAGGAAATTGGTGTAGAGATTAGTGAAATTAAAATGTTGAAAAAAGGAGAGAAAGGTGTTAGTAGTAGTATATCAAATTAACCAAATTGTATGGTAGATATGTATTAATTATTGGGAAAAATATATTTAATCATTTAAGAAGATTATTTTTATATACTGGAGTATAGTTCATGATGGGAACTGATTAATCTGGAATTTTTACAGTATGTTAGTAAGAGCAATTTGAAATGAAATTTTGATGAACATCGAAATGTTTTTACTAAACAGAGAGGGTCGTTTTATTTTGAAATTTGAATTACACTATGACAACCCGAGCCTATAGCTCGAGTGGTCGGATCGCTCTTAATTGCTACAGTATATGCGAGGGTTTCTCCGAGGTTGAGGGATCGAATCCCGTTGACACCATATATTTTGTTTCGAACTTTTAAAATAATCAGTTTCGGCCGAGAGCACTTAATGCTCTCAGCCTCTCTTCTAACGCGTGCAGCACTCGGCCTAGTGGCCTGTGCCTTCGGTTGGTTTCCCTGTGGTCGCTGGTTCGACTCTTGGTCTCGGCTGTTGATTATGTTGTGGGAAAAATAATTTTTTTGGGTGTTTTAATGATTAAAAAAATATGGAAAAAATATGATTATTATCCTAAAATTATGTGGGACTTGTGAAAAATAGTTTGAGGGTTATTTGCATGATGTGGAGTATGTTTAGAGAATAAAAGTATAATTTAGAACTATAAGTTCTATACTTGCATTTTTTATAAAAGTTGTGTTTTGCAAAAGACTTGAAATGGAATATTAGAAAAGAAATATGAATAAGAAAGGAATTATGTGAAGTGATGTGAATTATTCTCATTGGAGAATAGTGTGACAAACTATGAAGAGTGAATATTCATTTTTGATCGTATAACTAGTGATGTGGTTTTCAATGTGAAAATGATATTTCATGAATTACATGATGAATAATTGAATCCCATGTATAATTATGGACTATTGAACAATTTAGAAATCATGATTGGAAAAGAGAAATATTTTTTGAGTATGACAACTCAACATGTGAACATATGAATTGAAATTAAAAATTAGAGTATAGCCAAACTCACACCGGCAAGCGAAAAATGATAAATTGTGATTTTTGACATTGAAAAGACCAGGTTTAGGTCATTATGAAATGAAAGAATTAAAACCGGTAGTAGTGAGAGGGCTAACTCTGGAGCTTTGATTTTGGTCATGATTTCATTAAAATTAAGGATTAGTTACATAGTGAAGAGGTGATGAAAGTAAGAGAAAAACATTGAGTAGGAGGGCCATTGGATTGTCGGCGAGAGCGTATCCCAGGATGTCCGATGATGAGTCATGATAGGACATGGATACTGCTCCAGAGTACCGTCCCGGTGGCGACGCTCGTGGGGTGTTTGAAGTCTATGGTAAGAGCTGAATTACCACAGGATGCCTGCATGATGAGTCATGTTTCAGTACGCTGGGATTCCCTCCAGGGTGCCTAGACATGAGTTCGTATGTCAGAAAATATCTAGGATACTTACCGTAGTTACAGTAGTAGATTAAGTCATGACGAGGGATTGAACCCTACAAAGATGAAGAACAATTAAGGGCTTGCCCTCAGACCTATGTAGTATGGAATGCATAGAATCCGAACAAGTACGCATTAGTGTCATATAATATAAATAATTGCATTAAGGACTAAGTGCACAATCACAACACGACATCAATAGGGTAGTCCCTTTAGTTTGATATGTGACAAGTTTGTGTTTGCTAAATATGGAAAATGAGTTATACTATTTTCGGATAGAGAGGATGGCCGTGTATAATGTTCGTCGGTTGAATAAACTGACGTACCCACAGTTTCGTATGCAGGGAATGACATGATAAAGGCTAAAGAGGAACATATGCTTAAAGATTATTCAAGTTGTTGTACATTCATTTAAATGTTGTAATTTTACTTCCGCTGTGCAGTGTAAATTGTAATGTTTTTCATATAACTCTGATGTAAAGTGAAAAGTTCAAATTTCCTTATAAAATTGTACTAAATGGAGTGGAAAGATCCTGTAGAACTATCGAATTCAGTTGTATTTTGGATTCGGGGCGTTACACTCAAAGGGTTTTCGAATCTCGTCTCAGGGTTGATGGTGCTTTTCTGAGCTGGTAACGTGCCCAAGTTTGCTCTCAGGCCCTTCTGGATTTTTGGTTATTTTTTCCAATTTTATATTATTTTCGAACCATTTATTCAATTTTACAAAGCGATGATTTGCTTTCCGGGAGCACTAATAAATCATTCTAGCCAATAATTATTTTTCCAGGGGCACAAAAATGCTCTCCTGAATTTATAATTATTTTTTAGAATTTTTAATTATTTTTCCCTTATCTTTAATCATTTTTTCATAATTTTTTAAATAAATAATTCGAATTAACAAATAAAATATAATTTTAATTACCCAATTATGACGTGGCGAAATCTCGACCGTCCATCAACCTTTAGCGCAAAATTCTGAGTGATCCGATGGAGGGATGGTGCCGAGCGATGTGGGCACATCTAGGGTCTGGATCGGTTTGCGGCGAGAATTCAGAGGTGATTTGATGGCTCCTATTGTTTGGCAATGTTTTCCCCATAAGCTCGGAATGTCTGTCTTTCGGATTGGGATTTTGAGCGACGTGGCATAATCTGAGACATCCATCTGGATGTGACACGAATTTCGAGGTAATTTAACGGTAGATATTGCAATTGGCCACGTGGCTGAATCAAGGACGTCCGTTAGGTCGCAGCGCGAATTCCAGGCGATCAGACAGCTCTCCTGGCTCGGCGACATTTTCTACGTGTGAGCAGCTCGGAATGCAAGTCGCTCGGATTTGGTTTCCAAGCGATGTGGCACAATCTGGACCGTCTGATGAAGATCAGGCATGGATCACGAGGCACGATAGCGTGGATCATGAGAAAACGTGATCTTGGTTCAACGTGGCTGAATTTGTAGCTCAACTCACAATATCGAGAAGCAAAATTCTCGGTATTGGGTTCAGTTGGAACAGATGTACAACTTCTTCTCATCACATTTCGGGTCCATCTTCTTTTAATGTATACATCCGGAAGGGAAGTGTGATGGCTGAACCGAAGAACGGCTAAAATATGCCTGCAAGGGATTGCAACGAAGTCGAAGAAGTGACATGCACATGTAATAATTCCGTTGATTTTGCAAAACTAAAGAAGGCGAGCCGGTTCTGATTCTCCACAGAGTATCACATGGAAGGTTGAAATATCCGGTGTCTCAAGATCGCCAACGAAACTCACATTGTACATGAAGCTTTTTGTAACTTCATCTTGGAATTTGTAAAAGATTTTCAAAGTATATGTTTTCGCCATTTGTGCCTCCAAAGCTCATTCACTCTTCAACTTCGGTCTCTTCTCACGGTTACGGTGATTTTCTTTCAGTTCATCGTGTCTTTGCATTTCCAAAAAATGGTCGAATATGATGGCAAATTCATGCAAGAAATATTTTTTTCAGCATGATGCTTCAAGGCAGAATACGCTTACTCAATCCGTTGGCTACTCAACATGTCGCTCCAAAAAGAATCTTTAGCATAGACGGGTGCCCAATTTTTACGGATACCAAATAGATCGTTCAACCATTTTTTATTCTCTAATCCGTATTACAAAATTAATAAATTCTATTTTTCTACAAAGTCATGTACATATTCGGAATTGTAGATGACATTCTTCAAAGATTCCCTAAACTTGTCGACATCGTTCGACATACGCACCTCCTGTGGTAACTTATCCAATATGTGCCAAATACAAAAATGATGCCGAGTCTGGAGAAAATTTTTCTTAACTGTGGCGGCGATCCCACGGTCTTGATCAGTGATGATACCGGATAGAGCACGATTCATAACCCCTAACCACTTTTCAAAAAACCATTCAAACGAAGAGACCGTCTCATTTGGAATGAACTCACCTCCTAAGAAAGTCGATTGCCAATGTTGATTCACTCCAACAAAGGTAACAAATAACATTCCTTACCGGTTTGTATGTACGTGGGATTAAAGTAAAGTACATCGCCAAATTCTTAATAATTCATCCTAGAAATACTATTGTTACCGCTGATTTCGGTGTGGGGGTAAACAGATAGAATTTGTGAGTCCGAGAAAAACCTGAACAGTTGACTCAGCCTTCTTGCTCCTGTCGCGACCTGCAAGGAAGTGCGAAACACCGGGGTTGATTCCGGCGACGCACCCTCCGACGCTCTTGTCAGTAATCAGAAAAAGATTAAGAAAGAGCTTAAGTGGTGAAAGAGTGATTAACCCGTGACAATTGTAGGTGGGAGGTATTTATAGCCGCCATAGGAGTGAAGTTAGGGGCCAGATTTCCTGTCTAACTGTTTGGAGTGAAATCCTCCCAATTAGTTTAGGAAATCAATCCCTAATCCCCAGGTGAGAGGGTAACTGTCAATCAAGCCCTTTGATTTGGTCAAATCAGTGGCTGTCAATCAAGCCCTTTGATTTGGTCAAATTGGTGGCCTTGATTCCCTCTTGTCGGGCCGGGTTTGTATCGGGTCGGAACCCGTACCCGGCTAAGGCGGATCCATTCGCGGGTTATTGGTTCTTTGCAAAAGAGACCCAGTACCCGCTTTGGACCCGTTTGCACGTGGAATTACCGTTTTACCCCCGGGCGTCAAGATTCGTGCTTGATTTGGGCGGTCCTGATTGAACCCCGATTTTAGCCATATCACGAGCCCCCCACTCCCGAAGGCTGAGCTTGATCGGCCTTTGGGGAGTAGTTCATGTTGTTCTAATGGCCAGTGGTGTTGTATCGGAGCCAAAGCGAGAGGCTGCAAATCTTGAGGGAGGTAGTGTGGTGATTCCTCATGATCGGATGGTGTTCTTGCATGAACATCTTCTCAGCTTTGTAATCTTCTCGGTGAACAGTGCGGTCGTTTCCCTCTGTTGAGAGTCATGTTTTACTGGCGTCACAACTCCGACCCCTCCCAGAGCTCGACGACCAGGATGCCGAGGTCAGAGATCGGTTCGGCGATTCTTTCCGATGGGTAGGGGGAGCTCGGAGTGGTCGCGAGCCTAGAGAGTGGGCTCGTCAAAGTCCGAAGGCCAGATTTCCCACGTACAGGGGGCCGGACCCAAAGGCGTTTGGCGGTCCACGTCGACCTTAGGCCCATAATGCGGTCGGTGAGGAGAACGTTCGGCGTAGGTGCCGAACTCAAGCCCGTGATACGGTCGGTGTCAAGAGCGCTCGGCAGCTGGTGCCGAGGCTCGAGACTTGAAGATTTTTTGGAGATCTTGACCGCCGAACTCAAGCCCGTAATATGGTCGGTGGCAAGAACGCTCGGCAGCTGGTACCGAGGCTTGAGACTTGGAGATTTTTTGGAGGTCTTGACTGCCGAACTCACGCCCGTAATACGGTCGGTGTCAAGAACGCTCGGCAGCTGGTGCCGAGGCTTGAGACTTGGCGATTTTTTGGAGGTCTTGACTGCCGAACTCACGCCCGTAATACGGTCGGTGTCAAGAACGCTCGGTGTAGGTGCCGAACTCACGCCCGTAATACGGTCGGTGTCAAGAACGCTCGGCAGCTGGTGCCGAGGCTTGAGACTTGGCGATTTTTTGGAGGTCTTGACTGCCGAACTCAAGCCCGTAATACGGTCGGTGGCAAGAACGCTCGGTGCAGGTGCCGAACTCACGCCCGTAATATGGTCGGTGTCAAGAACACTCTGCAGCTGGTGCCGAGGCTTGAGACTTGGCGATTTTTTGGAGGTCTTGACTGCCGAACTCAAGCCCGTAATACGGTCGGTGGCAAGAACGCTCGGTGCAGGTGCCGAACTCACGCCCGTAATACGGTCAGTGTGAAGAACGCTCGGCAGCTGGTGCCGAGGCTTGAGACTTGGCAATTTTTTGGAGGTCTTGACTGCCGAACTCAAGCCCGTAATACGGTCGGTGGCAAGAACGCTCGGTGCAGGTGCCGAACTCACTCCCGTAATACGGTCGGTGTTAAGAACGCTCGGCACAGGTGCCGAACTCACGCCCGTAATACAGTCGGTGTCAAGAACGCTCGGCATCTGGTGCCGAGGCTTGAGACTTGGCAATTTTTTGGAGGTCTTGACTGCCGAACTCAAGCCCGTAATACGGTCGGTGGCAAGAACGCTCGGCGCAGGTGCCGAACTCATGCCCGTAATACGATCGGTGTCAAGAACGCTCGGCAGCTGGTGCCGAGGCTTGAGACTTGTTGATTTCGACAAAGCAGAGGAAGTTGAAAGAGTTTTTGCTCTCTTCGAAAAAGTTTTGGGAATCTGCCGAACCCACGCCCGTACGACGGTCGGTGTCAAGAACGCTCGGTAGCTGGTGCCGAGGCTTGAGATTCGACGGTTCTGACGGATGTGATGGCCTCTGGGTTTCTGACAGATGTGACGGCCTCTGGGTTTCTGACAGATGTGACGGCCTCTGGGTTTTTGACAGATGTGACGTCCATTAATGCTGCGTCCCCTGGGCTTCTGCTGACGTGATTGTCATTAATGAGCCGTTCGGCCAGGCGTGGCAAACAAGGCGACGATTGGAGTCGCCTTTTGTCGTTTTGTGGGAGTGGGCCTGTGGTAAAGGCCCGTTAACCTCGATTGATGCGCTGGCTTCTCTATAAAACCCCCACCCCCTCTTCATTTTTCACTTTTCAACTCTTCGCTCTGGTGTTTTGGTTTGTTCTTGCTAGAGCTCCAGGTGATCGCTGACCTTTTTCCGGCGAGCTTTCCGACGACATCTCCGTTCAAGGTAACTTATATTTTAGTTTCTAAACATGTCTGTCTCCGTCTCCTCTTCTTCGTCCGAGCCCTCCCTTGAAGTCACCGAAGCTCCGACCTCTAGCCGACCTCACAAAAGCAAGAAGGTGTTCGGCAAAGATTCTGTCGTGGTGGAGCCGAAGCGCATGCCGGAGTTCGGCAGATTACCGGGGCCGCTGACTGGGCTTCACAGGGTTCGGGAACTTCCGGAGGAGGACGCCGAACGCATTGTGTACGGGAGGGCCCGGTCATTCGAGGAGAATCCGGCAAGGGAGATGACAGAGGTCGACGAGACGGTGTCGATCCTTCGCGAAGTGGACTTGGGGGTGATCCGGGACTGCTTTTAGATCCTGGAGGAGTACGAGCTTATGTTGCCGGGTCCCGGGATTAGGGCCAACTCGCCACTGCTGGTGACCGTGTGTTGCTGGCCGGTCGACGCCTTTATCGCCGGGGCTCGGCTGCCTCTCCATCCGTTCGCGGTTGCTGTATTAAGTTGGGTCGGGGTCAGCCCCATCCAACTTATGCCGAACGCATGGAGAGTAATAAACGGCTTCGTACTTCACTGCCAAGCCGCTGGGATTCAGCCGGAGCTGAACGTGCTTCGGACCATCTACCAGCCACATCAGGGGAACAGGTCGGCGTACCGGTACTATTTGACTCCGAGGCACGGAGGCAGGCTCGTCGTGTGCCCTGATTCCATCAAGTACTGGCGCGAGAAGTTTCTTCTGGTGCGTAGCCCGGAGGCCTGGCCCATCCCTGTTAGTTGGGTGGAAGGTGTGCCGAAGAAGGTGAAGGCGCTGCCGACACTTCGGCCCGAAGAGGAGGAGGCTGTACGGGTACTCCTGGGTCGGCCGAAGCTTGACTGGAGGGATCTGACCGAGGACGTCCTGTTTAAGGGAGGGCTCGTTCATGCCAATCCCAGTACACGGCTTCCTTTATTTATTATCGTTGTTTTACTTCTTGCGCTTCATTTTTCATGACTTGTTCCGAACTAATCTACTTGTCTTATGGTGCAGAGTCTATGGATTATCAGGCGGTGTTGGCGCTGAGGGCTGGCCTCGCCAACAAGGTGCCGAAGAAGAGGAAGAGAGTGGTCTCCAAGCTGCCGCCGGCTAAGGCTCCGAAGGTTACCGAGGTGGCTGAGGAGGTGGAGATCCTGGAGAGCCCTGCTCCCGAAGGCGGGGTTGCTTCGTCGTCGACCAGGGTCGGCGAATTTCCCATCGCCGCGGCCCTCACTATGGCGACGCCGCCGCTGACAAAGGTGGTCGAGGAGCTTCTGACCGAGGCTCACAAAAGGATCCACGTCCCAGACTGGCAGGTTCGGAAGCACGACGGGTTCCTCGGCAATTCTTTGGCGAGCATGGAGGCCGTCAAGCACCTCGCCATGCCGAAGGATCGGGCGGCCATGGAGGCCGGACGGGAGGGAGACGACGTTATTGAGATAGCGCGCTCGGCAGTGTCGGTGAGCGTTGGATCTACCCCCCCCCCCCCTTTTTTTTATGCCGACCTTCCTAAGTTGAAATTCTTATGACTCCCTTGACTTCTAATTGCAGATCGTCGTCCATTTTGGGCACCTTACCGAGAGGTTGGCGGCCCAGGAGAAGGAGATGAGGAAGGAGTCCGACCAAGCTCGGAAGGAGAAGACCCAGATTAAGAACGAGCTCGACAAGCTCGAGCTGAACTTCGAGGCGAAGTCGGCGAGGGTTGCCTAGCTCGAGGACAGGGTCACGACGCTGGAGGGCCAACTTCTTCAGCAAAAGGAGGAGGCGGCCAGGCAGTTAGCGGAGGCGGCCGAGGCCAAAGCGGCGGCGGTGAAGAAGGCGGAGGATGCGACCTTGGAGAAGGCGCAAGGCTTCCTTGCCAAGAATATGGCCCAGGCCTTCGCCGACGCTATCGCCCGGGTGACGGAGGCCTACCCCAACGTGGACTGCTCGGGTTGGAGGCTGTTCCCGGGGCACGTTGAAGGCTTCGACCCCGACTCGGAGGGAGAAGAAGAAGAAGAAGAAGAGGGGGGCAACGACGATCCTGTGGCGGACCCCCCGTCGGAGTGGTCGGTGGTCACCCCATTGGCGATGGTGGCCCCTTCGGAAGTGTCGTCTCCGACCCCCGCTCGCCGCCCCGGGAAAGAGGTCGAGCCCTGACTCCGTTTGTTGTTTCTTTTTTTTTTGTTTTTGACGTGTAACGCTTAATAGCGGACTGGCCACCGCTACCTTTTTTTGAAATGAATGAAAAACACAACTTTTTGGGCTCGATCTCGTGTCTTTGTCTGTTGACTGTTGAATGCTCGAGCATTTGTTCGAAAGAACCCCCGAGGTCTGGGACTTAGGTGACGTCTGAATTTTTGTTGCTTGTTTGCGTTTCTTTTCAGCTTGTTGTGGTAGCCCAAGATGTCGAGCACACATGCTCGGATGACAAAGTTCGCGCCGAGGCAGGCCTCGGGGCGACGAGGCTAGGTCTGGCGAAGTGTAGAGAGCGACTTTACGAAGTCGAGCTGGGACTGCGCCGAGCCGAAAGCGAGCGAAGCTAGCTTCAGCTCATCTTAGGGCAGCGGGACAGCGACATTCGACGTCTGGAAGGCAGGATTTCCGAGATGACCCCCTCGGGTGAGGGCGAGGGTTCTCCGGCTGCCTTCACTAGCAGCCTTCAGACCAAGTGCTTTCGCCACACATTGTCGAAGGTGACGACGGAGAGGGACAATCTGCTTTCGGAGATTCAGCACTTGCAAACTGTGGAGACGGAGCTTCGGAAGGAAGGGGAGGAGCTGACGACTAAGGTGGCCAAGCTTACAGCCGAACAGGATGAATTAGCGGCCGAAGTCGATGTGTTGAAGAGAGCCACGGTAGATAGGAGCATCGAAGTCACTCATCTTCGTCATCTCATCGCGAGCCACGCAGGTGTTCCGAACTCGGCAGTACCTGCCTGCTTCGAGGTCGAGGTGAAAGATGGCTCCTTGAGGGGTCGGATTTCCGAACTGGAGGCAGAGGTAGCTCGCCTCAAACCGCGTTCGGGTCCAATTAATGTGAGGAGCACTTCATGTACCCGAGCGAAGAGCGAGCGTGGCATCACTTTTTACGAGATGGCGACCCGTGCGCCTCTCGGCCATCCGAGCCCGGGGGATGCGCAGAGTTCAGTGGCCGTCTCGTCGAGTGGTGCATCGGTTGGCGTAGCTGCCAGGAGTAGTGCCGAGGATACGTCGCAACTCGCTGGCCTGGGGCAGGTCTCTGGAAGTAAGCGTCGCCGACCTCAGGTGTCTCTGAAAAGAAACATCCCTGCGCCTTGGAGGCGTTGACGATCATTTTCCTTCTTCCCCCTTTTTTTTTTTTTGAAAACTCTTTGTATTCAGCCAAGTGTAACGGGTCGGATAGTCGATCCTTGCTTCTTAATGCTTTGTAATCATGATGCGTGTAAGAGTTGTTTTTTAATGAAATTGGAGTTGACTCGCCCGTTGCTGTATTGGAGTTGCCCCACTCTTAGTTTAGTCGTGGAGTTGGCTTTAGTAATTCGGTCGGAGCCGGGGTTTGAGACTTGACGTTTCTTGGTTGACTGCCGAACTCAAGCCTTGGCATTTTTGGTGGTCTTGACTGCCGAACTCAAGCCCGTAATACGGTCGGTGGCAAGAACGCCCGGCGCGAGGGCCGAACTCACGCCCGTAATAGGGTCGGTGTCAAGAACGCTAGGCAATCGGTGCCGAGGCTTAAGACTTGTTGATTTTTTGATGATCTTGATTGCCTAAGCTCTAGCTGCCTCAAGAGCTTCAGCATAGGTACGCAAGCGAAGAGAGACAAGCTGTACCTTGATGTCATGCTCAAGCCCTAAAATGAACCTACGAGCCTTATCTTCTTCGTTCGCCCCAAGAACTGCTGCGAAGCGACTAAGTTTCGTAAACTCAGCTGCGTACTCATCCACAGACCTGGAGCCCTGTTTCAAGAAAGTCTTATGTTACAACGTTGCATGAACAAAATGTAATAAAATTTCATTACTAGAAATAACGACCAACCTGCTTCAGGGCTAAGAATTGTTGTTCCATCTCAACTCTGGTGCTGTTAGGAAAGAACTTCTCTAAGAAGCTCCTAGTGAAAGTAGCCCAAGTGATCGGTCTTTCGAGCCTTTCGGACTCAGATCTCCACCAGATGTGAGCCAAGTCCACCAACTGGATGGTAACCACATCCACATGATCTGCATCGCACCTCTTGCTGCCAAAAGCTGTTGCTCTGTCCGAATCAACCACTGTTCAGCCTCCAAAGGCATCTCAGTGCCTGAAAACCTGTCGGGATGCAGCCTTATAAAGTCTGTAACTGTTCCCGGACAGGGAGTAAGAACATCCTGCCTAGGTGCAACGGGCAGAGGAACTCGAGCGGCTTCCAAAGCAGCCATCACCAAATTGCTATGGTTCTGCTGCTGATTAATCAAACGCTCAAGCACAACGGTGATAGCCTCAAGCTCAGGCTGATCACCCGGAACACGAGAAGAACCTCTATGAGCCATAGTCTGCACAAAACCAAAAACAGTTAGCATCCAGATCAATGTTGATAATAATAATTCATTTATGCATGTATGGTTGGTGAAATGTTGAGCAAATCCTAATTCGATCCAAGCTTGTCTAATATATTAGGCAACTAATACATTAGCCAAAACCTGGTGCTCTGATACCACAAAAAACCTTGTCACGCCCTGCTTCCCAAAAAGAATAAGGAATACTGATACGAGACAAAAGCCCAGGAGTATGGTATATGCTTTAGTTGCGGCTGAAAGGGTAAGGGAAAATAGGAGCATGCACAGTAGGTTATTTATAAGGTGGGGAGTTAGGGTTTGTTGCAAAAGGGGTCGCACAGCATGAGGTAACCGGGTGTGGGTAAACAGCTAATGGGTTGGGTGTAATGCAGCTAACAGTTTTGGGGGGTAATTGATTTCGGTAGATTCAAAACAGGGCAAGAATTAAGGTGGGGTATATATATTAGGATAGTAATAGGTAAGAAGGATTTATATTAGGTGGTTAATGGAATAGGGAATAACCTGATGGTAATGGGTAAGAAAAAAAAATAAACAGAGCATAGGTGTAGGTTTAGTGGTTGTGCATATAGGTAATAATGGTTTGGTGTTAACTGAATAGGATTATGATAGGTATTGGTGTATATAACCAGGGATTGGGATTAAGTAATTGGCTATTAGGGATCAAGGAAAAATGGGTTTTTAAAAAAAAATTATAAAAACTATAATTATAAAAAAAATAGATATATAAAAAAAATGAGACGTCACCAAAATAGGGAAATAAAATAGGACACGAATAAATAAAAATAAAGATGATCACAAATGATGGCTCGATCAAATGGAGACGAACAAAAGAGACAACAGAATCAAGAATTTAAATAAAAAGAATGACAAAAACAACAAAATGAATTTATTGGAAAAGAAGCCAATATACGGTCCAAAAGAAATACAAAAGGAATACAAAGAGAGAAAATACACCAAAACGAAAAATACCCTAAAAAATACACAAAACGAAAAACAAAACGAAAAACAGGGGTTATAGTAAACCTTTGATATTATTGCCTGCTCTTTGCTTTGTTCTTTGACTTTGATCCCGTCCCTTTTTCTTTGATATACATGCTTTTCTTTATCATCTGTTTTCTCTACTTTCTGTCCACGACTTGCTCTAAGGGCACTCTTTTCTCCCTTTTTAGATCAAGATTCTACAGGTACTGAAGGATCGGTCCCTGAAGGTATTGGTGAGCAACGATTCTAGAGACAGAGTCCAAGATTGCGCTGCTTAAATTATTTAGTGCTAGCTTATTTCTTTGAACATTGTTATAACTTTGTATTTTATTTTGTGCTTATGTTCTCGGAGTTTGTTTTTCTCAGATGTTGGATTTCTTGTGTTGGATATTATTAATGTTGGATTATTTCATTATTTATTGAAGTTATCTTGATTCATGTGATTATCTCTTCCTGCGTGGTTGTGTTGTTGTTGCATATTGTTGAGTTAGTCTGGTATAACTTATGGATGGTGTTTACATCATTCGCTGGGCCTACGTTACGTACTCGTATTCCGTATTTTGGAAAGTGGGGCGTGACATCCATACTTGTATTGTATACATGGATTCCATCTCAGATCTCGTGGCCTCAAACCATTTCTCAGAATCTGTGCCTTTTACAACTTCCTCATAAGTTGTAGGCTCATCTTGATCCATAAGCGATACATCACCATGTTGAGTCACGAGAAATCCATCTCTTGGGTTGATGAGGTATCTTACTAGACTTACGTAGGCCTTGTGCTACTTGAGCAGGTGTTGTTCCATAACAATTTGTGGAGTCTGCTCCATTTCCACCATTGGTTCGCTGCTACTTTACAAAGTTTGAATTTCTTCAAGTTCTATTGTTCTCCCATTGGTTCTTTTGGAGACAAATTCTTTCTCTAGGAACACATCAGTCCATGCGACGAACACTTTGCCTTCGGTCGGATTATAGAAATAGTATGCCTTGGTTTCCTTGGGATATCCTACAAAGAAGCACTTATCAAATTTGGAACCAAGTTTATCAGGGACTTGGCGCCTTACATAGGCCTCATAACCCCAAATCTTCATGAAGGACACACTAGTATGCCTCTCAGTCCATATCTCATATGGTGTCTCTTGACCATTTTAGATGGAACACGGTTAAGTGTGAAAGCAGCTGTTAATAGAGCATATCCCCATAAGGAGCTAGGAAGATCTGCATGACTCATCATGGATCGGACCATGTCTAACAAGGTCCGGTTTCTCCTCTCAGAGTCACCATTCCATTGCGGTGTTCCAAGTGGAGCGAGTTGAGATATTATCCCACACTCTTTTAGATGGTCATCAAAATTTTGGTTTAAGTACTCACCTCCTCGATCTGATCGAAGGACTTTAATACTTTTACTAAGTTGGTTTTGTACCTCGTTCTTGAATTCTTTGAATTTTTTAAATGATTCTGATTTGTGTTTCTTGAGATACACAGACTCATATCTACTGAAATGATCAGTAAATGTAATAAAGTACTGAAAACCTCCTCTAGCCATTGTGTTGAAAGGTCTGCAGACATTATTATATATGAGACCTAAAAGATCACTAGCCCTTTCACCTTTTCCAGTGAATAAAGCTTTTGTCATCTTGCCCAACAAACAAGGTTCACATACCTTATATGATTCAAAATCAAATGAGTCCAAGAATCCATCTTCATGGAGTTTGGATATGCGGTTCTCATTTATGTGGCCCAAACGACAATGCCAGAGATAAGTTGAGTTTGTATAATTTGACTTGAACCTCTTAGTATTTATATTATAGACAGGCATTTCGAGGTCGAGATTATAAAGTCCATTACTCAATTGTGCACTGCCATAACAAATATCATTCAAATAAATCAAACAACTTTTGTCCTTTATTATAAATGAAAAATCATTCTTGTCCAAACAAGAAATAGAAATAATATTACTACTAATATCAGACACAAAATAGCAATTCTCTAACTCCATAGTAAGCCCAATGGGTAATGATAAATGACAAGTTCCTACAGCCAAAGCCGCAACTTTTGCTCCATTTCCAATTCATAGGTCCACTTTGCCCTTAGCCAATGGTCTACTACGTTTGTGATCCTCCACATTTACACAAATGTGAGACCCACATCCAGATTCTAATACCCAAGATGAAGAAGTAGATAAATTGACTTCTATAACAAAAATACCAGTACTAGAAGTCTCACTTCCTTTCTTCTTCTTAAGATCTTCCAAGTACTTATGACAGCTCATCTTCCAATGTCTGGTCTCACCACAGTGGAAGCATGTGCCCTCCTTGGCCACCCAACTCTTAAGTTTCAAGGCAGAAGTGCTGGGCTTGAAATTGCCCTTGCCCTTCCCCTTGTCCTTGGGTTTCTTAATCTGCTTTTTGCCCTTGCCCTTACGTTTGGCTTGTTGCACCATCAAAATGGTCTTTTCCATAGTAATGTTCTGCTCAGCAGTTCTCAACATGCTTAGCAATTCTGGCAGAGGTTTGTCAATCTCATTCATATTGTAGTTCATGACAAATTGACTATAACTCTTGATCCAGTGGGAAACCAACCTTTTCAAGGTACTTTATGTACCTAATTATCTTGAGCACATGAGTTCCAACAGGGCTACTTTCTGCCAGTTTGCACTGAAACAATGCCTTTGAGACTTCAAACATCTCATGCCTCGCCTGCTCTTGGTAGAGTCTCTTGAGGTGTACGATCATATCATGGGCATCCATGTTCTCATGTGGCTTCTGAAGCTCACAGTTCATGATGGCTAGCATGAGACATCCAACGTCCATGGCATCATCTTGATGATTCTTATGAGCATCCATTTCGGTGCGAGGGGCACTTGCAGTGGGTGGTTCAGGAACAGGCTGCTCTAAAACATACAACTTTTTCTCATGCCTAAGGACTATCCTTAGGTTCCTGTACCAGTCTAGGAAATTTTTCCCAGATAGTTTGTCCTTCTCAAGGATGGATCACAATGATAGGTTATTTGATGTGTTGGATGCCATGGTAATCCATCAATAGAAATATGCAAAATAAATATTATTTCACAGAAATATCCAAAGTAAGAAATATTTAACCATCAACAGAAATATGCAGAGTATGTATCATGACATTGAAAGATTTAATAAGGTATTTTATTAAATATACCTCCTACTATTTTATTCAAATCAACGACCCTCCCCATTGACTCGGAAAATCCCATCATAAGATTTTCTAGTAGGCCAGGATCCATATTTCACATGGTTCTGAGCCAGCTTTGGTTGATCACCCAAAATTCAGTTATTTAGGTAGGGAACATTTCCCAATTACATCATATGAAACTCTTGGATTGTTGGGTGAATAACACTTACTCTAATCTATCTCATAGACTAAAGCCCAACTCTATGCCTCAAAACCTTCAACCCTATTGAAATAGTTTAGTTAAGTCAGACCCAATGGTTGGCAATTGAATATTACTTGTATCCCATCGCGTCTCACTAGGATAGATAAAGATACCCTGCTTTGGCAGACCTACACTTAATCGATTCTAGCCTAGACGAGTGTCATGCATCGGAAGACACCTTATTGTAACTTAATATTTACTTTTTGTTTTGTTTTGTTTTGTTATTTTATTAGTTGATCGCACCATTCATCATCCATTAACATACAACAATAAATCTCATAAAAAATTAAAAGAATAAAATTTATGTGACATGGTTGTGGCCCTAACACACTGATTCTCTTAAGCTAATGAGAGTATCAAAAACGAAACAAAGGGATTATACCGTCTTCTCCAAGCAGCTTCCCAATCTTGTCATTGTATGGTTGTTAATTCCTTGCCTCCTCAGTAGATTACATTTACACATAAAGAAAGAATGTACAATTGGAGTGTAGAGAGGATTATATCGAGAATGTAGAGAGAAAGGCACGACACGCAGGCCATATTCAAAATACCAAAATATAAATAACACATCACAGAATATAAACCATGCATCACAGAACAGAACCAACCATCACAGAACTAAGGCCACAACCATGCACCATGCATTACAGAACATAATAATCAAAGAATATTTTTTTATGATTTTATTTATTTTATTTAAAAAGGATTGGTTTTTTGGGGAATCATAATTGCCCTACGCAGAGCCATCATGGGCCTTATCATCCCTTACCACTGCAAGAGCACGACAGGTTTTAAGAAACCCTAACTCCACTACAGATGACGCAGGTGCATTTTTCATGCTTTACGAAACCCTAACGTCACTGAAAATCAAATCTTTCCATGGTTTTCAACGGTTCCAAACCGATGGCTACCCTATTATGGCATCTGTGTTAACAACCAACACATAAACGAATCATTATATTGCAATTGTTGCAAAGAAAAATTATATGTCATATTAATCTTTCTACCAAAAGTGCAAACATATCACAAATAGTCACATATCTTTCATAACCGAATTATGGTTTTGCAAGTGGCTCTGATACCACTGTTAGGTTTTATTGGCAAACACAGATTGAACACACAGCAAAAAAATTACAAAAATTATTTGAAACCTAGCGATGGATCCATACGAAAACCATAAATCGTATTTAGAAATTATACCTTATGGATGGATCTGCTGTCTCAAAGATATGTCGATCACAGCATTGTAATGTTGAGGTGCCTCTAAGGTATCCACACGAACGGATCAAAACTAAGCTTTCCCCACGCCGCGATGCTAGCTGCGAGATGGGGCTATTCTTCACGATCTCTCCCTCATAATTTCTCTGACGGCTAGGGATTTCTCGTATATCTCTTTTGCACAGATATGTATTATATATAACTGCAAAAAATTAACCCTAAGAGAGTAATGAGGTCGCTGGGCTCACAATCCGACCTGGGTCAGATTCGTGTGTGGGCCTATGAACTTTAGTCAGCCCATTTAATCTAATTAAATGTCCAACCAATGTCAGGAGTCTGAGTCTTACTTGGATTCCTAATTAAATTCATCTTATAAATTTAAATCCCAATTTCGATCCATTCTAAGTGTGTGAACCTGTAGGCTCTCGTTACGTTGATAGTAATACTAAAATCATATTCTAGTATTACAAACAGTGAGTGGTATCTTGCAACACATAACTGCTACTCAAGTAACGGGAATGTCAGTGATTAGACATAACCTATCCGTGACCAATGTTACCATGTAGTCTAGTCCCTTTATCCAGATGTCTTAATTGACCACAAGGCATAGAGTGTGTCATCCTTGCATAATTTGTCACGCCCCCCTTCCCAAAAATATGGAATACGAGCACGTGACGAAGCCCAGCGAATGATTTTTACATCATTCATAAGCTGTAGGATCGACTCAGCATCATAACAAGAATATAACCAGATTTATATATAACCAAGCATGCATGAATAATTTATTAACAGAAAACAATTTAAACAAATAATAATATTCAAATAGTTCCCATGTCTGGATCAAGTATAAACTCGGAAACAAGTCTTATACGGCAGGAGAAATAAATACCTTAAGGAAAGCAACTTTTTAAATAGGTCCTTGCTCCAAGCAAAACCTGAAATGTCTGCTCGCCAATTTCAGCAGGAAACTCGTCTCCAAAGTCTGCTTAATAATATAAACAGGGAAACAAAAGGGAAACAAGAGAAAATGCCCTTAGTGCAAGCTAGGGCCACAAATAGTGAAAACAAGTACAAGTATGGAGAACAAGAACTGGAATCAAGAATGTAACAGGGATACGACAAGTAGTAGGAACAACCAGGAATTAGCTAGTAAGGGCGGACTACTTAGTGAACAGGCTAGTTAACAACTACTAATGGTAAAACATATGTCAGGTGAACCTGTAGGGTAACCAACATCAAGTATCATGTTTCATGTGTCAGGTTTCACGTATCAAGTTTCATATTTCAAGTTACAGGTGTCATGTTCAAGTTTCATGTATCAGATATCAGGTAACCAGGTCATCAGGTAACAGGATAATCAGGTAACAAGATAATCATGTATCAGGTATTAAGTTCAAGTCTTGTGTGATTACTATCTAGGTAGCACGACATGCATCCATCTTTTTACTACATGGTTGCTACAGTCAAATCAATTGCGTTTAGACCTAGTAATGGAGTCTATAGGGCGGTGTACTCAGGCATCAAACAAGCAGGTGATCAAACCATGGGCTCTAGAGGTGGCCCCCATAGGCTCTAGAGGTGGCCCCCGTCACCATGACGTGGCACTTAGTTCTACGTGGCACTTAGTTCCATGTGATCGCAAATATATATCATGTAACCTTGTAATGGGCTCTAGAGGTGGCCCCCGTAGGCTCTAGAGGTGGCCCCTGTCATCATGACGTGGCACTTAGTTCTACGTGGCACTTAGTTCCATTTAACATATAACTTGGGAAACACGGGCCCCCTCCCGAGTACACTTACCTATGTTGTCCACTCTATAGTCCTTCCCTTAACCCCGGCTTGTTACATTTGTTCAGGCAGATTTTGTGTTCTTATATTTATACATGTGAACAGGGTTGAAATAATATAAATTAATTCTAAGAAAAATTGGAGATGTCCTATAGGGTGTCCAGCAACTACATATAAAATTTGGAGTCAAACGCTCGCTGTTTACACCGCTGAAATAATTTGTAAAGTAAATATATACAGCAGTTTCGCAAAACTGCGTCTACTGACACAGCTGCGGTATAACTGCCATAACTCCTAGACCGTAACTCCAAATTCGATCATTTTGGAGTCTATCGATATCTACACATCCGGATCTACAATTTCTATTCAGGGCTTAGGCCCAGATTCCAATGATAAAAGGGTCGAAACCGCAAAAGAATATTCAGACAGCAACACTCAGGATTTATTTACTAATGTAGGTTTCATGGAAATATGTAATTTGGTGTCTAAGTTGTTAAGTAGCATAAATACATAATCATGGAGATCAAACCAGCAACTAATAAATATTTTTCAAGTCATAATAGTCGCAAATTCGTCAAAATACTAAATATATATGTAACTACAAATTTTAGGGCTCCTTAATTCATATGTCCATGTGATTCATGTGTTCAAGGGGGTAAAGGAGTCCAATTGATTATTATTTAATACGAGGAAGTTTTGTGACTCTTAGATTTGTGGGTTTGAAGGTTCAAAATTGATTTACTATGATATTTCAAAGGGAGTCACAATCTAACTATATGTGGTATTTTCAAGAAAACTTGTACTAGAGCAATAAAATGTAGAAGATGAATACTTGCCTTAAATCGACGATGATAAACTCCACTTGTTGAAGAGAGTCGGGTAGAAAAATCCCGGAAGAAGTCCTCAAAAAGCGCGTGCAAAAAATCCGCCAGAGATCGAGTTTTCCCCACACACGATCGGCCAAAACAGCAAACAGCAAGCACCGATCCAGCGCGGCAAAACACGGAACAGCGGAACGCGCCAATCAGATCGCTCCGGAACAGCGGATCTGCCCCAGAACAGGGTGCAGCGAGCGGGGATTCACTGTGGCAAGAACACCAAACAGCATCAGATCAGACCCAGTGTAGCACGGATCTTGATGGATCCAAGGGCTGGGATTCGATCCCGCCCAATCCTCCTTCTTCTTCGTTCGTTCTCTGTTTCGAAACAGGGAGAGATGGGGACGATCGGCGACGGCGGGGTTCTTCGACGGCGGTGCTACGTCGGGAAGTGACGCAGCGAAGGTGGCACGACGGAGGCACGAGGGTGGACGGAAGGCGACGGCGGGACTGCTCTGTTCGTGGGTTCGAACAGAGGGTGAGAGCGGGAGTGGGCGTTGGGGTTCGGCGACGTCTGGTGACGCAGCGGAGAGGTCGAGGCGGTCGAGGGGGGTGTGCTGGAGGCGGCGAAGTGATGGGGATCTGGTCGGAGATGGCGAAGGGGGTTCTGGAGTTGGTAATGGCGATGGGGACGATGGTGATTGGGAGATGGCGGTGGTGGTTGCTGTGGCGCCGACGAGGCGATGGTCGGAGGTGCGGTTGGGCGAAAACGAAGGAGAAAGAGACGGAGCGGATGAATAAGAGAGCGGCGGGGTTAATTGAGGGTTTAACAGTGCTTAGGGTTGGATTAGGGTTAGGGTAGGGTTATATAGTAGGGTTTGTGGGTATTGGGTTTTGGGGATCCGTTTTAAAAAGAGCCCAACAGGAGAAGTGATCAAAATGCACCAAAATGGAGATTAGAGAGATAAAAGAGAATAATTGGTCCATTGTTCATGAAGAACGATACAAATGGCACACAATTAAATTTGATAAAAGGGCCCACAATTTGAGTCGAGACAAGAGTAATAATTTTATTCAATCAGAACAAATTACATGATCTCAAATAAACGAGAGAGTACAATTGAGAAAAAAATACGGTATAAAATACAAATACGGGGAACAGGAGTTACAAATCCTACCCACCTTACACAAAAATTTCGTCCTCGAAATTTGCTTAGGCGGTACATAGGACAGGGTAAAGTAACTTAGGGGCGGGTAACAAACAAGGGATCCAAGGAGAAGTCAACTTGGTGGTAATACCAAAATAAGAAGGGAGTGGATAACAACGAGGTCAAATGGATGGCATGAAAGAGAATAATAGTATCTAAAGGATCCAAATAACACAAGATAATAAATACGATGAAGGAGTAGGCAGAACTGAAACCAAGGAGATGGAAGACAGGAAAGAATTGAATCCAATAATGAATGAGTACATGATGGCAGGATGGAAAGCAAGAAGGAAATAACCGGTATCAAAAACGAAGAAGAACACTGAACACCACAAGACTTGCAAGATAACAAGGCAAGGAGGTGCACGAATAGAAAGAGTTGGAATCGAAGAAGGGAGCGACAAGGGAAAGATGCACCACGCAATGAGTCAATAATGAGAACAAAAGCAAGAGATAGGGGACAGCAAATGGTGCAAGGAATGGAACAAAACAAAATACAAGGAAGGAGAAGCCACAACATGATCCTGGTCCTGTGGGTCATGGGCCCACCACGCTTCCGCTGCGCCACTCTGATGGTGATATTCCAAGCTCCAGACATGTCGTTGTAGACCACGTACACCAGGCGACGAACCGAGCAGGAAGATAAGACTGAGACACTAGGATCGAGGGGAGTATGGGTTCAAGATCGATATAAACAATAATGCAAAAGAATATAAAATTGAGCTTCAATTCAAATAATCAAAATATATAGTATATATATCAAAACTAATGACTTTAACAGGAACAATAACACAACAAGTATCAATAATAATAATATCAATAGTAACAGAATAATAATAACAATAATAAAAATAAATATAAAAATGATAATGATAAAATTAGTGATGATAGTAACAAAAACAATAATAATAACGATAATAATAACAATAATAATAATAGAAATCAAATCATCATAATCATTCAGGTAATAATAACATAATAAAAATATCGACAATACTAATAATAACGATAACACATACACGACATAATAGAATTCAACACACCCATGAAAACAATGCAATAATAATAATAATAATAATAATAATGATAGCATTAAAAATAATATCAATAACAAATAATATGATAATAGCAATAATAACAGTAATATCAATAAAGTAGCAGTAATAAGAATAGAAATAATAACAGTAATAAAATTGATAAAATAATAATAATATCATCAATTGAAACGACAATGATAATAATAATACCAATAATAACGAAAATATTCTTTTACTATCAGTTTATTTATACAAGTAACGAGTCTTGAAATATCAATTAGCAATAGGTAGAAAATCTTGCCTCCTTAACATCAAGTTGCATATTTGCCTTCACGACATCAGGTTTCAAATTGCCATCCAAATATTCGGCTGCATATTTTGCCTCGCCGATATCTAGTTGCAATTTGCCTCCATTGACATCGAGTTGCATATTTGCCATCTCGACATTAGGTTGCACCGAAGTGATGAAATGTATATAAAATTGAGCATGCTCAGGCTCAAAACAATTTAATAATAATAATCATAGTGACGATAAAAATAATAGTACAAGTAAAATATTGATACTAATAACAATAAGAATAACAATAATCATAACAGTAATAATAACAGAAATCGTAGAAAGAATGATAATAATAATAATAATAGCAATAATATTAAAATATCAACAACACTAGTAAAAATAATAATGCAAGACAAGATACAGTTTAGGTCCAACATTTTTGTGGAAGTAATTTGATATTAACAATAGTAATAAAATAATGAAAGCAACGATAAGAATATTAATAGTAGTAACAATAATAATAATACTAGTAAGGATAATGAAAACAATAGTAATAATAATAGTAGTAGTAATAATAGCATTATACGACAAAATAAGGATTTGTCTTATCAAAATAATCCAGTAGAAATTGTAGTCGATCAAAGGTGAAAAGCGAAGTTTAAAATACCCCATTGTTCAAAATAACAAATTCTATAGAAGATCGAAAATAAATATAACAATTAATAATCGAAATATAGAAGGTATTCGGGAAAATAAATAAATGAACATATAAATAAATAAATATAAAGAGAAAAATAGGTAGGAGAAAAACGAAGCTATACCCAATAAGGAGTTAAAGAGGAGGATGACTAGAGGGGACAAGAGAAAATTAAAGGAATTGAATATAAAGGAAAGAGGACGAGGGGCGAAATCGGAATTGAAGAGAATATAGCAGAGGAGGGATAACCAACCTGATACTCATTATGAATCAACATATGAAGATGATTGCAAAGCAGGGAAAACAATGAACGACATACGAGTTGAAATAAGAAGGGACGAACGAGGCAATCAGAAAATCAGAGATTGCTTGCTCCGGAATCAAAAGAATATGGGTACGGAAAGAATAAATTGTACCCAATAAAGAATCAATAAATCAGGACGAATACAAGAGATGGGAAAAAGCAATGAATCAAAGGATTGAACAAGAAGGGATCAAAATGGATGGGATAAGACTTGTGTCCAGATCGAGTTGATTATCAAATTATTCATGTGGTTGCATGGCCTGTTTAATGTTGAGTTAATCCTGACTGAGTCAAGCCTGTCTAATGTATTAGTCGAACTAACACATTAGCCAAACCTGAGCTCTGATACCACTAAAAACCTTGTCACGCCCTGCTTCCCAAAAATAGGGAATACGAGCACGTGACGAAGCCCAGCGAATGATTTTTACATCATTCATAAGCTGTAGGATCGACTCAGCATCATAACAAGAATATAACCAGATTTATATATAACCAAGCATGCATGAATAATTTATTAAGCAACAGAAAACAATTTAAACAAATAATAATATTCAAATAGTTCCCATGTCTGGATCAAGTGTAAACTCGGAAACAAGTCTTATACGGCAGGAGAAATAAATACCTTAAGGAAAGCAACTTTTTAAACAGGTCCTTGCTCCAAGCAAAACCTGAAATGTCTGCTCGCCAATTCCAGCAGGAAACTCGTCTCCAAAGTCTGCTTAATAATATAAACAGGGAAACAAAAGGGAAACAAGAGAAAATGCCCTTAGTGCAAGCTAGGGCCACAAATAGTGAAAACAAGTACAAGTATGGAGAACAAGAACTGGAATCAAGAATGTAACAGGGATACGACAAGTAGTAGGAACAACCAGGAATTAGCTAGTAAGGGCGGACTACTTAGTGAACAGGCTAGTTAACAACTACTAATGGTAAAACATATGTCAGGTGAACCTGTAGGGTAACCAACATCAAGTATCATGTTTCATGTGTCAGGTTTCACGTATCAAGTTTCATATTTCAAGTTACAGGTGTCATGTTCAAGTTTCATGTATCAGATATCAGGTAACCAGGTCATCAGGTAACAGGATAATCAGGTAACAAGATAATCATGTATCAGGTATTAAGTTCAAGTCTTGTGTGATTACTATCTAGGTAGCACGACATGCATCCATCTTTTTACTACATGGTTGCTACAGTCAAATCAATTGCGTTTAGACCTAGTAATGGAGTCTATAGGGCGGTGTACTCAGGCATCAAACAAGCAGGTGATCAAACCATGGGCTCTAGAGGTGGCCCCCATAGGCTCTAGAGGTGGCCCCCGTCACCATGACGTGGCACTTAGTTCTACGTGGCACTTAGTTCCATGTGATCGCAAATATATATCATGTAACCTTGTAATGGGCTCTAGAGGTGGCCCCCGTAGGCTCTAGAGGTGGCCCCCGTCATCATGACGTGGCACTTAGTTCTACGTGGCACTTAGTTCCATTTAACATATAACTTGGGAAACACGGGCCCCCTCCCGAGTACACTTACCTATGTTGTCCACTCTATAGTCCTTCCCTTAACCCCGGCTTGTTACATTTGTTCAGGCAGATTTTGTGTTCTTATATTTATACATGTGAACAGGGTTGAAATAATATAAATTAATTCTAAGAAAAATTGGAGATGTCCTATAGGGTGTCCAGCAACTACATATAAAATTTGGAGTCAAACGCTCGCTGTTTACACCGCTGAAATAATTTGTAAAGTAAATATATACAGCAGTTTCGCAAAACTGCGTCTACTGACACAGCTGCGGTATAACTGCCATAACTCCTAGACCGTAACTCCAAATTCGATCATTTTGGAGTCTATCGATATCTACACATCCGGATCTACAATTTCTATTCAGGGCTTAGGCCCAGATTCCAATGATAAAAGGGTCGAAACCGCAAAAGAATATTCAGACAGCAACACTCAGGATTTATTTACTAATGTAGGTTTCATGGAAATATGTAATTTGGTGTCTAAGTTGTTAAGTAGCATAAATACATAATCATGGAGATCAAACCAGCAACTAATAAATATTTTTCAAGTCATAATAGTCGCAAATTCGTCAAAATACTAAATATATATGTAACTACAAATTTTAGGGCTCCTTAATTCATATGTCCATGTGATTCATGTGTTCAAGGGGGTAAAGGAGTCCAATTGATTATTATTTAATACGAGGAAGTTTTGTGACTCTTAGATTTGTGGGTTTGAAGGTTCAAAATTGATTTACTATGATATTTCAAAGGGAGTCACAATCTAACTATATGTGGTATTTTCAAGAAAACTTGTACTAGAGCAATAAAATGTAGAAGATGAATACTTGCCTTAAATCGACGATGATAAACTCCACTTGTTGAAGAGAGTCGGGTAGAAAAATCCCGGAAGAAGTTCTCAAAAAGCGCGTGCAAAAAATCCGCCGGAGATCGAGTTTTCCCCACACACGATCGGCCAAAACAGTAAACAGCAAGCACCGATCCAGCGCGGCAAAACACGGAACAGCGGAACGCGCCAATCAGATCGCTCCGGAACAGCGGAT
This sequence comes from Hemerocallis citrina, assembly GCA_017893485.1. NCBI lineage: Eukaryota > Viridiplantae > Streptophyta > Magnoliopsida > Asparagales > Asphodelaceae > Hemerocallis > Hemerocallis citrina. The sequence goes on from CM030360.1 coordinate 51,346,028, forward strand.
CTGCCCCAGAACAGCGTGCAGCGAGCGGGGATTCACTGTGTCAAGAACACCAAGCAGCATCAGATCAGACCCAGTGTAGCACGAATCTTGATGGATCCAAGGGCTGGGATTCGATCCTGCCCAATCCTCCTTCTTCTTCGTTCGTTCTCTGTTTCGAAACAGGGAGAGAGATGGGGACGATCGGCGATGGCGGGGTTCTTCGACGGCGGCGCTACGTCGGGAAGTGACGCAGCGACGGTGGCACGGCGGAGGCACGAGGGTGGACGGAAGGCGACGGCGGGACTGCTCTGTTCATGGGTTCGAACAGAGGGTGAGAGCGGGAGTGGGCGTTGGGGTTCGGCGGCGTCTGGCGACGCAGCGGAGAGGTAGAGGCGGTCGAGGGGGGGTGTGCTGGAGGCGGCGAAGTGATGGGGATCTGGTCGGAGATGGCGAAGGGGGTTCTGGAGTTGGTAATGGCGATGGGGACGATGGTGATTGGGAGATGGTGGTGGTGGTTGCTGTGGCACCGACGAGGCGATGGTCGGAGGTGCAGTTGGGCGAAAACGAAGGAGAAAGAGACGGAGCGGATGAATAAGAGAGCAGCAGGGTTAATTGAGGGTTTAACAGTGATTAGGGTTGGATTAGGGTTAGGGTAGGGTTATATAGTAGGGTTTGTGGGTATTGGGTTTTGGGGATCCATTTTAAAAAGAGCCCAACAGGAGAAGTGATCAAAATACACCAAAATGGAGATTAGAGAGATAAAAGAGAATAATTGGTCCATTGTTCATGAAGAACGATACAAATGGCACACAATTAAATTTGATAAAAGGGCCCACAATTTGAGTCGAGACAAGAATAAGAATTTTATTCAATCAGAACAAATTACATGATCTCAAATAGACGAGAGAGTACAATTGAGAAAAAAATACGGTATAAAATACAAATACGGGGAACAGGAGTTAAATAATTCAGTCCTTTGTTTATTGATGTCCGAGTGGACTTACTAAAACAAATGAGCTCAATATCTCATTTGACTTATTTGAGCACGACCATGCATTTTGCAGTCTCACTCAATCAAGGGGCCCGTAGATATCGCTCCTGTTAAGTAAGAGGGATAAATCCTATCTAAGTCACTCACATCCCTCCTCATGATTTGTAGTATATCCAATAGTCGACTTTACAATTACCTTATTACAGGAAACATTTGACGACATTAAAATATTTAACTTCTCATGTAGGAAACCGTAGTGACTTCAAGTCAAAGGACTACATACACCATGGTCACTGTGAGAATCGCTTATGACACTCACGTAACGATCCATGCAGCGTTATCATGGTGGGTCAGTCCAATACATTATTGCTCTAACATGGACCCATGTGAAGACTTGATATCTCATATCCATGACCAGAGAGATATGGTCATCAGTCTACGCACATACTAGTCCCTATACATTATTGTTGTCCTAATTCACAATAACACTTGACTAAGGACATTTAAAAATAATGTTCTGATGACAACCAATAGGATCTCACAATCAAGTCATGCACTTGATATCCCATGGTATTGAACCTACTATTCTAAGGACTTTATTATACTAATTTAATCACAATAAGTAACATAATAAACGAAATGCCTCATATAAGAAATAAATGCAATATAAACTAGTAATGTCAATACACAACTGGCCTCTAGGGCATACACCAACACCATCCACCACTGATCCAAAGAAGGTTGGTTTTTAAAGTTTTTCACCCGCAACCAATCCCAGCCTTAATTGGATCTGTTTCCATCTAAGCCAATTAAGCTCGGTTTTGATTGAATTAGATGGTCGGTTTGGTGTGCTACTTTTGTAAAGCCCCGAATCCCATTTACATGTATTTCGTAGCACAACAGGATCATTTACTTCAAATTCATAGAATTTTACAAGGAAATTAAAACATTTCATTATACCACATTGTTCTTACTTCAACGCAGCGAAAATTAAATGAATACAACAAGATATAAAATAATCTAAATACTTCAATCTTGTAACAGCTCATCATAGTGTCTTTAAGTCCATGCCAAGTCCAGTCCTGCACTAGAAGCTATGGGAACGTCAATTGCATACAACTGACGCATTGCTATAAAACAGCGATCTCATTGACTTAGCAACCACAAACTTGAATGCATAAAAGAAAATGTGACTATCTTAAACATGTCAGTGTATGTTATAACTTAATGCCTAATGCAGTTGTTTACACTACGATGACACTAATGCATACTTGTTCCGATTCTACGTATCCCATTTTACATAGGTCCGAGGACAAGCACCTACGTATCCACATTATAGGGTTTAATCCCTCGCTATGTAACCTACTATGATTACTACAAGATTTAGACACTCTGCAAGTATTGGTTCTTGCCCCGGAATACTTGAGTCAATCCCGCTCTGTGGATCATTCTATGGCCTTTACATCCATCATCCCGGAATAATTGGGATAGTCTCACTCCGCGAGTCATTCTGGAACCCTCATCGCTCAAATATCCCATGAGCGTCTTTCTCATCCCGGAATACTGGATATCATTTCCGCTTTGTGGGTCATTCTGTGGCCTTTACATCAATTGTCTCGGAATACTGGGGACTCTCTCTCTCCAAGGATGATTCTGGAGTCCATAACTCACGTTTGCTCTTGTTTCATCATGTCTCCAACTAGTGCCGGTCCTTAAGTTTAAGTTATAGTTATTAAGACCTAGAGTTTAGCTTACCCACCACCAGACTTAAACAAAAGACTGAGAAAGTTTGCCAACACTGGACACTTCTCAAGAGAAAGTCAACCCACACTGGTTACTTCTCAAATCCATATATCACAACTGCCGGTATCCTAGTCCTCGCTCACTAGAACAACAACCATCTCAACAGAGACCACATAGGTTACATCTAACCCCATCATAGATAACTCTATTCTTTATGCATAACTTCTTCATATTCATTTTCTTTGTGTTCATAAAACATGAAGCAACCAACTTCAACTCTCACTATCGATAGAATTAATTATAGCCTTGTAGGCAAACCCAACTATTCCCTTAATAAAAAAGATTAATAACCATGATATTTAACCAGGATGAGTCTAATTGTATTCTACTTTTAATCTTCTTTAATCATGCCAAAAATCTTATTTTTAATTTGGATTCAAAGATTCTTCCAACACATTATTTAATGTGAATACCACTTCTAATTCTCACAAATATATCATAAATATTGTGGAAATAATTCTTAAAGCTTTAATAATATTTTTAGAATAATATTAGAATTTTTTTGCCAAATTCTAATAACTTGAGTATGGCCAGACTTGAACCCAAGACCATCAGCCAAGCCACAAACCCCCCAACTACTAGGCCACTCGCGGTTGTTGAAACGAAAGCACTCAGTGAATTAAATACTGCTCCACTGCTTCTTCTGTAAAAATCAATTTCTATTAAAAAGACAGAGGCTCTCAAGACCGGGAACCACTGTACACAGCGCTCAGAAGCCACGCAGCAACCCAATAATCCCACAGTCGATCTCTGAACATGTAGGAGTTAATAATCCTTTTGTTTCAGATCTTAGTTTATAAATTTCTTTTTAAAAATTATCTATCTCTAAATTGCTTGTATTGATAATTCAAATTACTTCCAAATTTCATTCTTCCCCAATATTCTGTGTATTAACATAAATAAGATTTATAAAACTTTTATTTTAACAATATAATTAAATTTCTCCCCAAAATAGAATTGATCTACCAATACTTCTATAACTAAATTGTATAAATTATTGTTCCTCATCCAATTTTATTTTGGGAAAATTTTACACTAACATAATGCCAATTAATACTAATGAGATTACTTTCATACAATTCCATCATTTTAGAATTATTAATGTTTTATACACACAATACATTATTTTGACCTCTACATGAACAATCTAACATGTATCAATTAGAATAATTAAAAATTTCCATTCTTTCATCCCACTAGTTACTACTTTCACTTTCCTTCTAATTAACATGGATCTTTGTGCTCAAATCAACAACACCTACACAAAGTCATACCTAATAATGTGCAATCTACATTCTAGAAAACTTCTACATTCAACATACCAACTAAATTTAGCAACTACTCATATAGAAATTAGGCATGCACAATTCTACTAAATTAGAATGCAACAAGAACACCCACCTCTTAGAAGAATGCAAAAGTAAGAAACCTCCTAGAAAATTGCTCCAAAGCTCCAACAAAATGAGCCTTCTTCTCCTCCTAGCAAGCACCGAAAATTCTTCTTGCCAAAATTCCTGAGCTCCCTCTCTCTAGTCTTTTCTTTTCTCTCTTTTATTTTTTTTTGATTCTAGTGCATTGTTCATACTATAGGAGGGTGTATTTATAGGGTTATTGTGTGGTTGAGAAGGCTCCCATTACTCAAATAACTACCCCACTCTCCCACACCCACACCCCACTCTCCCTCTTCTCTTACTCATAGCCGGCCAAGTCCTAGGGTGCACAACACGTGCATGTGCACCCTATGTGCACACAATTCTAATATTCTTTTATTAATTGTTATTTATTTAATTGTAGGTTTTTGTTACATGACAAGTGTGCATGATTTAATGTGTTCATTTAGAAAGAATTAAACATGGGCTTCACTTGTAATTAATTTTCTAGTGGGCTTTAAAAGAGATTTTAGGCCTATGGGTTTTAATTAAAATAAATAAATAATACAAATGTGACAATAAAATGAGAAGAAAAAGAAAATTGTGCATAGTTTTGGAAAATTTTAGAGACTAAAAATGCATAAAATTTAACATGCAATGCACGTGCAAAATATAAAAAATAATATTATTTTTTCTAGGATGTTACAACACTCCCTCCTTAGATTAGTTTCGTCCTCGGAACTACACTTAAAGAGGGAGAAAAACAAAAGAAGAAGAAAGTTTACAAGGTTTAGTCAAAAAGCTCAGGATGGTCTTTCATCATCCTCTCATCGGATTCCCAGGTGGCTTTCCTCAACCAGTTGATTCCTCCATACAACCTTGACCATGGGTATAGTTTTGTTCCTCACAACATTCTTCCGCCAGTCCACAATCTCTACTGGATGCTCCTTGTAGCTTAAACCTAACTGCAGACCCTCTGGCACTTTGGGCAAGTGATGACTCGGATAAGGAATGTAACATCGTAGCATAGACATGTGAAAGACATTGTGTACTTGGGCTAGCTCTTTCGGTAATTCCAACCGATAATCCGTCTTCCCAATCTTCTTCAATATCTTGTAGGGTCCTATGTATCTCGGGCCTAACTTTTCCCCTTTTCCAAATCGGATCACGCCCTTGGTTGGAGATACTTTCAGGAAAACATAGTCACCTTCTTTGAACTCCAGATCCATTCTCTGGTTGTCGTCATAACTCTTCTGTCTGCTCTGTGCGTCCACTATCCTCTTCCTGATCAACTCGATCTTCTCTGAAATTTGCTACACTATTTTCGGAACAAACATCTGCCTTCCCCCACTTCATATCAGCACATTGGTGTTGTACTCTTCCTCCCATACAAAGCTTCATATGGAGCCATACCGATACTAGTCTGAAAGCTGTTGTTGTAGAAAAATTCCACCAGAGCTAAGTGCCTCTCCCAGCTGCCTCCGAAGTCCATCACACTATACCTCAACATATCATCCAGCACACAATTAACTCTCTCAGTCTGCCCATCAGCTTGAGGATGAAAGGCAGTACTGAAGTCAGTCCTGGTCCCCAAAGCTGCCTGAAGACTCCTAAAAAAATGCGACTTGAACCGCGCATCTCGATCTGACACAATTAATACAGGAATTCCATGTAATCTCACGATCTCTCCAACATACAATTCTGCCAACTGCTCCATTGACCAAGTAATCTTCATTACCAAAAAGTGAGCAGATTTGGGGAGTCGATCCACTATCACTCAAATCTCATCATTCCCATTGGGATTCCTAGGTAACCCTGTGATCAAATCCATGTTGATGCTATCCCATTTCCACTCCGAAATGGGTAACGAATGCAACCATCCTATAGGCTTCTGATTCTCCGCCTTGATTTGTTGACAAGTTGCACATCTTGCAACAACCTCTACTACATCCCTCTTCATCCCCGACCACCAGAAATACTGCTTGATATCCTTGTACATCTTGGTACTCCTTGGATGCACTGATAAAAGATTGGTGTGTGCCTCCTGTAGAATGCTTTCTCTCAATTTTGATTGATCTGGTACACATAACCTCTCTCTAAACCACAGCACTTCATTTGTCACTTGGAATTTTGCCAATTTGCCTGCACCGACCTGTTCTTTCATCTTCTGGATCTCTGCATTAGACCTCTGACTGTCGCTAATCTTTTATCTTAGTGTTGGCTAAAGTTTCAACTATGCTAAAGACGCTCCCAGTCCTTGCACCAACACTTCTATCCCAGCTTAATTGACCTCCTCTGCTAGCTTCTCCTAAGTTGTGATCAAACAGGACAATCTGCTCTTCCGACTGAGCGCATCTGCTACCACATTTGCTTTGCCTAGATGATACATTATTTCAGGACGAAAATCCTCTAGCACTTCCAACCACCTCCTCTGCCTCAAATTCAGATCCCTTTGCTGGTAGATATACTCTAGGCTCTTGTGATTTGTGTACATATTGACCTTCTCTCCGTACGCATAGTGCCTCCATTTCTTCAAAGCAAAGATAATTGCTGCCAACTCTAGATCGTAGGTTGGGTAATTTTTCTCATGAGGTTTCAACTGCCTTGACCCATAAGCTATTACCTTCCCCTCCTGCATCAACACACAGCTCAATCCTCGATGTGAAGCATTTCTGTACACATCATATTCGATCCCTACTTTCGGATAAGCCAGTACTGGAGCGGTACCTTTCCTTTAACTCCTGGAAACTTGCCTCCCATTGCTCCGTTCACGTAAAACTCACATTCTTCCTCATAAGCCCAGTGAGTGGCACGACTATCTGAGCATAGCCCTGAACCTCTGGTAGTAACCTGTCAAACCCAAGAAGCTTCTGATCTCCTTCATTGATGTAAGCCTTGGCCAATCCTTCACTGCCTCGATCTTTTGCGGATTAGTGGCCACTCCCTCCTTAGAAAGGATATGACCCAGGAACGCAACTTCGGACTTCCAGAAGTCACACTTGGACAATTTGGCATACAGCTTCTGTTCTTGCAGGTTCTTCAGTACCTCTGCTAAGTACCCAACATGCTCTTCCTCGGATTTGGAGTAGACTAGAATATCGTCAATAAATACCACGATGAAGGAGTCGATGAATGGTCGCAGGACCCTATTCATCATATCCATAAATATTGCGGGTGTATTTGTTACTCCAAATGGCATAACCCAGAACTCATACTGCCCATGTCGAGTTAGAAATGTAGTCTTGTGCACATCCTCTTCCTTCACACAAACATGGTGATAACCTGACCAAAGATCTATCTTGGAGAAAACTACTTCTCCATGTAGTCGGTCGAACAGATCATCGGTTCGCGGAATCAGATACTTATTCTGGATGGTCAGCTTGTTCAGCTCCCTATAATCGATGCACATTCTCATCGATCCATCATTTTCTTCACCAAAAGAACTGTCACTGCCCAAGGCGACGCACTCGGTCTGATAAAACCTGTAACCCCCGTTCCAGTAAATACATATTTTCTGAATATTTTCTGTATTTCGATTAGTTATAAATTTATTTTGCGTTAAATTCGTTTTGGATTTTCTATTGAAATCTTTCCTAATATATAATTATATTTAATTTTGAATAATGGTATATTATAACTTATTCCTAATTGATTCACCAATTACATTTTATCCCAAATCAAATTTATTTTTTTCTAGTTGGATTATTTTGATAAATGTGTTAAACCCAATTCCTATTTTATATAATCTATAGTTATTATTGCTATTACTATCATCATCATGATTATTATTATTATTATTATCATTATTATTATTATTATTATTATTATTATTATTATTATTGTCACTATCATTATTATTTCTATTGCTCTTATTATTATTGTTGTTGTTACTATTATGATTATTATTATTATTAATGTTAGTATTATTATTATTAGGATTATTAGTTTTGTTATTATGGTTATTATTATTGTTATTGTTATCATTATTATTGTTATTATCATTGATACTATTATTACTGTTTATTATCATTATCAGTAGTATTTTCATGTTAATTGCATTACTGTTATCTTAATTGTTAATACTATTATTATTATTATTTTATTTTATAAACCCTATAATGCTAATTATATTCCCCTATTGAATTTACACCCACTAGTTGATTTTTTGACCCAAATCCCAAACCCATTTTTTATTGGATCCATACCCATTACCCAAACCCATCCTAATATCCTATATATACACTATTCTACTCAACCCTAACCCTAACCTACCCTACCCTACCTATCAACAGTAGCCGTCCCCCTACTGTGCCACCCCCTAGCACTGTTCACCCTTTCCCCTTTCCCATGTTCTCCTTCAAACCCATCGCACACCTCCTTCCCCTCTTCCTCCATCCTCTGGCTTCAAACCCGTCGCCCCCAATCGCGAGCAGCCGCCCTTGACTGCTCCCTGTCGCCTCGATGACCCCCCGTCCTCCATCTGCTCACCCCATCTGCGTCGAACCTAACAGAGCCCCGTCGCTGCTATGTTTCCCGCTCGACACCAGCCGACCACCCTCACCATCCCTCACCTCAACTTAACACCGTCGAGCCCCCTTCCTCTGTTCGAACTCTTCGAGCCTCACTGTTCATCGTCATCCTCATCGAGCCTACCTTCACCAAACTCCACCTCCGAACCCATCGAGTCGCCATCACCTCAGCGAACTCTCGTCATCCCTATCCCCTCCCTCCTCCGCCATTGACGAAACCCATCATCACCATTGCCCTCGTCATCCATCCTCGTCTTACTCCGACCCACCGCCGTCCAACACTACCACCCAAACCTTCTCCCCTGCTCTCATCTCTGTTTCCCGCCCAAAACAGAGCGTCGCTCCCGAGTTTCTATTTCGTTGACTACCCTTTCCCCTGTGCACCGCGGACCATTGCCTGAGCCCTCGCCCCGTCACGCCTCTCGCTCGACCTCAGCCCATCGACGCCGTCCGCTGCTCTCTCCCTTCCTTCGTACCGTTTGGTGTCCGAGAAGTGTGGGGGGAGTTTTGGTGTATTTTGTTTTGTGGAGGGGGAGTTGGTTTAGGGTTTTGCTTTTTGGTGTTGTGAAGTGGGGGAGTTGATTTTAGTGTTTGTTGTTTTGTGGGTAGGAGATTGGTGTTTGGTGTTTTGTGATGGGGGGGTTGCTATTTGGAGTTTGTGAGAAGGGATTTGGGTTCCTGTGTTTGGTGTTTTGTTTGGATCCGGTGTTTTCACGTAGTTCATATGTGTTTCGTGCTTCGTGTTTGTGGTTCGTTGTTTCGAGATCCTTATCCCGTTATTCTTTTTATTCGTTTTTACAGTCTATAAGGCAAGTCACTGTCCCCTTGAATTGTACATTGTATCAAGTTCAAGTTTCATTTGAAATTCTTGCAAGTAGATCCTATTCGCTATTATACCGCTGTATTGGTTATCTTTGTTGGGTCTATTGAGGGTTTACATGAGCTAACCCCAATATTCTAGACATCATGCCACTTTTGACTCTAAAGATTGAATCTTTCATGCATTCATGTAAAAGTGATAATAGAGTTATTCATATAATCGCGACACAAATAAATTATTGTAGAGATAATTGCTAGCTTGTATGTTGTTTGATCGATTGATGGTTGATTGATGATAAATTAGTGTATGTATGAGTTCGAATTTTATTTGTCGTGTTTTCACACTCATCATGTTGATTATATAATTTATTGACTATAGAATTGATACACATCATGTTTAAGTAAATTATTTCATGAAAAATACCCTAAAACCTGTATCTTGCTTGCTGGTCTGTATGTTGACTGCTATTTTTGAACCAGTAAATGATTTAAAAATAAATTACCTTCTAAATATGAATTGTAGCCTTATCTTCCTGGTTTCCAGATACATATCAAATTTCTTAATTCCGATTTGTGTAGCAAAAGTTATACCCGTTTTACTACAGTTGTATTTTTAATTCCAGATTCTCAGATTCTTGTATATTTGATGCATAAAAAGTAAAAAGGCTGATCAAATGATAAAATTTTACTCTGAAAATTTTTAGATTGTTGCTTAACATGTTTAGGAGTCTAGAAAATATTTTTAATGAATTTATTATTGAGTTTTTGCTGATTCTAAAATTATAATAACATGATGTCGATATTCTGTGTGAACATGAATTATGTAATGAACAATGCGATTGACCAAGCTAATGTTGTCGAATTTTGAACTTTAAATATGCATTGAAACCGTGTGGAAGTCTAGTTTTTAGAATTTCTGACGGATTTAGTTTTTGATTTTTGGAACAGCGGAAAACTGTACTTTTGTACAGATAACTCTTGTTGTCTAGAATTTTACTAATCCAAATTTTAATAGATTATTTATTCCCATATCAGAGTATTGTATGAATTAAAGTATGTATGTTGCATTGCATGATCCTAATTTTTCATTGTCATCATTTTAATTGTCCTATCTAAGTTATCGTCCTATTGCTCTCCTATTGATACTATTGTTCATCTCATGTCTTATATTGCATATTGTATTGTTACATTGATAAAATAAATAACAAATCGAAGTTTAAGGATTGACTTTAATAGTGGACAATATAAGGACTGTACTCGGAGGAAGGGACCATGTTTCCCTATTTATTGGTCTATTGGTCTGTTGGTCTATCGGTCCATTGGTCTATTGGTCATATTGATCATCGATTAATTGCAGATTACGGACTACAGTATCTCAATTGATTAGGTCATCGGTCATTATTGATCGTGGTCGAGTACATGAACTATAAAATCCACCACTAAGTCTAAACGTAACTTTTTTGCATGTAGCAACCATGTGGTAAATAAATGGGACGCATGAAGTGCTACATTAGTTAGGATTAAAATAATTAATAGACTTAAGGATTGACACCACATCGACATTGCATATTGTTCATTATTGTTCTATTGATATCGATTATTGGCTAAGTGTTATTGATATTGATTTTTGTTTAATGTTACCGAATATTGAATCATTGTTTGTAGACATTGCATCGATTACCGTGATAGTGATTATCGATTATCGTCCCATGTTATTGATTCTTATTGATCCATTCAAATCATTGTTATACCGTTATTTCATTGTTCCCTGTTTCTCTACTTACTGCCCATGACTTGCTCTAAGGACAATTTTTCTCCTCTTTTTAGATGAAGTGTTTACAGGTGTTGATGGAGAATTGCCTGACGGATTGGGAGAACCACATTGGTCGAGAAATTGATAGCATTGCCGCTTAATAAATAATTATTTTTGTCATGGACATTTAATTATTGAACTATTGTTATTTCATTGTAATGTGGGCTTTTGACCCGAATATTGCTATTATTGTTCCAGATGTTGGATTATTATTGTATTTGGATATTTTATATTATTTCATTCCGAGTATTATTATTCATGAGATTATTATTATTGCCTGCACAATTGTTCTGTATTGATTATATTGTTGAGTTAATCGGATAAACAGCTTATGGGTGACGTTAGTCATTCGCTGAGCCAGTGTCATGTACTCGTATTCCGTATTTTTAGTAAGCAGGGCGTGACAAGGTTCTTAGTGGTATCAGGGTCCTGGTTTGGATAATATATCAGCCAAACGTGACTAACGAAAGGAAGTTTGGTTTTGATTGATATATTAATCAGATTTGGGTTTTTAATCGGTTTAACTCAACAGTATGTGCAATACAGTAATTACATGAACAATTGATAACCAACAATATAGGAACCAGTCTCTGTTGATTCCTCTTTGATCCCTCCACATTTAGTTCCTTCATTTCTTGTTATCTTTCGTTCCTTCAATTCATTGAATCCTTATTGGGTATGATTTCATTCTTTTCATACCCATATTCTTGTGATTCTAGCGCCATCCGTTCTTCTTCTTCCTGCTTGGACCGCCAATCGGCATTGCTTGATCTTCAACGACATGTCTACAGTTTGGAGCTCTACCATCAGAGTAGCGCAGCGGAAGCGTGGTGGCCCCATAACCCACAAGTCCCAGGATTCTCTTGTTGCTTCTCCTTCAATGCATTGTTTACTCCCTTATTCATTCGCTTGCATTTGCCATCTTTTATTGAATCTTTATTTGACATCATTCTAGATCACTTCATTCATATCGATGTCTTTTCTAATTCTTGTGTTGCCACAATTTTGCCTCTTTTCCCTTTATTCCCAGTTTTGTTATTTCATAAGTTTGCTTTTGCTTGTCCTATGTACCGCCTAAGCAAATTTCAAGGACAAAATTTTGTTGTAAGGTGGGTCGGATTGTAACCCCGTTCCAGTAAATACATATTTTTTGAATATTTCTTGTATTTCGATTATTTATAAATTTATTGTGTTAAATTTGTTTTGGATTTTCTATTAAAATCTTTTCTAATCGAAAATTGTATTTAATTTCGAATAATGATATATTTTAACTTGTTCCTAAATGATTGACTAATTACATTTTATCCCAAATCAGATTTATTTATCTAGTTGGATTATTTTGATAATTGTGTTAAGCCCAATTCCTATTTTATATAATCTATAATTATTATTGCTATTACTATCATCATCATCATCATCATCATCATTATTATTATTATTATTATTATTATTATTTTTATTATTATTATTATTATTATTTCTATTGCTCTTATTATTATTGTTGTTGTTACTATTATGATTATTATTCTTATTAATGTTAGTATTATTATTATTAGTATTATTAGTTTTGTTATTATGGTTATTATTATTGTTATTGTTATCATTATTATTGTAATTATCATTGTTACTATTATTACTGTTGTTATTATCTTATCAGTAGTATTTTCTTTTTAATTGCATTATTGTTATCTTTATTGTTAATACAATTATTATTATTATTTTATTTCATAAACCTTATAATGCTAATTATTTTAACCTATTAAATTTATACCCCACTAATTGACTTTTTAACCCAAAACCCGAACCCATTTTTTATTGGATCCATACCCATTACCCATACACATCCTAATATCCTATATATACACTATGTTACTCAACCCTAACCCTAACCTAACCTACCCTACCTCTCAATAGTGGTCGCCCCCTACTGTGCTACCCCCTAGCACTTTCACCCTCTCCCCTTTCCCCTGTTCTCCTTCAAACCCATCGCACACCTCCTTCCCCTCTTCCTCCTTCCTCTGGCTTCGAACTCGTCACCCCCAGTCACGAGTAGCCACCCTGTACTACTCCCCAATCCCCTTGTCGACCCCCCCGTCCTCCATCTGCTCACCTCATCTTCGTCGAACCCAATAGAGCCCCGTCGCTGCTCTGTTTCCCGATCGACAGCAGCCGTCCCTCACCATCCCTCACCTCAACTCAACCTCGTCGAGCCCCCTTCCTATGTTCGAACTTTTCGAGCCTCGCCCTCACCGATCTCCACCTCCGTACCCATCGAGTTGTCATCACCTCAGCCAACTCCCATCATCCCCATCCTCTCCCTCCTCCGCCATTGATGAAACCCATCATCGCCATTGCCCTCGTCAGCCATCCTCGTCTTCCTCTTACCCACTATCGTCCACCATTGCTGCCCAAACCTTCTCCCTCGCTCTCGTCTCTGTTTCCTGCCCAAAACACAACATCGCTCCTGAGTTACCTATTTCGTTGACTGCCCTTTCCCCTGTGCACTGTCGACCATTGCCTGAGCCCTCGCCCCATCACGCCTCCCGTGCGACCTCAGCCCATCGACGTCGTCCGCTACTCTCTCTCTCCCTTCCTTCGTGCCGTTTGGTGTTTGGGAAGTGTGGGGGGAGTTTTTGTGTATGCTATTTTGTGGAGGGGGAGTTGGTTTAAGGTGTTTGCTGTTTGGCGTTGTGAAGTGGGGGAGTTGATTTTAGTGTTTGCTGTTTTGTGGGTAAGAGATTGGTGTTTGGTGTTTTGTGAAGGGGGGTTTGCTGTTTGGAGTTTGTGAGAAGAGATTTGGGTCCCTGTGTTTGGTGTTTTGTTTGGATCCGGTGTTTCCACGTAGTTCGTACGTGTTCCGTGCTTCGTGTTTGTGGTTCGTTGCTTCGAGATCCTTATCCTGTTATTCTTGTTATTCGTTTTCACCATCTATAAGGAAAGTCACTATCCTCTTCAGTTGTACATTGTATCAAGTTCATGTTTCATTTGAAATTCTTGCAAGTAGATCCTATTCGTTATCATATCGTTGTATTGATTATCTTCGTTGGGTCTATTGAGGATTTACACGAGCTAACCCCAATATTTTTGACATCATGCCAGTTTTGACTCTAAGTATTGAATCTTTCATGCATTCATGTAGAATTGATAATAGAGTTATTCATATAATCGCGACACAAATAAATTATTGTAGAGAGAATTGTTAGCTTGTATGTTGCTTGATCGATTGATGGTTGATTGATGATAAATTAGTGTATGTATGTGTTCTAATTTTATTTATCGTGTTTTGACACTCATCATGCTGGTTATATAATTTATTGACTATAGAATTGATACCCATCATGTTTAAGTAAATTATTTCATGAAAAATACCCTAAAACCTGTATGTGGCTTGCTGGTCTGTATGTTGACTGCTATTTTTGAACTAGTAAACGATCTTAAAATAAATTACCTTCTAAATATAAATTGTAGCCTTATCTTTCTAGTTTCCAAAACATCTTGAATTTCTTCATTCCTAGTTGTGTAGCAAAAGATATGCCCGTTTTACTACAGCTGTGTTTTTAATTCTAGAATCTCAGATTCTTGTATATTTGATGCTTAAATAGTAAAAAGGCTGATTAATTGATAAAATTTTACTCTGAAAATTTCCATATTGTTGCTTAACATGTTTAGGAGTCTAGAAGATATTTTCAATGAATTTATTATTGAGTTTTTGCTGATTCTAAAATTATAATAACATGATGTCGATATTCTGCCGGAACATGAATTCCGTAATGAACAATGTGATTGACCTAGCTAGTTTTGTCAGATTTGGAACTTTAAATATGTGTTGGAGCCATGTGGAAGTATAGTTTCTAGAATTTCTGATGGATTCAGTTTTTGGTTTCTGATACAGCGGGAAACTGCACCTTTGTACAGACTACTTTTGCTGTCCAGAATTTCACTAATCTAGATTTTAATAGATTAACTATTCCTATATCGTAGTATTGTATGAATTAAAGTATGTATGTTGCGTCGCATGATCCTAGTGTCTCATTGTCATCATTTTAATCGTCCTATCTAAGTTATCGTCCTATTGCTCTTCTATTGATACTATTGTTCATCTCATGTCTCATATTGCATATTGTATTGTTACATTGATAAAATAATTAACAAGTTGGCGTTTAAGGATTGACTTTAGTAGTGGACAATATAAGGACTGTACTTGGAGCAGGGGCTCGAGTTTCCCTATTTATTGGTCTATTGGTCTATTGGTCATATTGGTCGTATCGGTCATTGATTAATTGTAGATTACTGACTATAGTATCTCGATTGATTCTGTCATCGGTCATTATTGAATATCGTTGCCGAGTACATGAACTATAAAATCCACCACTAAGTCTAAACGTAACTTGTTTGCATGTACCAACCATGTGGTAAATAAATAGGACACATGAAGTGCTACATTAGTTATGATTAAAATGATTAATTGACTTAAGGATTGACACCACATCGATATTGCATATTGTTCATTATTGTTCTAATGATATTGATCATTGATTAATGTCACCGAATACTGAATCATTGTTTATAACCATTGCATCGATTACCGCGATAGTGATTATTGATTATCGTCCCATGTTATTGGTTCTTATTGATCCATTGAAATCATTGTTATACCATTATTCCATTGTTCCCTGCTTTCTCTCCTTGATATCCATGTCTTGCTCTAAGGACAATTTTTCTCCTCTGTTTTTAGATAAAATGTTTACAGGTGTTGATGGAGAATTGTCTGACGGATTGGGAGAACAACATTGGTGAAGGAATTGATAGCATCGCCGCTTAATAAATAATTATTTTTGTCATGGATATTTAATTATTGAACTATTGTTATTTCATTGTATTGTGAGCTTTTGACCCGAATATTGCTATTATTGTTCCAGATGTTGGATTATTATTGTATTTGGATATTTTATATTGTTTCATTCCGAGTATTATTGTTCATGAGATTATTATTGCCTGCGCAATTGTTCTGTATTGATTATATTGTTGAGTTAATCGGATAAACAGCTTATGGGTGACGTTAGTCATTCGCTTGGCCAATGTCATGTACTCGTATTTCATATTTTTGGAAAGCGGGGCGTGAAAAAATACTTGCCCAATTCTTCGATCTGCTTCTTGACCTCATCCTGTTCCACTGGCACCATTCTGTATGGTGCCATGGAAATTGGTGCACTCCCTCGCTGAATGGAAATGCTGAACTACACATTCTGATGAGGTGGTAGTCCGGGTAGGTCCTCCAAGAACACTGTCGGAATGTTGCGGACTACAGGAATCTCCTTACTTCCTCAGGAATCTTCTTCTTTGTCATGGCTGCCATCAATTGCTTGCACTTTCTCTTCCCCTGAAATGTAACTGATGGTCCTCCTGGTGTCTTCACCATAACCTCCTTTCTCTTACATTCGATACTGGCATTGTAAATCGACATCCATTCTATGACAATGACTATATCGACTCCCAAGACTGCCAACTCTTTGAGATCGATTCCAAAGACTCTTCCTCTGATCTCAAGGTCATAAACATAGTACCGACCGGTTGTCAATGTTTCTCCTCAAGGGTAGCTACTGCTAGAACCTTACCAGGAAAAACCTTCGGCTCAACTCCCAATCGTTTACCAAAGTAGATGACACGAAAGTGTGGAACGATCCAGTATCAAACAAAATAGTCGCTTTTTTTCCATTTATTATAATTTCTCCTGTTACATAATGAATACTCTCATTGCATAACACTTCTTTTAATATAAACAGGAAATAACAGCAGAAAACTCTATTTAGTTGCTTCCATACCGGCGATGACATTGTCAGCATCTTCAGTGTTTGCCTCTGTCAGAGAGAACACTTGCCCCTGCCGGTACGATTTCTTCCCTGGGTCGGCCTACTTCTGACCCTGTCCCCCCTGCTTGAGTTGCGGGCAATATGGTCTAGCATGGCCTTCCTTTCCACAAGTGTAAACAAGTTAGGGGATTCCAGAACTTGGCACACTCGACCCACCTCTCCACAAGTGTAATAGGTCACACCTGGGGGTTTTGTCCTTCCGTTGTTCGGCTTCCCAGTAACCTCGATAGCATATGCCCCTGTTGGCCTGAACCTCTTTGCTGGGGGCTATCCCCTGAAGTTGTGGGATGTTGTGGGCCTCTTTCTAGTACTCCAATTGTTCTTTCTTTTCTGCACTGACTGATACTACTCTATATCTGCCTCATTAGCTGCAACCCTCCTGACCAATTTATCAAACCTCCTGGTACCGAGGGGTATCATCTGAGACCTTAGACCTGCCCTCAGCCCCTGTTCAAACTCCCTTGCCTTGTTGGCCTCGTCGACCACCAACTCAAGTGCATATCTTGAGAGTTGAGTAAACTTCGTCTCCTACTCTCTAACCGACAAACTTCCCTGCTGCAAACTCAGGAACTCCATAGCTTTTTTCTCCTATACATCCATCGGAAAATAGTGGCTGTGGAACTTCTCCAAAATTCCTTAGGAGTGTCCAGAACTTCGAACACTGTTTTTATCTTCCGAATCTAGTCGTCGGCTGCTTCAGGGTCTGCCTTGCCCTTGAAAATAGGTGGTTTCATCCCCTTGAACGATTCCACCAATCTGATTGCCTCCGGGACTTGCACCACCTGCATGGAACTTGGGTTCCTATTCACACTTGCTGATACAAATGTGTTGAGTGTTTGGTACACCCGGGCGAGTTCTGTTCCCAGGTCAAGCATGTTGTCCTCACCGCTGGATCCCTCACCATTCCGAGCTCTTCTTCCGGCCATTTCTGGGTCATAAAATTTTATTAATCACCAAAAATAGCAACAACATAGACCTTTTTTTATTTATTTACAAAATTTAAACTTTGTACATTCAGAACTAAAAACTTGTCCATACATCTCGTACATAAACACCAGAAATTTCCAACATAAAACCGTATAGATTCTACAGTTCCTCTTGGCTTCTCTGAGCTCACCCTGTAGTTCATTTATTTCCTTCTGCATTTTCTTGCATCTTTGACGGCATTCTAGCTTTCCCCAACGAGTTTTGTTGTCTAGCTAGGTGAGATGCCGAGCATTCCTGTGTCGAATCTTCTCTGGTTCCTACACTCGGTGACTCAGAGCTACAATGTACTGCTTATCCTCCGCATAATGAGCTTCCAAGTGGTTTATTCTTCACTTATGGATGATCAATTGCTTCCAGAGAGAAGCGATGATGTGATCCTTCTTGTTTCGAACTGGTTCTTTATCCAAGAAATCTTCTGGGGAATCAGGTGGAGGTGGAGTGATCTCACGAGATTCGGGCAGTTCTCCTTGTTCCTCTTCTGGGTCCTCCTCTTCTTCGGGTTCTTCTTCTTCTTCCTCATTGGGAACTTTTTCAAAGAACCATTCTACTTCATCCACTGGTCTAGATTATTAGCCATCTTATAGGGAAAGGGAGGAGAAGACATCAGTGTATAGAGCAACAAAATGTAAACAACTTACAGTTAAATCTCCATAAACTGAACTCACACTTCTAATGTCCACCCTAATGTGTCGTCTTTGTAATTTTGTACTACTTATTGAAGTTGGCTCTTATACTAGTCTGTAATGCCCCGAATTCTATTTACATGTAATTTGTAGCACAACATGATTTTTTACTTCAAATTCGTGCAATTTTACAAGGAAATTAAAACTTTTTATTATAAAACATTGTTCTTACATCAAAGCAGCGGAAATTAAATGAATACAACATGATATATAATAAAGTAAATACTTCAATCTTGTAACAGCACATCGTAGTGTCTTTAAGTCCATGCCAAGTGCAGTCCTGCACTATAAACTATGGGCACGTCAGTTGCATACAAATGACGCAATGTTATAAAACAACGATCTCATTGAGTTAGCAACCACAAACTTGAATGCATAAAAGAAAATGTGACCATCCTAAACATGTTAGTGTATGTTATGACTTAATGCCTAATGTAGTTGTTTACACTTCAATGACACTAATGCATACTTGTTCAGATTCTATACATCCCATTCTACATCGGTCCGAGGGAAAGCACCTGCATACTCCACATTATAGGGTTTAATCCCTCGCCATGCAACCTACTATTATGACTACTACAAGATTTAGACACTCTGCAGGTATTTGTTCTCGAACTGGAATACTGGAGTTCAATCCCGCTCCGTGGATCATTCTGTGGCATTTACATCCATCATCCCGGAATACTGGAGATTGTCTCACTCCGCGAGTCATTCTGGAACCCTCATCGCATAAATTTCCCATGAGCATCGCTCTCATCCAGGAATACTGAAGATCATTCCTGGTTTGTGGATCATTCTGTGGCCTTTACATCCATCATCCTTGAATACTGGGGACTGTCTATCTTCAAGGATCATTCTGGAGTCCATAACTCACGTTTTCTCTTGTTTCATCATGTCTCCAACTAGTGTCTGACCTTATGTTTAAGTTATAGTTATTAAGACCTAGTGTTTAGCTTACCTATCGGACTTAAACAAAACACTGAGACAGTTTGCCCACACTGGACACTTCTCAAGAGAAAGTCAACCCACACTGGTTACTTCTCAAATTCATATATCACAACTGCCGGGATCCTGGGCCTCACTCACTCTAGAACAGCAACCGTCTCAATAGAGATCATATAGGTTACATCTAAACTCATCATAGATAACTCAATTCTTTATGCATAACTTCTTCATATTCATTTTCTTTGTGTTCATAAAACATGAAGAAACCAACTTTAGCTCCCATTATCGATTGAATTAATTATAGCCTTGTAGGCAAACCCAACTATTCCCTTAATAAAAAAGATTAATAACCATGACATTTAACCAAGATGAGTCTAATTGTATTCTACTTTTAACCATCTTTAATCATGCCAAAAATCTTTTTTTTAAATTTGGATTCAAAGATTCTTCCAACACATTATTTAATGTGAATACCACTTTTAATTCTCACAAATATATCATAAATATTGTGGAAATAATTCTTAAATCTTTAATAATATTTTAGAATAATATTAGAATTTTTCCCCAAATTTTAATAACTTGAAAACCCCAAGAAATAAATAAAATCAAAACTAAGTATGGCCAGACTTGAACTCAAGACCATCAGCCAAGCCACAAACCCCCCAACCACTAGGCCAGTTGCGGCCGTTGAAACAAAAGCACTCAGTGCTTTAAATACTGCTCCACTGCTTCTTCTATAAAAATTAAATTTTATGAATGTCACGCCCCGCTTTCCAAAAGGAATACAAAATACGGCACGCAACTAAGCCCAGCGAATGGTTTTCACTATCCATAAGCTGTAAGGATCTACTTGATTCAGCACAACAGTAATATAACAATATACTCAACCAGGCATGCATTAAAAATGATAAATCAACAGTATTTATTCGCAACAATAATGAATATCCCAAACAAGTACGAGATCTAAAAAAACAATATCCTGGGACTACAAGCCCAAATACAAGTCTGAATACAGTACATGAATAAAATAGTTCAAACAAAATATGAAGCAAACATTCCAATGCGCAACACAAAACTTTTGCTTACCAACACCAGTAGGCAAATGATCACCAAAACCTGCTCATATAACAATTACAGGGTAATAGGAAGACATAAAAACATAATGCCCGTTAGATGCAAGTTCCGGGACGCAAGTAGTACAAGCCGGAAAAGAAAAGGGGAAAATGAAACAAAAATAAGAAGTACTAAAATGGAGAAAAGTATCAAAGGATGACAGTCTACAGATAATAGAGTGGGTAAACAATAAAGAGCATAACTGTAATAGTAACAGTGAAGTCAACAGTAATAGCAACATGGTGACAGTAACAGTAATGGAATGATAGTGAAATAGTTATTCTTATGTCTAATGTTCATTACTATCTAGGTAGCACTTCATGCGTCCCAAATTATACCACATGGTTGCTACATCAAATAGTTTCGTTTTAAGATTTCGTAGTGAAACCTATAGGTCCGTATATTCAGACAAACAGTAACAATAACAGTAATAACAAACAGTAACGGTGTCATGGGTCATGCCTTCATGCATCCAGAGAAAAACAGTCGATACCACAGTAAATAGTGGGGAATGAGTTCCCTTCTGAATACACATTTCTATATGGTCAACTACTAGATCTTTCTCTTAAAACCTTGGCTTGATCAGTTTTCATTATTATTTGACAGGTGTGAATGAACACAAACAGGGCTAAATACATGGAAAGAACAAAGGACAAGTCTAAGATGAATAGGAAACACAACGGGTGACAAAACAACCTCTAACAGTCAAAATAATGAAACTGCAGTTCTGTACAGCAAGACACTACTACACCGAATTTGAGATTCCCGTTGATACAGAACTGCAAATCTAGATCCGTCAAAAAATATGGAAACTAGACTCTCTATCGAATCCAGCGCATATATACAAGTCACACATCAGCCATAAAAATAGGGTTGAAAATAACATTTAATATAGAACTTATGTTTATCTAGAAAATGCATAATCTTGTTTATACGCATGGAAAAGGTTTTAAAACATTATAATTAAATTTGAGAAAAATTTGTAAGATTTCCTAGCATATCTAGTCTCAACATATAAAATATCATGAATTTATACTATAGATAGTATACTCAATATAATTGGGAAAACAGAGTAATGCAACAAAATTTTAATTCTGAAGGTTCAGATACAGCAATACCAAAACAGAGATAATTCACAAAAAACAATTTGAAATTCAGATCCGTTAAAGGGGTGATAAAATGAATAATTCAGGCTACAGTTTATATTCACAAAGTTTTCTTCAAAAATGAATAGAATCAGGTTGAAAACGTAATTCTTTACTGAACAACATGCAGTTTGAAAATATATCGATTGGTTGCATAAGCATGAAATAAGATACAAAAGTCGTTATTTAATTCCACAAAAATTAGAGATTGATCCCAGTCATGTCTAAACATACCTAGCAAAATATTAAGTTCAAATTCTACTTTTAATATCAGTTTTAAGATAATAATTCATACAACAATCACGTAGTTCAGAATCTGGAATATACGATATGTCTGTAGTAAAATAGCAATAACTCATGCATCGAAAATCAGAATTCAGATCCGTTAAAGGTTCTGAAAACTAGAAAACAAAGCCTAGAAATCATGTTCACAAATTTATTTATTTTACTGATGTTAACAAGGTCGAAATTACTGTACAAAAATAGGGCAGCAGTAAAACAAACCTTCTTTTATGCATTTCATCAAACAGTTTAATTACAAACGATCCAATCTAAGATGCCATACATAGCATGGTATATAGGTTACTCAAATTAGCATGGCATGTGTGTAAACAGTTTAAAATGATATGATATACCTAACAAGCATCCAAGTACAAATTATCCATAATATACGATGTGTCACAAACAAGCATACCAATCAAGATGTCCATATAATCTAATTTAGTTTTCATGCAACGGGTAACAACTTATTGTGAAAAAGTAATGATCAAGAGATGAAGGAACAAATCAACTAACTAGATATGATTTCATCATGAGAGGGACAACAAACGCATGCAAGACTACTTACGATATTTACTTGTATGACAAAAATTACATACAAGCTACTTGCTAGATAACGATGACGAAGATGATGACAGAATAACGGGAATGGATGATGACAGTATATACGAAGATGATGACGAAGATGATGACAGAACAAAGAACACAACCACACGTGCACAAGAGACAGCACGTACGAGAACAAGAGCCAACAGAAAAACACGTGCGGTGCACGTGCTCCCACACACACACCTACGGTAGCAGCAACCGCAAGCGGCTTCGACAGCGATAAGGCATCGATGGCAAGGGCGGCGACAATGTCGAGGGTAGCTCGACGCTAGGGGAAGATGACGGCAGATGGAGGATGGGGACAGCAACGCTAGGGCGATGGCAGCCGCGGCACTACAAGGGGATGACGACAGCACAGCAGCGTTGAGGGGATCTGGGGTCGCTGTGGGCTCGAGCGGGGATAGAGCAGCAAAAGGATCTGCAGAGAGGGGAAGAGGAACGGGTTGAAGGGGAAATGGGTACACCAGCGATAGGGGGTCGAGGCGGTGATGGCGATGGCGACGACAGGGAGGCTCGGAAGGTAGGAGAGAGGGGGTTGACGGCTATGGTAGAGAGAGAGTGATATTAGGGTTTAGATAATTAGGATTAGGGTGTGATTAGTCGGGTTATATAGAGTCAAAGTGGGTTTGGGTTAACTGGGTAGTATCCAATACGAAGAAAGGAGTCAAATATGAGACAATTAGGCCATGAATTAGGTTTAGACAATAAACAAGGTCCAAAACAATATGTAGATCAATCAATTGAGAATATAAGGCTGAATTAAAGCAAAAAAGAATTATGAGGAGAACAACAACATACAATTCAAAAGGAACGAAAAGATATACAATTAGAAATAATATAAAATAACAAGAAATTTAATCAAATACTAATAAAAATACAATAATGAGTAACACGAGTTACAATTAAAAAGACAGAGCCTCTCAAAACTCAAACCCACGACCGGGAACCACTGTACACAGCGCTCAGAAGCCATGTCGCGACCCAGTAATCCCACAGTCAATCTTTGAACATATAGGAGTTAAAAATCATTTTGTTTCAGATCTCAGTTTATAAATTTCTTCTTAAAAATTATCGATTTCTAAATTGCTTGTATTGATAATTCAAATTACTTCCAGATTTCATTCTTCCCCAATATTCTGTGTATCAACATAAATAAGATTTATAAAACTTTTATTTTAACAATATAATGAAATTTCTCCCCAAAATAGTATTAATCTACCAATACTTCTATAAATGAATTGTATAAATTATTGTTTCTTATCCAATTTTATTTTGGAAAAATTTTACATGAACATAGTGCCAATTAATACTAATGATATTACTTTCATACAATTCCATCATATTAGAATTATTAAAGTTTTATACACACAATACAATATTTTTACCTCTACATGAATAATCTAACATGTATTAATTAGAATATTTAGAAAATTCCATTCTTTCTTCCCAATAGTTACTACTTCCACTTTCCTTCTAATTAACATGGATATTTGTGATCAAATCAACAACATCTGCACAGAGTCATACACACATCTTACTTATAATGTGCAATGTACATTCTAGAAAGCTTTTACATTCAACATACCAATTAAATTTAGCAACTACTCATATAGAAATGAAGCATGCACAATTCTACTAAATTAGAATGCAACAAGAATACCCACCTCTTAGAAGAATGCAAAAGTAAATAACCTCCTAGAAAATTGCTCCAAAGCTCCAACAAAATGAGCCTTCTTCTCCTCCTAGCAAGCACCGAAAATTCTTCTTGTCAAAATTCCTGAGCTCCCTCTCTCTAGTCTTTTCTTTTCTCTGTTTTGTTTTTTTTTTTATTCTAGTGCATTGTTCATACTATAGGAGGGGGTATTTATAGGGTTATTGTGTGGTTGAGAAGACTCCCACTACTCAAATAAATACCCCACTCTCCCACACATACACCCCACTCTCCCTCTTCTCTTACTCATAGCTGGCCACGTCCTAGGGCGCACAACACGTGCACGTGCACCCTATGTGCACACAATTCTAATATTCTTTTATTAATTTTTATTTATTTAATTGTAGGTGTTTGTTAAAAGAAAAGTGTGTAGGATTTAAAGTGTTCATTTAAAAAGAATTAAACATGGGCTTCACTTGTAATTAATTTTCTAGTGGGCTTTAACAGAGATTTTAGGCCTATGGGTTTTAATTAAAAAAAATATATAATACAAATGTGACAAATAAAATGCGAAAAAAAATGTGCATAGCTTTGGAAACTTTTAGGGATTAAAAATGCATAAAATTTTACGTGCAATGTACGTGCAAAATATAAAAATTTATTTTATTTTTTCTGAAATGTTACAACTTTTCACCTCCAACATCATTGACAATTTCATTGAAATTTGAAATATCAACTTCAAGCAATCTTAAGAAACAACATGCTTGAAACTTGATATTTTCGACACAATATAATATTATTCAATCTGAAATAACGACATGCTATTTTCAACTACGACCTATTCTTTTACAATCCTACATATCTAAAAAATGAGAAACAAAATCGAGGGCAGGGTGTTAGGCTATTGACAGGAACTGGAGAAGAGATGAAGGGGATGTTGGGCTGTTGGCAGGAACTGGAAGATGAGGACATAAGAAGAAGATGAACAAGGAGAAGCACATACAGCCGTTGGAGCTTTGGAGGAGGAAGATGAGGAATTATTGATTGATTTAGTTAGGGTTTCCATTTTCTTTGAACCATTTCCTCTTATTATCTTATTGTTGGTTTTTGTGTTGCTTCATTGGGATTTGGAGTGTAGGACTTAGGGTATGAATGGAACTTAAAAAATTAAAGGAGACTATTTGTATCTTCAAGAAATGACAGTTTGTATATTCAAGAAATTGAAGGAGAATTAGATTTGTAAAGACTAATGCATAGAAGTACGGTCAGTTCGGTTTTATCGGTTATTTGTAAGCCCATTCCAACAACCATACCACTCGAGTCGGTTATTGAAGACCAAGAACCGGCCAACCCAATCCCCCATTTGGTTCGGTTAAAAAACAGTCGGCCTGGGTTGGATTTGTTTGGATTGGACGGTTCTGATAATAGTTTCCCTCGCCTACCTATGGCCTTTAAGTTGTAATATAGAAAGAAGAAGAAAAATGTCCACCCCACACAATCTGGTTTAGGGGTGTTTGGATTGCAAAATTTGAGGGAAAATGCTTCTTCTATTTTTTTTGCACCAATCACTTTGCTAATTGCAGCAAAGTTTATAATTTGTAACAGCCAACATCAGCAAATAATCTGAGGTGTAAAGTAGAAGCCCAGCTCAAAGTTGTATAAGACTGCAATTGCTAAAAGGGTTGGTGTTTTGGGGTACAAATTTAGCACAATTTGGCATATACCCCAAAATTTACAATCCATACACCCACTTAGTTCACGCACAACAAGCATATTTCCACATATTTTTTGACACTCTGTACCACTTAGCTTCTCAATTGTTGTATGCTTTTTTCAGTGGGTAAAGTGAACAAACCAAACACAAGTTTCATCAAATTATAGATAACCATATCTATATCTCTTTTTTGTGTGCATAAGTATACTATACTCTTATAGTTGTTGCGGTTATATCTTAACAGCGTCAATCTTAGTGGAGATTAACCGTTATACCCTTATGTTAATCGAAATAATCCCCTCACTTCACTTTCTCTTTATTTTATTTTCCCTTTATACATCTCAAAATTATTTCTACAACTTCCATTAGGGAAAAAAACATATTTAATCAAGAAAAATAGGCTTATTTAAACACATAAAGTGGCCAGGATATATTAGAAATAAAATAGCCCAAAAACAACCAAAACTCGTCATGGGATAGCACATGGTACTGAATTTTGATGGAGTACACCGATCCGCAGTAAGAATGTAGACGAAGTTCGTCAGTAAAAAAAAGACATGGATTTGATTATCCGCAAATTGGTGAATCATGGGTATGCTTTAGTGAAATTTACCCTTTTTCTATACAGAACACGAAAGAAACATGAATAAATTTTACTAAACTATACACATGTTTCATCAAGTTGAAGATAACTATACCCGTGTCTTTTTTTTGCTGTTCAGTATACTCCGTCCATATCTTAGATGAGGATCACTATACTTTGTCCAATTTTGGTATCACAAAATACCATATTATGTTTTTTTCTTGATTTTGTTCCGATTCTTCATATTATACCTCTGCTGCTACTGGTGGTTAATAAGGTTAGTTTATTTATCAAAAATGCTTAATATCTGATTCCTTACTTTTACGTAAAGTATATATTTTAATAACTTTAAAAAGTGAGGATTAGGTAAAATATATTTTAATAACTTAAAATTTGAAAATACTGTTAAGATGTAATAGAAAGGCATGTTTAATAATAAAAGTGATACATTTCCGTGTCTTGCAAACTGTGAATCGAAACTTACTTGTAGAAGTTGCATTAGCTTGTGTGTTGTGAATCCTACCTACTGGCAAAGTTTCAAAAAATTTGGGTGCCGTTTGTGCGGTTTTCTCACGTATGTTGTTTCGTATCTATATATATGAAAAATGTGGCTGAGAATTGGTGTATTATTTTTGAATGAAAAATGGGCGGAACGAGAAGATCTGGCCATCTGGTAACTATTAGGTTTCGAAGGCAATCACAGATTAAATACACAGCGGAAAAATTATAAAAAAAAGATTGAAATCTAGCCATGGATCCATGCGAAAACCATAAATCGTGTTTAGGAGTTATACCTTAAAGATGGTTCAGCTGTCTCCACAATATGCCGATCACAGCAATGCAATATTTCGGTGTCTCTACGGTACCACACGAACGGAACGAAAAAATGGCTCTCCATCATACCGCGGTGCTAGCTGCAGGAAAGGGATGTTTCTCCTCACGATTTCTCTCTCACTTTCTGTGACGGCTAGAGTTTTTCACGTGTCTTTTTCACAGATACATATCATATATATAGGTACATAAAACTAACTCTAAGAGAGGAATGAGGTTGTTGGGCTCACAATCTGACCTGGGTCAGATTCATGTGTGGACCTTTGAACTTTAGTCATCCCATTTAATCTAATTATATGTCTAATCAAATTCAGGAGTCCAAGTCTTACTTGGATCCCTAATAAATTTATCTTATGAATTTAAATATCAATTTCGATTCATTCTAAGTGTGTCACCCTGTAGATTCCCATTACATTAACAGTAATACTAAAATCATATTCGATGATTACAAACAGTGAGTTGTATCTAGCAATACATCATTGCTACTCAAGTAACAGAAATGTTAGTCATTTGACATAACCTATCTGTGACTAATGTGACCATGTAGTCTAGTCCCTTTATCCAGATATCTTAATTGACCACAAGGCATAGAGCATGTCACCCTTATATAGTTCAATCTTTGGTTTCTTGATATCCGAGTAGACTTACTAAAACTAATGAAATCTTATATTGACTCTTTTGAGTACGACAATGTATTTTTCAGTCTCACTCAATCAAGGGACCCATAGATATTGCTCCTGTTATGTAAGAGTGACAAATCGTATCTAAGTCACTTACATCCCTCCACATGATTTTGTAGTATATCCAATAGTTGACTTTATAATCATCTTATTACATGTAACGTTTGACGGTATTAAAACATATAACTTTTCCTGTAGGGAACTGTAGTGACTTCAAGTCAGTCAAAGGACAACGTACACCATGGTCACTGTGAGAACCGCTTATGACACCCACGTAACGATCCATACAACATTCTCGTGGTGGGTCAGTCTAGTACATTATTAATCAAATATGTACCCATGTGAAGACTTGATATCTAATATCTATGATCCGTGAGAATGGTCATCAGTCTATGCACATACTAGTCTCTATGTATTATCAGTGTCCTCATTCACAATAATACTTGTCTTAGAACCTTTAAGAATAGTGTTCTGATTTCAGCCAATAAGATCTCATAATCAAGTCATGCAGTTGATATCCCAAGACATTGAACTTACTATTCTAAATACTTCATTATGTTTATTTAATTCACAATAAATAACACAATAAATAAAAAGCTTAAATATAAAATAAATGTCATGATACAATGTAAATTAGTAATGTCAATACACAATTGGCCTATAGGGTATACACCAACAGTGCTTAGAGCCAAGCATGCACACAAGGCCAACCTAAAGAACAAGTAAGAGGATTATTAGTTTTAGTTGTGAATTTTGTATATGTAATATTGTATGTACAATAACAACATTTTATATGTTGGTGTAGGTTGGTGGCCAACCATCCTCTTCCGCCGAAGTTGGTGCATCGTCTTTGGGTGGATGTCGTGGTCAAAGAACCGTAGACTCGAGCTTACTCACTTTACAAGACCTTCATAGATTCGAAGAAGTGTGGAGAGGGACGACTAAGAAGTATAATTTTCATACGCACGCAACATTGTCGATGCACCTGCGTACCCATGAGTACTTAGTCCAAGTTAGTTTCTATGGAGTCAGTTTGATGAGTAATGTGAAATTGAGCACTGATTTCAACCCTTATCGAGGGATGGAGGCTGAAGACGCACACCTTCCATCTGCCGGTAGGAGAGATGATGGACACATTAAAAGATATCGCAATGATTTTTGGCCTTCCAATAGATGGGATGACCATGATGAGAAGTATGAACTTTGAGAAATTAGTGGTTGTTGGTGATCTCCTCGGTGTAGAGTTAAATGATGAGGATAAGGATGAGGACGAAAGAGATATTTTTGATGAGCGATCAATCCGACTTTCATGGTTAAAGAACCATTTTGAAAATTCCTTATCCGATGACTCGAGCGATCAGGACGTGCAATGCTACATTAGTGCTTACATTCTAACTGTGCTTAAATGTGTTCTCTTACCAAACTTCACTGGTGATACCATCCCACTGATGTACCTACGATTGCTCGCAGACCTAAGCATAGCGGGTCGGTATAGTTAGGGAAGTTGGACATTAGCTACCATGTACAAGACTTTGTGTGAATGTTCATTAGATGGAGTTGAGATGATGGGACCGATGGTCTTGTTATAAATTTGGTGTTGGGAATGTCTACACGTGGGTCATCCCCATATTATGAAATTGATGGAGGGTTGGTTGGCCGATGCACCAAAGGATTAAATGTTAGCACCTTTAGGAGTGTATTGATCGAAAATTACAGCTATAAAGATAACCCACGTGGTGTGTTAACATACTATAGAGATGAGTTCGTCATTTGGGAGCCGTATACCGCCGATTGCTTGCAAAGACTACCACCAGCCGGTATGGCTGGTTCACAGCTATGGTTGACAAGAGCCTCACTCATAAACATTGGTACGGTGGAGCATTATTTTCCAGATAGAGGCATTAACCAATTCGGGATGCAGCAAAACATTCTCGTCAACCACTTGTATGACTTTTGAGTTACACGCTATTAGAGAGACGGGTCGTATGCCCAATCATGACTAGGCAGAATTCCACCGAGCTCATGCGGCATTGTGGAATGAGAGAAGGTTCAACTTGGTACTTGAAGATGTCGAGAGATACGATGACAAGGCTCATGACCTCTACATGACATGGTACCAGCTAATAACTCGTTTATACATATCTCCGAAGACCAATGTACCAGCTGGGATTCAAATACCAATTCCAGTGTGAGATTCAAGTACCAATTCCAGTGTAAGATTCAAGTACCAATTCTAGCCTGAGAGATTGAACCACCACTGGTGCATTCTTCGTCACAACCAATGTACCAATCAAAGACATCATCATTTCGTTTGCTGGTGAGTCAATTTGGTTTGACATTATTGTATTTCGGTTCAGTATTTTTAAATTTATAAATTCATCATGAGATTGAGTTTACTATACTTTTCATTATGTTTTAGATCGATAATATATGAGATATTGCAAAGAAATGTGCTCATGTGCTTTCAAGTAATGCCGCCGAGAGCCTGAAAGCTTTTGCTCGCGAAATACTTAGTCCATGCTGAGGCTCGCTTGAAGAGGTTGGAGATGGAGCACGATTGGACCAGTCACGACCAGCTTCCCAAAAGAGAATACAGAATACGGATACATGACTAAGCCCAGCGAATGATTTTCATCATCCATAAGCTGTCAGGACCTTTACAACAAGTACAAGAATAATCAGAGTCGGAAGCAAGAAAAGTCAACCAAACATGCATATATGAATCAAAATACCAACATGATTACTTGAAACAAAATATATTAATCTCAAATGAACTAGATCTGAACAAGTCAATATCCTGGGTCACATTGGCCAAATATAAATAAATCCAAGTAATCAAGTACAATTGTTCAAATAAACAACAAGAAATAATAATGGCAAAATTCCAGTAGCTAGTATCTCATATCACCAACTCCATCTGGCAACTGTTCTCCAAAATCTGCAATTTAATAACTTGCAGGAAATGGAAAAAGAAAACAAACTCCTGTCAATACAAGTTACGGGCCGCTTATAGTGCAGGATAGACGTACATTTGAAAAGATAACTAATAACATGGAATAGGAATGATGACAAAATATAACAACTATAATGGTAAGATGAACAAGTATAAGTGGCATGTAACAAGTGTCAAGTAAACAAGTATCATGTAAACAAGTAACAAGTAACAAGTAACAAGTGTCAAATATCATGTATCATGTATCAAATATAAATTATCAAGTAATCACGTATCATGTTCGTGTCATGGTCAAGTCTTATAGTTATTACTATCTAGGTAGTACTTCATGCATCCCGGTTTTTACTACACAGTTACTACATTCACTACACAGTTACTACATTCAAACAAGTTACGTTTAGATTTCGTAGGGGATACTATAGGTCATGTACTCGAGTATAACAGAATCACAGAAGTTGGTCGGTAAACTTGATGGTAACTTGATCGGTAAACTTGATCGGTAACTTGGTCGGTAAACTTGATCGGTAACTTGGTCAGTAAACTTGTCATATAGGAAACACGAG
Organism: Hemerocallis citrina; assembly: GCA_017893485.1. Classification (NCBI taxonomy): domain Eukaryota; kingdom Viridiplantae; phylum Streptophyta; class Magnoliopsida; order Asparagales; family Asphodelaceae; genus Hemerocallis; species Hemerocallis citrina. The sequence goes on from CM030360.1 coordinate 51,377,938, forward strand.
TCCCCTTCCGAGGACAGGCTCCTATATTGTCCACTACTAGATCTTTCCCTTAACTCCGGCTTGGTTATTCGTGATTATCATCAGACAGGCATATACGAGACACAAACAGGGCAAGAATAATATAGCGTGAATAAGTAATAGGTTCACGGTGAAAGATAAACACGTACAGGTGAAAAATAACTCATAAAAGAATACAACAACGAAAATTCTAGTTGCTACAAACATGCAAATCTGAATCCGTCATAAAATATGAAAAGTAGACTTTTGGCCGAATTCAGCGAATATATATAAGTCATATGGTACTTTACAAAAAAATAACTCAAAACTGATTTGAATCCAGAAAACTTGTTCAACCAGAAATAAGAAGATTGTTTTCAAGAGCAGGAAAACAGCATGAAAACTCATTAATTAAATCCACGAAAAATCTGGGGTACTCCCCTATGTGTGCAGTAACAGAAAATCAAGTTTTATAATTTTTCAATATAAATAGTTTAGTCAAAAAAATTTGGAAAACATCAAGACGCAACAGTTTTGTAAATATGGAATTATAAACACTGCAGCATGAAAACAGCAATATCTCACAAACCATAATTTGAAATCCAAATCTGCCAAAAGGGTGATAAAATAGACAAAGTTGGCTAACTTTCATATTTGCAAAGATTTTAGAGACAGCAAGTAGAAGCAGGTCGAATTTATATATCTTTAGTGAACAATAAAAAAAATCTACTAGTCTAGTAGTTGTTTACAATTATAGAATAGTTTGTAAAGCTCATCAAATAAATCTTCAAAAATTCAGGGTTAATTCCAATCAAGTCTAGTTGTATTGTGCAAAATATTGGATCAAAATAATACTTTTAACACCATGATAAAAATAAATTACTCTTTAGAATTCATAGAAAACAAGATCTGGAAATCTCTCTACACCTCTGTAGTAAAATAGACATTACTCACAACTCTTAAAACAAAACTGAGATCTGTCAGAGAGTTGTAAAATAAACAGAATTCTCTACAAATCTTATTCACAAATAATACTCATATACCGACCTTAATAGGGTCTAAAATACTGAATGAAAATGGGGTAATAGAAAATACAGAATTGTTCCTCATACACAAATCAACTAGATCATACAAAAATAGTCCAAATCATAATCAAACATGAAATATGGTGTACTAGATGTCCAAACAATATGGTATAGGTTATTTTGCAAATCCACGACAGGTTATAGCACGAATAACACATCAAGCACAGATATCACAAAATAGCATGCATACAAACACACCGTGAGAGCAGTTAGAGTTGCGGTTCTGGCAGTGGGCTGCCATCGGAAGGAGAGTAGCACAGGCATACCGTGAGGTGCTGCGGTTGGAAGGGGAGCGTCGGGGTTCGGCAGCTGTTGGCGTGGCTGTTGTCGCGGTTGTCTGGTGTTGTGACGAACGGGCGGGGAACCACAACTCAGCAGTGCTGTTGCTGCGGTGCGACAACAGAGCGAGGAAGAGTAGGGGGAGCAGCGCCAGGTGGAGAATGCTGGATGTGTTGCGAGGTGGTCGCGACAGGGGGTGTCGCCTGGGTGGTGGCAGCGGGTGAGGCACAGGGCAAGGAGGAGAATGTAAAAGACGGAGGGATGGACGGGTGCGACGGTGGTAGGGTTTGTGGGGTGACAGAGCGAACACAGGATGGGTTAAGAAGACGACTGATACGGTAGATGAATAGGTAGGTTTATATATAGGTGGGGTAAAAGAAATATGTAGATATTATGGTAGGGTTTATAGAGGTGGCACCTGAAGGGTGATAACGGGTAGGGTGTATAGGGCTAACGGGTTTGGTAGGAGCTAACAGGTTTAAGCTATAGGTAAATGGGTTTTTAGGGTATTGAGTGCACAGATTGGGTTATAGGGTTTTTATAACGGGTTATTGGGTGTATAAATGGGTATTAGGGTTTTTAATATCCAATAAGAAAATAGGATTGGAGCTTTAGGAAAATAATGAATGAAAGATATCAAAAATAATATAGTAATACAAATAATCAATTTGTATGCATTAAATTAATACTCAAATACTACTGAATACAATAGAAATAGATTTTTAATTTATCAATCCAAGGTGATAATAATAACATTAGTCATAATATTAATAATAATAATAATGATAATAATAATAATAATAATAATAATAATAATAATATCGATAATAATAATAATAACACAAATAATAGGATTTGTATTATAGTATAAGAATCATTTGATAATAATGATAAATACAATTAATGAAAAGAACAGATTTTAACAGAAAATTCAAAATAAATTTGAATTAGAACGAATTTAAGAAAACGAAAATTTTTATAAATATCTCAAACCAAGATAATACACAAAAAAAGAAAATACATCCAAAATACAGAAAACGGAAAACAGGGGTTACAAATCCTACCCACCGTACAAAAAAAATTCGTCCTCGAAATTTGCTTAGGCGGAACATAGGACAGGGAAAAAGCAAACAGGGGGGGGGGGGGTTAACAAAACAGAGAGCTAATGGAGAAGGAACAAGGTGTTGGTAATACCAGAAAAGAATGAAGTGGAAAACAATGAGGTCAAATGGAATGCAAGAAAGAAGCAAATGGTATCAAAAGGAGAGAACAACACAAGGTAACAAAGCAAGATAAGGAGTAGGTAGAACTGGAGTCAAAGAGAGAATGAACGGGGAAGAATTGAATCTAGTAATGGATTAATGGATGAAGACGGGTACAAGGGATAGAAAGAAGCAAACAATACAATGGAGGAGAAACAAAAAGAGAATCCTGGGACCTGTGGGTTATGGGCCGACACGCTTCTGCTACGCCACTCTGATTGGGAAGACTCTGCCAATAGCATCCAGTAGCTCTAGCAATGCCAATCAACGAACCAAGCAAGAAGAAAAGAATGGATGACACCAGAATCAAGGAATACAGGTACGAAAGAATGAATTCATACCCAACAAGAGGTCAATCAAAGAGGACGAGGGAAGAATCAAGGAATCAGGGGATTGAATAAGAAGAGACCAAAAAGAATGGAATAAGACTAGTATCCAAATCAATGTTGATTATAATTAGTTCATGCATGCATGGTCTGTATACTGTTGTGCCGATCCCAAATCGAGCCAAGTTTGTCTAATATATCAGTCAAACGAATATATTAGCCAAACCTGAGCTCTGATACAACTAAAAATCTTGTCATGCCCCACTTCCCAAAAGAGAATATAGAATACGAATATGTAACTAAGCCTTTTCATCATCCATAAGCTGTCAAGATTTTTACAACATTTCACAATAATAATCAGAGTCGGAAGTAAGAAAAGTCAACCAAGCATGCATATATGAATCAAAATACCAACATGATTACTTGAAACAAAATATATTAATCTCAAATAAACCAGATCTGAACAAGTCAATATCCTGGGTCACATACATTGTCCAAATACAAATAAATCCAAGTAATCAAATACAATTGTTTAAATAAGCAACACGAAATAATAATGGCAAAATTCCAGCAGCTAGTATCTCATGTCACCAACTCCGTTTGGAAACTATTCTCCAAAATCTACAATTTAATAAATTGCAGGAAAAGGAAAAAGAAAACAAACTCCCATCAATGTAAGTTACGGACCGCTTGTAGTGCAGGATACAAGCACTTGGAAAATGATAACTAATAACATGGAATAGGCATGATGATAAAATATAACAACTATCATGGCAAGATGAACAAGTGTAAGTGGCATGTAACAAGTGTCAAGTAAACAAGTATCATGTAAACAATTAACAAGTAACAAGTGTCAAATATCAAGTATCATGTATCAAATATCAAGTATAAAGTAATCACGTATCATGTTCAAGTGTCTTGGTCAAGTCTTGTAGTTATTACAATCTAGGTAGCACTTCATGCATTCCGGTTTTTACTACATGGTTGCTACATTCAAACAAGTTATGTTTAGATTTTGTAGGGGATTCTATAGGTCATGTTGTAATCCCTGTTTTTCACTTTTGGTATTTTTTTGAGGGTATTTTTCATTTTTGTGAATTATTATTTTCCATTGTACTTTCAGAACAATAAATTTAATTATTTTTATTCTATAATATTTTTCTGGCAGTTTTGACCTTTTGCTGTTTGTGCGCAGTTTGGCCGTTTTTCGACATTTTGAGCTCTTTTCCTCAATTTCTAGATTCCGTTCATGTATAAATATTATTTTAGGGTCATGGTGGATTTTTAGAAGAGTTTTGATCAATTTAAGATTTTTGGCCCTTAAGGAGATTTTTAGGAGCCATAGGATTCATTGTATTTTATATCCTCATTTGAAATCTACCTAATATCCATTACCCAATTGTATACCTAATTAATCCTATTGATATCCACTACCCATTAACCCACATTTGATCTCCTATATATACTCCTAATACTAAATAAACCCCTAACACCCTAACCCTAATCTTTTTCTTCTCTCCTAATCAAAGCCGGCTCCCTCCTTCCTCACAATCCCTCCCGGCCTGTTTTCCTCCCTTCCCAACCAACCTACTTCCATCCCCAAATCCGGCCTCCCTTGCACCAAGCGCACCCCCTCATCCATCCATACAACTCCTACTACAACAAAACCCCGTCATACTCCCTCCTTGTGGCCGGCCCTTCACCAACCAGCACCACCATCTTCAAGAACAACCCCCCCCCCCCCCTCTTCATCCCTTGCTGATGTGGAGTTGTGGGTAGCGTCCGTTTGAGTCCGTGCTTCAAGAAGACGATCGTAGGCAAGATTCAGTTCGTGGGTTCGCTTGATATCGCGCGTGGAAGGACTTTTGTTCGTAGGTTTTCATTGCTAGGCTTCGTAGCATCGTGTTCTTCGTCAATGAGGCAAGTAACTTGTACTTAAATTTCTTAGGTTGATACAAGTAGAAAGTTCACACATATGATAGGTTGAGACTAGAGACGGACAAAGATCATGTTTTTAATTGTGGGTTTCGTCTCTAAGGTTCAAAACAGGCCATAGACGACTTAGGTCATGAAGTTTGATAGGTTTGTGCCTTAGGATTCACCCAAACGCGATTGTTATCGCGTATGTGACATATTGTATACCCGATGTATGTTTGAACACCCATATGAGAAATACTAGATTTTGACATGTTAGATACCCTCCATTATGACATTTGGACCATGGGTAGACAGTGTTTTGAATTTGGAAGAGTTTTGATGATTTTTGAGGAAGTTATGATGTTTTGAAGTTTGGTTGAGAAATCTGGAAATTTGGATTGAACTGGATTGATTGTTGTTTTTACCTGGATTAGAGTCCGAATCTCAACGTGACTATTTCTGAGTAATTTGTAGAGAATTGAATATAATTTCTAATCCCACTGATTTCACCCTGTTTGGAGTTCGTATGAATTAGTTATGATTATTTTAGTAACTGTATGCCGGTAATTCCCAGATTCAGTTCGGGGTAGATTTTATCACCAATTTATTTTCAAGATCCAAGTTATACTTAATTTCATGCCACAAGATTTTGTCCAGTGTTTCACCATGATATTAGGTAGTTCTCTGATTTTTGTGATAATTAAAAGATGAGTTTTGAGCGATGCCTTACATCCTTTTCTATAGATCGCTTTTGCTGTAAACTGCGTGTGATTGTATGTTGAATGCCGTGTTCACCTTATTTCTAATTACTGTATGAATATTTTATGTGAGATATGAAAGTTGGGTAATTGTGTATACTTTCCCCCTGTTTTGGCGGAAGTGGATTTTGATGCGCTGTGTGCAAGATATGCATGATTTTGTACAGCGGTGTTGAAGAATTCCAGATCCATCAAAACTGTGTTATGTGTTACTTTCTATTTTTGAAAACCTATCTATACTTTCTGGAAAAATATGAAAATTTATATTTTGAGACTATACATATAGGGGATTACCCCAGAATTTTCGTGGGTTTAATTAATGACTTTGTATGCTGTTTTCATGTGGTTTAAGTTATTCCCCTGTTTTCTGGCTGTACTTGAAAACTGTATTGGAATGTGTTTTAAGTCGAGATGTTGTGAAATAGCATATGGATTTATTATACCCGTTAGAAGCGTGTGGAAGTCTAGTTTCCAGATTCTTTGACGGATCATGATTTGCATGCCTGTAGATCTTTGGATCACTATTTTTGTACAGACTGGTCTTACTGTCCTGATTATAAACATATGCTAAGTTGCTCGTATTTGTGAATGTTTGGTACCTATACTTGCTGATATAATTCCCTGAGTCTAAACCTGAGTATAACCTGTTAGTTTGACATTATTTAGCAAACTCTCATGCCTGTTGATGATCTTAATAATAAAAGTAATCAAGCCGGGGATTATGGGAAAGATCTAGTAGTGGATAGTGCAGAAACGTGTACTCGGAAGGGGGCCCGTGTTTCCCATTTTGATGCATGATACCTTTGGGTTCATGTACCTGTTACCGATCAAGTTACCAATCAAGTTTACCGATCAAGTTTACCGACCAAGTTCTGTTTTCCTGTACCTGAGTATACTGCCCTGCATGGTCCCCTACGAAATCTAAAGCGAAACTGTTGTGTTGTAGAAACCATGTAGTAAAAACTGGGATGCATGTCGTGCTACCTAGATAGTAAATAAAAAGATTAGACTTAATATAACCTGATACATGTTTACCTGATACATGTTTACCTGATACCTGTTTACCTGATACATGTTACCTATATACCTGTTACCTGATTATCCTGATATTCCTGTTACCTATTTTCCTGATACTTGATACATGATTACATGATTACCTAAATACCTGATAATTATACATGCTACCTGTTTACCTGTTGACTTTACATTTGACATATGTTACCCTTACCTGTTAGTATATCCTGTGGTTAGATAGTGTCCATGTGCTTGTATCCTATTCTATTTGTGACCCGGACTTGCCATTGACGGGTACTATGTTTTCTCTTTTTCTTTTTTCTGCATTCGTTGAATTGCAGATTTTGGAGGACAGGATTCCTGAAGGTATTGGCGAGATGAAGTTCTAGTTGGCTGAAGCTTTGCTATCTATATTTATTTCTTGTTGCTCATTTTGAATATTGTATCTGTTACTTGTATTCTTGTATTTGGGCAATATGACCCAGGAATATTTCTGTATTTTCAGATCATGATTATTTGAGGTTAATACATTTTATTTCAAGTATTCTCGTTGGTATTTGGTTCATATGTGCATATGGTTGATCTTTTTCTGGCTTCCGACTCTGATTTTTACTGTGACATGTTGTAAAGATTTCTTGAAACAGCTTAAGGATGATAATAATCATTCGTTGGGCTTTTGTTACGTGCTCGTATTCCGTATTTTTGGGAAGCGGGGCGTGACACATGTACTCGGGTATCACAGAATCACAGAACTTGGTCGGTAAACTTGATCGGTAACTTGATCGATAAACTTGATCGATAACTTGGTCAGTAAACTTGATCAGTAACTTGGTCGGTAAACTTGTCATATGGAAAACACGAGTCCCCTTCAGAGTACAGGCTCCTATATTGTCCACTACTAGATCTTTTCCTTAACCCTGGCTTGGTTATTTGTTATTATCATCAGACAGGCATATGTGTGACACAAACAGGGCAAGAATAACCTAGCGTGAACAAGTAACAGGTTCAGGGTGAAAGATAAACACGTACAGATGAAAGATAACTTATAAGAGAATAGAATAACAAAAATTCTAGTTCTGGGAAGCAAGAGAGTACTACACTAAAACTGGGATTTCCATTGCTAAAAACATGCAAATCTAAATCCTTCAGAAAATATGAAAAGTAGACTTCCGGCCGAATTCAGCGAATATATATGTCATATGGTATTTTACAAAAGAATAACTCAAAACTGATGTGTAACGCCCCGATTTCCATACACTGGGAAACCGTGACATAAGCCAGAATCTTTTCTTCAGTTAGCCACAATACACAGAATAACAGGAAAATTTAAAACTTTTTATTCAACACAAATTTATTACAAGTCTGAATATTACAAAATTGCAACACATTATAACAATGTTACAATAATACCGTTACAATCTCAAGTGTTACAGTTTACATCAGAGTACAATGAATAAAGAACAACACATAGTATTTCACTTTGATGCTTTCCCAATAATAAACAAATTACAACAATGAATAAATTACAATAATTGTTACAAATGAAAATACAACATATATTACAGTGGAAACTTAAAATGAAATTGACTCCTTGCTTCTCTTGCCTTGAGTCCTCCTGAAACCTGTACCTATAATTCTGCAATCCAGTACCTGTACTTTTGCAATCCAATACCTATAGAAGTGGGGACGTCAGTACATATACTGATGCTTTAAGGTTGATAACTAGTAGCAAATCTCAACTATAGCAAATAAATTGATGAAAAGAGGAACATGTATATATATATATTTGATGTGTCAGTGTATGTTATGAATTAGACTCTAATGCAAGATTACCAATGCAATGATGCTCTTATTCTAATGCAAGCGAGACTCTAGAAAAGTATGCAGTCCATACTACATACGCCCTATATCTAGCTGTTTCTTCATGTATAGGGATTTGAACCCACGTCATAAATTCTACTTTTGTACACAATCCTGTTCCTGACAATACAACATGACAGGTGAGGTTGCAGAAGAGGTCAAGTCCCCCTATGCAGTACACTTATGGTGTCTCCGTTTGCCACTACTACCCAGCGTACCGGACCTCACTCAAAAACAAGGTTGCAGGTACGGTCTAGTTCTGTTACTGCAGTCACTATAGTGGTGATCGCGTTTGCCACTATTGCCCGGCGTACCAGACCTCATTCAAAAACCAAACGAACATAGGGTCTTGCAAACGCAGGATAGCACGAAGCCTACCCTGTGGCACCCATAAGTCATGGTATTTCATGAATTAACATTGCGGGATACACAAACCGTGCTCCCAACTCGTGAGAAGGCACCGTACGTATCCCTTTGATGGGAAGGTACAACCCAATAACACCGCCTAGTGCCGGCCTACAGGACAGGTCGGATCATAAGGAATCACCCTTGACACCAACTCTTTCCCTTCGGCGAATAATGATAATAAGTAATGGTTAAGTAGTAATAGCCATAAGTTACTACCCTAACGATGTCACTAATCCTGAACAATCCTAGGGATGACAACAGTATAAACACAACATGCTCGGTCTTAAGTTAGACTTCACAAGATAACTCTACTAGGCTGCTCGACCTAGACTTAGCAGAATCCCTAAGGATCTGGTTCATGGCCTATCGACCCAAGACCTTGGCAATACGAACGTATTTGCATGCTAATACCCTCAACTTGGATTTCTTCATACTCCGATTCGCGATCAACCAACTCGATTAAGATCTGACGGTACACGCAAGTGACTCGTCCACAGTCCCTTAGGAGTAAGGTAAACACACGTCTTGATGGTCGATAGTCCTAGGGCAATGATATCACCCTAGATGTGCATAACAAACTGCGTATTAGCTAAGAAGCTACATACGAGTAACCAAAAATACATACGATCTAAACAAGCTACGTATGGGACCAACAGTTACATACGAGCCAGTCGAGCCGCATATGAGACAAAAACATACGTACGAGCCAAATAAGATACGTATGAGACCAACATCTACATATGGGACAGGCGAGCCACGTATGAGCAAAACCACACCTAAAAACAACCATACAGGTAATCAACCTAGAAGCAACCAAATGTGCTCACTAGCAAAACTTGATCTTCTATAGTTAGAAGCAAAAGAAGAATCTACAAACAATCTAAAATAGGCATTCTACTAATGAGAAGCCCAAAAGCGACATAAGAGTCTTCCGACAGCCTAGAAGCAACCAGTGCTACGCTTATCAGATTTTAACAGTACTTTTTAGAAAGGTAAGAATATCTACAACAACACTCTAGTCGAACACTATTTCAGATTCTATAAGGAATCCAAAATTCGGTCCATCGAACACACGCAAACAGTTTACCCAAACTGCAGATTTTCAACAAAAAGCTGAAACTTTGCAAGCTGGTAACTTTTGATCTACTCGTCGGAATCTAACGAAATTAGACATTTTGAAAAGGTGGGAAAATCTACTATAACTCCCTAGTTGACCACTTTCTAAGATCCCAAAAGGAATTCCAAATTCCTGACCTCGAACATACGCAAATAATTACCAAAGTACAGATTTCCAATAAAAAGATGAAACTTCATGTAGCTTGTAACTTTTGATCTACTCGTCAGAATCTAACAAAACTAGACAATTTGAAAAGGTGGGAACATCTACTAAAACTTCCCAGTTGACCACTTTCTCAGATCCCAGAAGGAATTTCAAATTTCTGACCTCGAACATATGCAAATAATTACCAAACTACAGATTTCCAATAAAAAGATAAAACTTCTGTAGTTTGTAACTTTTGCTCTGCTCGTCCGAATCTAACGAAACTGGACAATTTAAAATGGTGGGAACATCTACTAAAACTCCCAGTTGAACACTTTCTCAGATTCCTGAAGGAATTCCAAATTTCTGATATCGAACATACGCAAACAATTACCCAACTACCGATTTTCAATAAAAGATAAAACTTTCGTAGCTTATAACTTTTGCTCTACTTATCAGAATCTAACGAAACTGAACAATTTGAAAAGGTGGGAACATCTACTAAAACTTCCCAGTTGACCAATTTCTCAGATTCCGTAAGGAACTCCAACTTCCTACCCATCGAACATGCACAAATGGTAATAAACCAGCAGATTTGATAAAGGAAAACTGAAACTTTGATAGCCTATAACTTTTGTTCCACTTATCGAAATTTAACCCAAGAGGACAATTCGGAAAGGTGAAAACGTCTACTACAACTCCTTAGTTGGTCGGTTCCTTAGATTCAGCGAGCAAGACACTAAAAAACTACAAGGAATCAAGACAGATACAATTCCAATCCACCAAATACACAGCCAAACTGAAAACTTTCAAAGCCCATAACTTATACTCCGCTTGATGGAATTTAACCTGAGAGGTCAATTCGAAAAGGGGAGAGTCTCTACTACAACTCCCTAGTTGGCCCGAACCTCAGATTCTATAGATAAGACACTCTAAAATACCAAAAAAGTCAAACAGCAAGCACACTCAGCTCAAAGCTGGCTATTGCATCTTTCAAATACCATAACTCCTACTCCGCTTATCAGAATCTAGCCCAAAAGGCTAATTCGGAAAGGGGAAGATATCTACTACAATTCACTAGTTGGTCCTAACCTCATATTCTACAAGTTAAGACACTCTAAAGTACCAAAGAAGTCAAAACAGCAAGCAGTCAGGACATCTAGTTGCTGTACTTTGCAAACGACATAACTCTTACTCCGCTTATCGGAATTTAACCCGAGAGTTCAATTCGGAAAGGGGAGAGTCTCTAATATAACTCCCTAGTTGTCTTGAACCTCAGATTCATCAAGTAAAACCCTAAAAAATACATAGAATCAAAACAGCAAGCATCCTATCAAATAGCTAGTTGCTATATTTTTCAAACAACATAACTCCTATTCCGCTTATCGGAATTTAACCCGAAAGGTCAATTCGGAAAGGGGAGAGTCTCTACTACAACTCCCTAGTTAGTCCGAACCTCAGATTCAACCAGTAAGACACCCTAAAATATCAAACAAGCAAAACAGCAAGTTCCAGTCAACACAGCTAGTTGCCGTACTTTGTAAACGGCATAACTCCTACTCCGCTTATCAGAATTTAACCCGAGAAGTCAATTCGGAAAAGGGAGAGTCTCCATTACAACTTCTTAGTTGGTCCGAACCTCAGATTCAACCAGTAAGACATTCAAAAGTATCAAGCAACCAAAACAGCAACGTTCAGCCAAACATCTAGTTAATGTTTTTGTAACGGTCATAACTTTTGCATCTCTTATCAAAATTTAACCTGAACGGCCAATTCAGAAAGGGGAGAGTTTCTACTACAACTCCCTAGTTGGTTCGAACCTCATATTCAACCAGTAAGATACTCAAAAGTATCAAGCAACCAAAAAAAACGTTCAGCCAAATAGCTAGTTGCTGTTTTTGTAACAGTCATAATTTTGCGTCTCTTATCGGAATTTAAGTCGAGTGGTTAATTCAGAAAGGGAAGAACGTTTAATACAACTTCCTAGTCGGTTCGAACCTCAGATTCCGCAAGGAAATCCTAGTTCTAGCCCCTCGAAGCTACTGCGATGCTAACCCCAAAACAATGAGCTCACTATTTTGACTTAAGACTCGCTGAACGCTCGTTTCACCCGTCAAAATAGCTCCAAAAAATACTCAAAAATTCCAGCATGGCAACAACACATAAGAGAACCTCCCACATAAATTTCGGGTCAAAATTCTTCTTTTAACACATGTAATTAAATCTAACCCTACAACCGAAAAAACTGAATCTTTATGCTCCTATTTTGTGTTCTACCGCTACCACTTTTATGTGCCCCTTTAATCTAGTCCACAACATGATTATGCACATAAATCTAGTCCAACACAACAACATACATTAATAAAACCTTAATAATAGCTAAACAACCATGAGATGAGAAACCCCCATCTTAGAGTTGGTAGGAAGAACTGGCCTTTCCTTCTCCTTGCTTGTTCTTGCTCCCTTCAAGAACTCCACCATGAAGAAAATGAACCCATGAAAAAGCTCTCTTCTTCTTTTGATTCAATCTCTCTTTCTTTTCCTTACTTTTCAATTTCTTTTTCTAAAACAAAACTACTCTAACACATAGAAAATAAGAGAGAAAGAGATGAGATGAGAATGGAACCAGAAGAGGATTTGAAGTGTTTGTTTTTGCCCTTCATCAAATGGCCGGCCAAGGGGTAAAGGGGTGGGTTTTATAAGGAGATGGGTGAGTTTGTTTGGGTGGGAGTGAAGCTAAGTGTCCAATTTCCCATGGTGAAAACAATTGAAGTTCTAATTGCAAATTTGAATTACAATCACCCCCAAATCCAATCCAAACCCTCCATCTTATCATGATGGGACAAAAATAAAATATAATTTTTCCAAATCACGTACTAAACGATTTGTACAATCCCCTGAAATCGACACGATTCAAATCCATGCATATATCTGATTATACAGATATTTTTCATTAGTGAAAACGAACAAATCAGTACAAAATTAATTTAATTCTGAGAAAATAAAATAAAATAATTTTATTACTGGCTCGGAAGATTCTAGTATCAATTTGATATAAAACAGTCGTATACCGACTAGTATATGTACATATATAATGTTTATTAACAAAACCGGGTGATATCCACCAAAAATATTTCAATTCTGTAAATAAAAATAAAATAATAGTTTTAAATGTCTGGCCGGTATTTTCCAGACATTTTTCTCAAAAATACATTTTTCAAGATTTTGTACAAGTGTACAAAACTGATACAATACCTGTATATACTTATTAGTATATATGTCCAGGTAACTTTTTATTTGAAAAACCAAGTAATTTCCATTAAAAAAATTTTTAATTTCAAAAATAATAATTATCCAAATATAATATCCGTCCGGGATATTACAATACTCCATCATTAGAATAGTTCTGTCCTCAGAACTATGTTAAGTCAGGAAAACAGACAAACATCCATACACTAAATAACTCGGGGAAAGAAAATTTATACGGCTTTCCGGTTCCCAAGTGACTCATCCACGAACTGGTTCTCCATAGAACCCAACCTCGATCCCAAAGTTGCCTGAAAAATCTACCGAAGTCGAGACGTAACTCTCGAATCTTGGTCAGAATTACTGACGCTGGCTGTAATATCCCGAATTTTTATTTAATGAGAAATGTTAATTTTTACGTGTTGTGCACGTACAAATTTTGTATGCATATTTTCTTATAAAAATTATCTTTTATAACATGGACAATTATTTCTTCCTTCTCATTATTTTTTTTTCTTTCTAAAAAGCATATTTTATAAAGCCTAAACTTGTTTCTTAAATTAAGTCCACTCTAATAAATTAAAGTATTTTATTAAATAGCCCATGAGCCTAAAGCCCACTATTTTTGAGGCCCACAAACTTAATTAATCTTTTAATTGTCACAATTAGTGGACAATTGATTAATTAAATTTGTACAACTTTATAATAAGGGGGTACTAGGGAGCACGTGCACACACTAGAGTGTGCAATGCACACCCTAGAGAGTGGCCGGTTTTGAGCAAGAAAAGAGGGAGAGTGGGTGTAATTGAGGGGAGTGGGTATGTGATCATGGAAGTTACTACAACTTTCCAATTCATCTTGGTCCTTAATCCATAACTCCTTGATTGAATCTTAGCCTTCCATTCTCAACCTAAAAATGTATAAATACCCTTTAGCTATTCTTCTCATGAAGCCACAAAAAAAATTGTTAAGAGAAAAGACTAAGAGAGAAAAAGACAAGAGAGCAAAAGATTGAGGAGATTTGTGAGCATAAGATTAGAGAGCATTTTTTGTGTGTTCCATCCTAGTAGAGGCCGGTCCATCATCAAGGAAGCAAGGAGAAGAGCTCGGGTTCCTAGCAAGCACAAGGAGGAGGAGACTATTTCCAATCCATTCTAGAAGGAGAATGCTACTTTCTTACATTCTAGGAATTTTCATTCGTTTCTTCAACTATAGGTGGGTGTTTCTCAATACTTCTAAATGTAGATGCCATTCTAGGGATGTTTGCTAAAATAGTTGAGAAGAAATTGATAAATTGTAGTCTCATGTTTGGTTGATTAGAGATAAAATAGTAGTTTAAAGAATGATTGTTAAGATCATTGCTAATGAATAAAGATGTGAAATTGAAGTGCTAGAATCAATCTTGTCATCATGCTTTATGTCTATAAATTATACTATGTGAGACGAATTTGTACTTATGAGACACAAATTGACTAAATGCATCTTGTAGAATTAATTATTTGAATTAGAACAATTCAATTGTAAAGAACAAGATCTATTGCTTTAATCATGGTTATGGGTTGATAAAGTATTAAATAGAGACATAAAGTGAATTTTGGGAAGCTAGATTTATAAATTATGTAGAAATGGAAAGTGTTCTCAATGTCAAAATTATGGACAAAAAACACAAAATATGACTCAATATATGTTTTTATAAAGCAAATAATGACTATAAAAATACTGGTTTACTGTATTTTTGTATAATTGATATTCTGGAGATTTTTTACTCAAAAAGAGAAGAAAAAGAACAAAAAACATTTTTGGAATTTGAAAAACCTAGTAGCATCAGTTGACCGATTATATTGAAACAGTCGACTGCTCTGAGTATTTGTTTTCGAGTTCAAATCTTTGCGGAACAGTCGACGAGTTATATTGAAACAGTCGACCGTCCTGATTATTTGCTTTCGAGTTCAAACCCATGCGGACTAGTCGACCGACTACACTGTGACAGTCGACTACCCTGACCATTGATTTTCGAATTGTAAATCCTCACAGAATAGCCGACTTTCCATGTTTTAACAGTCGACTGCCCTAAAGTTTCAACCAATATCTGGATTTTCGTGAAAGAACTTTTTATAACCTGTGGCCCAGTATGAATAAGGATTTGAGACTATTTTTGGCAAGCAAGAACTTATTATTTTTATTAGTTTAAATTGTCCTTGAATAAAGAAAACTACATGCCTTGTTTAAAAGAGTTTTGAAATGAGTTTTGACAAAGAGTGTAAATTTTTTATAAAATGACTGTACGGTAATTTCATGGTCGTTGAATGAGCTATGAATGTGAAAAGTTCGAAAAACGAATTCTTTTGTTTATGCATGAGTTTGTACATGAAACTCAAATCGATTATTATGATGAATTATGAAAGATTTTATGAGGATGAATATACAAATGCTATGAACATGAAAGGAAAATTAATGTTAATCATGAAAAGACTTTATGACTGTGAAAACTCGATTTTGTGATTGTGAATTGAAATTGAGAACTAGAGTGTAGTTAAGCCTCATACCGGCATTGAAAAGAGATATGTTGAAATGAAATTTGAGATGCAAAGAGCAAGATTGGGTCATGTTATATCAATGGTTAAGACCGGTATAGTGGAAAGACTAATTCTAGAGAATTGATTTTTTGTCCATGATTCAAATAACTAAGGATTAGATACATAGTGAAGAGGTGATGAAAATAAGAGAAAAAACACGAGTATGAGGGCCTCGGAGCTACGGTGTAAGAGTATTCACAGGCTGTCTACACGATGCATCGTGACATGACATGGATATGTCTCCAGGAATCTTTACCGCAGGCGACGCTCGTGGGGTGTTTGGTGACTGCGGGTGGGGTCATGTCCCATGACGAAGGCTGAATTGTCCACAGGCTGTCTTCACGATGCATTGTGACATGACGTGGGATTTCCCTCCAGGCTGTCTGGACATGAGCTCGTAACTCATAGCACATCTAGGATACTTATCGTAGTTACAGTAGTAGTTAAGTCATGACGAGGGACTGAACCCTACAAGATGAAAAACGGTTAAGGGCTTGCCCTCAGACTTATGTGGTATGGGATGCATAGAATCTGAACAAGTGCGCATTAGTGTCATGTAACATAACAACTGCATTAAGGACTAAGTGCACCGCACAACACATCAATAGGATAGTCCCTTTAGCTTTGTCTGTGAACAAGTTTGTGGTTTGATAAGCATTTGAGAATCGTTATACTATTTTCGGCATAGAGAGGATAGCCGTGTATAATATTTCGTCAGTTGAATGAACTGACGTGCCCACAGTTTATACAGGGCAAAGTGATTAACAAGAATGCATGCTGATTAAAAGATGATCCAAGTGTAGTACATTTCAATTCATGTGATTTGTTGTAGAATTGCTTCCGCTGTAAATATGTAATGAAAGTGTAAACTCTGATGTACAAAAGTTTTTATTTCCTTGTAAAATTGTACGAAAGAAGTGTAAAGATCCTGTGGAACTTCGAATTCAGTTGAATTTGAAATTCGGGGTGTTACATTGGCACTCCATGTTGCTTCCTTACGCCTTCAATGTGTACTCCCGCTAATTCCTCTAGCGACTAAGTTATCTTTATCGGAAGAAAATGTGCAGACATTGTCAGTCAGATCTTTAATAACCCAACTTGAGTCATACATTTTAAAACTTTTGGGTAATCTTGTGACGAAGTCCACACTAATATTCTGAAATTTTCCTTAATCAACTTTCTGCTTTGATGCTTCAATCCCTGCATCTTCTGCCTAAGCCTTCTGACTTGCGCACTTAGACTCGGTTGCGACTCCCATCGTGTTAAAACTGAGCTTCAATCTTGAGTAATCACTTCAATACTGGCTTGACTGATCTCATCATCTTACTTCTTACTTCCTTCGTGGTCTTAGGCTGAGGCTAATACTTCACTACCTTGATCTTTTTCACTTTGGTAGCCACTCCCTCCTTAGAATAGGACATGACCTACGAACATCACTTCTGACTTCCATGATTCTCTCCTATAATTTGCACAAAGCTGATGCTCTTGTAGTTGTTCAGAACTACAGTCAAAGGCTCAGCATGCCCTTCTTTCGTTCTTGCACGGTCCAACTCTAACTAATATATACTTAAAGTCTTCCTCCAATTTGGAGTTTACAGTCCTTATAGCATAAATCTGCAACGAGGATTGCTCCAGATGGTGTAATCAACAAAACCATATCTAGAGTCGCCTCCCGCACACCTCTTAACTTCTTGAAAAATAATTTAGACAAAGATTATGATGAACCACAATCAAACAAAATAGTTGTATGGATTCCATATATATATAAATCCAACTGATTACAAAAAGTGTTGCATCATATAGTACTTCTTCAGTCTAAATAACATTCAAAATACAAACTTAAACTTAGTTGCAGTTCTATAGGCACATACTGGTACTGGCTCTCCTGCCTTATTCAACTGGCTTTTCGTAAGTGCGAACTTTTACTCTTGGTGAACATGCTCCTTTCCTTTGTTGTTCATTTTCAGGGCTAATATTTGTTGTTCCTTCCCTTTCTTGTGAAATTGGAGACTGTTTGGCCTGATATGACCAATCTCCCTACAATTGTAATAGACACGGGTATCTATCTAAGGGTCCTTTCTCAGGCACTGGATCATGAAGTGACCTTGCTCGCCACATAGGAAGCAACTTTCTGGCTTGACCCCTCGAAGTTTACCCTCCGATTTCCGAGTCTTGTGCTTCTGACGTCGGATCTCGAACCCTGATGCTGGTGCAGCTCTTTTCCCTTGTAGTCGTGGACAGAATGATCTCTTGTGTCCAACTTCCTCACTGAAATGGCATGTTACAACCTCGGTGGTCCCCTGGACTTGCTCCCTTTCATACTACAGTCGTGCCAATCCGGAATCAAAGTGTTCTTGCTCCTTTGCTAGGCTTGCTAATATAGCTCAGCAAGCGTCACCCACTTGCTTAGCTTGACGACCTCTCCTAGTCCTGCACATCATCAGCTTCTTCATTTCCTGTCGTATGATGGCTGCCGCTGCTGTTCGTTGATCTACACTTACCTCTTGCAGTGGTGAAAGCTCCTTTGGCTCCTTGCTCAAGATCATCGGATCATCCATTGAAATCAGTGCACTCTATTCCATCAACACCTCCTCGGTTAGGATATCCTCGAACACCATCCTTCAAACGCATATACTGGGATTAGTCCAAATACAGAAAAGTTATAAAAAAAAGAAGTTGAAAGAAACAACATTATGAATTATAATTGTCTACAACTAGCAAAAATCCGACTCCTAAAAGGCATCCAAGTTTAATTTTCCTACCGTGTGGGACTGTAAATTGTAGTCAGCTCTGATACCACTGCCACTTTTTTGTGCCCCTTTAATCTAGTCCACAACATGATTATGCACATGAATCTAGTCCAATACAACAACATACATTAATAAAACCTTAATAATAGCTAAACAACCATGAGATGAGAAACCCCCACCTTAGAGTTTGTAGGAAGAACTTGCCCTTCCGTCTCCTTGCTTGTTCTTGCTCCCTTCAAGAACTCCACCATGAAGAAAATGAACCCATGAAAAAGCTATCTCTTTTTCTTTTGATTCAATCTCTCTTTCTTTTCCTTACTTTTCAATTTCTTTTACTAAAAAAAAACTACTCTAACACATAGAAAAAAGAGAGAAAGAGATGAGATGAGAATGGAACCACAAGAGGATTTGAAGGGTTTCTTTTTGCCCTTCATCAAATGACCGGCCAAGGGGTAAAGGGGTGGGTTTTATAAGGAGATGGGTGAGTTTGTGTGGGTGGGAGTGAAGCCAAGTGTCCAATTTCCCTTGGTGAAAACAATTGAAGTTCTAATTGCAAATTTGAATTACAATCACCCCGAAATCCAATCCAAACCCTCCATCTCATCATGATGGGACAAAAATATAATATAATTTTCCAAAATCACGTACTACACGATTTGTACAATCGCCTGAAATCGACACGATTCAAATCCGTGCATATATCTTATTATACATATATTTTTCAGTAGTGAAAACGAACAGATCAGTACAAAAATAATTTAATTCGGAGAAAATAAAATAAAATAATTTTATTACTAGCTCGGAAGATTCCAGTATCAATTTGATACAAAACAGTCGTATACCGACTAGTATATGTACATATGTAATGTTTATTAACAAAACCGGGTGATATCCACCAAAAATATTTCAATTCTGGAAATAAGAACAAAATAATAATTTTTAATATCTGCCCAGTATTTTCTAGACATTTTTCTCAAAATGCATTTTTCAAGATTATGTACATGTGTACAAAACTGATACAATACATGTATATACTTACTAGTATATATGTCCAGGTAACTTTTTATTTGAAAAACCAAGTAATTTCCATTAAAAATATTTTTAATTTCAAAAATAATAATTATCCAAATATAATATCCGTCCGGAATATTACATGATGTGAATCCACAAAACATGTTCAGCCAGAAATAAGAAGATTGTATTCAAGAGCAGGAAAACAGCATGAAAACTCATTAATTAAATCCACGAAAAATCTGGAGTATTCGCCTATATGTGCAGTAACAGAAAATCAAGTTTCATAATTTTTCAATATAAATAATTTAGTCAAGAAAAATCGGAAAACATCAAGACGCAGCAGTTTTGTAAATCTGGAATTATAAACATTGCAGTATGAAAATAGCAATATCTCACAAACAATAATTTGAAATCAAATCCGCCAAAAGGGTGGTAAAATAGTCATAGTAGGCTAACTTTCATATTTACAAAGATTTTAGAGACAGCAAGTAGAAGAAGGTCAAATTTATGTATCCTTACTGAACAGTAATAAAAATCTACGAGTATAGTAGTTGTTTACAAGTATAGAATAGTTTGTAAAACTCATCAAATAAATCTACAAAAATTCAGGGATAATTCCAATCAAGTCTAGTTGTATTGTGCAAAATATTGGATCAGAATAATACTTTAAACACCAAGATAAAAATAGATTACTCTTCAGAATTCATAGAAAACAAGATCTAAAAATCTCTCTACACATCTGTAGTAAAATAGACATAACTCACAACTTGTAAAACGAAACCAAGATATGTCAAAAGGGTTGGAAAATAGACAGAATTCTCTACAAATCTTATTCACAAATAATATTCATATACTGACCTTAATAGGGCCAAAAATACTGAATGAAAACGGGATAACAGAAAATACAGAATTGTTCCTCATACAAAAATCAACATAGATCATACGCAAACTGTCCAAATCATAACCAAACATGAAATATGGTGTACTAGATGTCCAAACAAAATGGTATAGTATATTTTGCAAGTCCACGACAAGTTATAGTACGAATAACGCATCAAGCACACGATATCACAAAATAGCATGCATATATACATCCAAAAAGTGGTTAGCCCAAGTTGTTTCATGTCATGTATGTCGTGAAACAAATGTGGTCAAATCATCACAATAGAGACAATAGATAACAGAGAATTCACACACAAATTGTCTCTAGAACCCAACTATACTACATGCGGTATTTAGTACCTGTATTACACAAATGAAAAGAATACAAGTTACTTATCTTAACCGATGGCGGAAACGGTGCAACGCAAGAATAACGGGAATGGATTCTCGGGGCATGAACTCAACGAACGAACGAGCAAACCACAAAAACCACGAGTAAATCACGAACCCAACAACGAACACAATAAAGAGCACACGAACGACGAACACACGGCCTAAAAATGAGCACAACACACGAACGACACAGAAAAACCAACCACGGTCCAAACACCCAACACACGCACTCAAGAGAGCAGTCGGAGTTGTGGTTCTGGCCGTGGGCTGCTGTCGGAAGGAGAGTAGCACAGGCCCACCGTAAGGCGCTGCGATTGGAAGGGGAGCATCGGGGTTCGGTAGCCGTTGGTGTGGCTGCTGTCGTGGCTATCTGGTGTCGCGGAGAACGGGCGGGGAAGCACAACACAGCAGTGGTGTTGCTGTTGCTGTTGCAGCGGTGCGACGACGGAGCGAGGCAGAGCAGAGGGAGCAGCGCCGCGGTGAGAATGCTGGCTGTGTCGCGAGGTGGTCACGACAGGGGTGTCGCCTGGGTGGTGGCCGTGCGAGGCATAGGGCAAGAAGGTGAAAGGGAGAGACGGAGGGATGGATGGGTGCGACGGCGGTAGGGTTTGTGGGGTGACAGTGCGAACACAGGATGGGTTAAGAAGACGGATGATAGGGTAGATGAATAGGTGGGTTTATATATAGGTGGGATAAAAGAAATATATAGATATTAGGGCTGGGTTTATAGAGGTGGCGGTTGAAGGGTGATAACGGGTATGGTGTATTGGGCTAACGGGGTTGGTAGGAGCTAACAGGTTTAAGCTATAGGTAAATGGGTTTTTAGGGTATTGAGTGCACAGATTGGGTTATAGGGTTTTTATAACAGGGTTATTGGGTGTATAAATGGG
Organism: Hemerocallis citrina; assembly: GCA_017893485.1. NCBI lineage: Eukaryota > Viridiplantae > Streptophyta > Magnoliopsida > Asparagales > Asphodelaceae > Hemerocallis > Hemerocallis citrina. The sequence goes on from CM030360.1 coordinate 51,399,856, forward strand.
TATTGGGGTTTTTAATATCCAATAAGAAAATAGGATTAGAGTTTTAGAAAAATAATGAATGAATAGATCAAAAATAATATAGTAATACAAAAAATCAAATTGTATGCATTAAATTAAAACTCAAATACTACTAAATACAATGAAATAGATTTTTAATTTATCAACCAAGGTGATAATAATAAAAATAATAAAAACATTAACAATAGTCTTAATAATAATAGGAAAAATAATAATACTGATAATATTAATAATAACACAAATAATAGGATTTGTATTATAGTATAAGAATCACTTGAAAATAACGATAATACAATTAATGAAAAGAACAGATTTTAAGAGAGGATTCAAAATAAATTTGAAATAGAACGAATTTAAGAAAACGAATAATTTTATAAAGATCCCAAACCTAGATAATACACAGAAAAAGAAAATAAACACAAAATATAGAAAACGGAAAACAGGGGTTACAAATCCTACCCACATTATAACAAAATTTCGTCCTCAAAATTTGCTTAGGCGGTACATAGGACAGGAAAAAAGCAAACTGGGGGGGAGGGTAACAAAACAGAGAGCTAATGGGGAAGGAACAAGGTGGTGGTAATACCAGAAAAGAAGGTAGTGGAAAACAATGAGGTCAAATGGAATGCAAGAAAGAAGCAAATGGTATCAAAAGGAGAGAACAACACAAGGTAACAACGCAAGATAAGGAGTAGGTGGAACTGGAATCAAGGAGAGAATGAACGGGGAAGAATTGAATCATGTAATGGACCAACGGATGAAGAAGGTTACAAGGGATAGAACGAAGCAAACAATACAAGGAAGGAGAAACAACAAGAGAATCCTGGGAACTATAGGTTATGGGCCCACACACTTCCGCTGTGCCACTCTGATTGGTAAGACTCTGCGAATAGCATCCAGTAGCTTCAGCAATGCCAATCCACGAACCAAGCAAGAAGAAAAGAATCGATGACACCAGAATCAAGGAATACGGGTACGAAAGAATTAATTCATACCCAACAAGTGGTCAATCAAAGAGGACGACGGAAGAATTAAGGAATCAGGGGACTGAATAAGATGGGACCAAAAAGAATGGAATAAAACTAATATCCAGATCAATGTTGATTATAATTAGTTCATGCATGCATGGTCTGTGTACTGTTATGCCGATCCCAGATCGAGCCAAGCTTATCTAATATACAAGTCAAAATAATATATTAGCTAAACCTGGGCTCTGATACCACTAAAAACCTTGTCACGCCCCACTTCGCAAAAGAGAATACAAAATATAGATACATGACTAAGCCCAGGGAATGATTTTCATTATTCATAAGCTGGAAGGATCTTTACAACATTTCACAAGAATAATCAGAGTCGGAAGCAAGAAAAGTCAACCAAGCATGCATATATGAATAAAATACCAACATGATTACTTGAAACAAAATATATTAATCTCAAATAAACCAGATCCGAACAAGTCAATATCCTGGGTCACATTGCCCATGTACATATAAATCCAAGTAATCAAGTATAATTGTTCAAATAAGCAATAAGAAATAATAATGGAAAAATTCCAACAGCTAGTATCTCATATCACCAACTCCAGCTGGCAACTGTTCTCCAAAATCTGCAATTTAGTAAATTGCAGGAAAAGGAAAAAGAAAACAAACTCATGTCAATGCAAGTTACGGGCCGCTTGTAGTGCAGGATATAAGTACATGGAAAAAGATAACTAATAACATGGAATAGGCATGATGACAAAATATAACAACTATCATGGCAAGATGAACAAGTGTAAGTGGCATGTAAGAAGTGTCAAGTAAACAAGTATCATGTAAATAAGTAACAAGTAACAAGTGTTCAATATCATGTATCATGTATCAAATATCAAGTATCAAGTAATCACGTATCATGTTCAAGTGTCATGGTCGAGTCTTGTAGTTATTACTATCTAGGTAGCACTTCATGCATCCTGATTTTTACTACATGGTTGCTACATTCAAACAAGTTACGTTTAGATTTCGTAGGGGATTCTATAGGTCATGTACTCGGGTATCACAGAATCTAGAATTATAAACACTACAGTATGAAAACAGCAATATCTCACAAACAATAATTCAAAATCCAAATCGGCTAAAAGGGTGATAAAATAGACACAGTAGGATAACTTTCATATTCACAAAAATTTTAGAGAAAGCAAGTAGAAGCAGGTCGAATTTATGTATCTTTACTGCACAGTAAGAAAAATATGCTAGTATAGTAGTTGTTTACAAGTATAGAATAGTTTGTAAAACTCATCAAATAAATCTACAAAAGTTCTGGGTTAATCCCAATCAAGTCTAGTTGTATTGTGCAAAATATTGGATCAAATGATACATTTTACACTAAAATAAAAAAAGATTACTCTTCGGAATTCATAGAAAACAAGATCTGGAAATCTCTCTGCACCTCTGTAGTAAAATAAACATTACTTCAAACTCGTAAAACAAAACTGAAATATGTCAGAAGGGTTGGAAAATATACAGAATTCTCTACAAATCTTATTCACAAATAATATAAATATACTGACCTTAATAAGGTTTAAAATACTGAATGAAAACAGGGTAACAGAAAATACAGAATCGTTCCTCATACACAAATCAACAAAAATCATACGAAAATTGTCCAAATCATAACCAAACATGAAATATGGTGTAAAAGATTTCCAAACAACAGGGTATAGGGTATTTTGCAAGTCCACGACAAGTTATAGCATGAATAACGCATGAAGCACACAATATCACAAAATAGCATGCATATATATATCCAAAAAATGGTCATCCCTAGTTGTTTCATGTCATGTATGTCTTGAAGCAACTATGGTCAAATCATCACAATAGAGACAATCGATAAAAGAGAATTCACACACCAATTGTCTCTAGAACCCAACTTCACTACAGGTGGTATTTAGGACTTGAATTACACAAAGAAAAGAATACAAGTTACTTGCCTTAACCGATGACGGAAACAGCGCAAAGCAAGAATAACGGGAACGAATTCTCGGGGCACGAACTCAACGAACGAACGAGCGAACCACAAGAACCATGAGCGAATTACGAACCCAACAACGAACACAATAACAATCACACGAACGACGAACACACGGCCCAAAAATGAGCACAACTCACGAACCACACACAACAACTAACCATGATCCAAACACCCAACACACGCAATCAAGAGAGCAGTCGGAGTTGCGGTTCTGGCCATGCGCTGCCGTCGGAAGGAGAGTAGCATAGGCACACCGTGGGGTGCTGCGGTTGGAGGGGAGCATTGCGGTTCGGCAGCCGTTGGTGTGGCTGCTGTCGCGGCTGTGTGGTGTCCCGCGAACGGACAGGGAAGCACAATACAGCCGTGCTGTTGTTGTTGTTGTTGCAGCAGCGCGATGACAGAGCGAGGCAGAGCAGGGGGAGCGGCGCCAGGGTGAGAATGCTGGCTGTGTCGCGAGGTGGTTGCGACAGGGAGTGTCGCTTGGGTGGTGGCAGCGGGCGAGACACAGGGCAAAGAGGAGATTGGGAGAGACGAAGGGATGGACGGGTGCGACGGCGGTAGGGTTTGTGGGGTGATAGTGCGAACACGGGATGAGTTAAGAAGACGGCTGATAGGGTAGATGAATAGATGGGTTTATATATAGGTGGGGTAAAAGAAATATATAGATATTAGGGTTGGGTTTATAGAGGTGGCGGCTGAAGGGTGAAAATGGGTATGGTGTATTGGGCTAACCGGGTTGGTAGGAGCTAACGGGTTTAAGCTATAGGTAAATGGGTTTTTAGGGTATTGAGTGCACAGATTGGGTTATAGGGTTTTTATAACGGGTTATTGGGTGTACAAATGGGTATTGGGGTTTCTAATATCCAATAAGAAAATAGGATTAGAGTTTTAGAAAAATAATGAATGAATAGATCAAAAATAATATAGTAATACAAAAAATCAATTTGTATGCATTAAATTAATACTCAAACACTAATAAATACAATAGAAATAGATTTTTAATTTATCAATCCAAGGTGATAATAATAACAATAATAAAAATGATAACAATAGTCATAATAGTAATAATAAAAATAATAATACCGATAATAATAACAATAACACAAATAATAGGATTTGTATTATAGTACAAGAATCATTTGAAAATAACGATAAATACAATTAATGAAAAAAACAGATTTTAACAGAAGATTCAAAATAAATTTGAAATAGAACGAATTTAAGAAAACGAAAAATTTAATAAAGATCCCAAACCCAGATAATACACAGAAAAAGAAAATACACACAAAATACAGAAAACGAAAAATAGGGGTTACAAATCCTACCCACCTTACAACAAAATTTCGTCCTCGAAATTTTCTTAGGCGGTACATAGGACAGGGAAAAAGCAAACTGGGGGGGGGAGGGTAACAAAACAGAGAGCTAATGGGGAAGGAACAAGGTGGTGGTAATACCAGAAAAGAAGGAAGTGGAAAACAATGAGGTCAAATGGAATGCAAGAAAGAAGCAAATGGTATCAAAAGGAGAGAACAACACAAGGTAACAACGCAAGATAAGGAGTAGGTGCAACTGGAATCAAAGAGAGAATGAACGGGGAAGAATTGAATCATGTAATGGACCAACGGATGAAGACGGTTACAAGGGATAGAAAGAAGCAAACAATAGAAGGAAGGAGAAACAACAAGAGAATCCTGGGAACTGTAGGTTATGGGCCCACACACTTCCCCTGTACCACTCTGATTGGTAAGACTCTGCCAATGGCATCCAGTAGCTTCAGCAATGCCAATCCATGAACCAAGCAAGAAGAAAAGAATCGATGACACCAGAATCAAGGAATACGGGTACGAAAGAATTAATTCATACCCAACAAGTGGTCAATCAAAGAGGACGACGGAAGAATCAAGGACTCAGGGGACTGAATAAGATGGGACCAAAAAGAATGGAATAAAACTAATATCCAGATCAATGTTGATTATAATTAGTTCATGCATGCATGGTCTGTGTACTGTTGCGCCGATCCCAGATCGAGCCAAGCTTGTCTAATATATAAGTCAAAGTAATATATTAGCTAAACCTGGGCTCTGATACCACTAAAAACCTTGTCACGCCCCGCTTAGCAAAAGAGAATATGAAATACAGATACATGACTAAGCCCATGGAATGATTTTCATCATCCATAAGCTGGAAGGATCTTTACAACATTTCACAAGAATAATCAGAGTAGAAAGCAAGAAATAATAATGGCAAAATTGCAGCAGCAAGTATCTCATGTCACCAACTCCTTCTGGCAATTGTTCTCCAAAATCTCCAATTTAGTAAATTTTAGGAAAAGAAAAAAGAAAACAAACTCTTGTCAATGCAAGTTACGGGCCGCTTGTAGTGTAGAATACAAGTACATGGAAAAAGATAACTAATAACATGGAATAAGCATGATAACAAAATATAACAACTATCATGGCAAGATGAACAAGTGTAAATGGCATGTAACAAGTGTCAAGTAAACAAGTATCATGTAAATAAGTAACAAGTAACAAGTGTCAAATATCATGTATCATGTATCAAATATCAAGTATCAAGTAATCATGTATCATGTTCAAGTGTCTTGGTCAAGTCTTATAGTTATTACTATCTAGGTAGCACTTCATGCATCCGTGTTTTTACTACATGGTTGCTACATTCAAACAAGTTACGTTTAGATTTCGTTGGGGATTCTATAGGTCATGTACTCGGGTATCACAGGATCACAGAACTTGGTTGGTAATCTTGATCGGTAACTTGATCGGTAAACTTGATAGGTAACTTGGTCGGTAAACTTGATCGGTAACTTGGTCGGTAAAATTGATAAGTAAATTGGTCGGTAAACTTGTCATACGGGAAACACGAGTTCCCTTCCCAGTGCAGGCTCCTATATTGTCCACTACTAGATCTTTCCCTTAATTCCGGCTTGGTTATTTGTTATTATCATCAGACAGGCATATACGTGACACAAACAGGGCAAGAATAACATAGCATGAAACAAGTAACAGGTTCAGGGTGAAAGATAAACAAGTATAGGTGAAAGATAACTCATAAAATAAAAGAACAACGAAAATTCTAGTTCAGGACAGTAAGACAGTACTGCACTAAAACTGGAATTCCCGTTGCTACAAACAAGCAAATCTGAATCCGTCAGAAAACCTGAAAAGTAGACTTTCGGCCAAATTCATAGAATATATATAAGTCATATGGTATTTTACAAAAACATAACTCAAAACTGATTTGAATCCAGAAAACATGTTCAGCCAGAAATAAGAAGATTGTATTCAAGAGCAGGAAAACAGCATGAAAACTCATTAATTAAATCCATGAAAAATTTGGGGTATTCCCCTATATGTGCAGTAACAGAAAATCATATTTCATAATTTTTCAATATAAATAGTTTAGTCAACTAAAATCGGAAAACATCAAGACGCTGCAGTATTGTAAATCTGAAATTATAAACATTGCAGTATGAAAATAGCAATATCTCACAAACCATAATTCGAAATCCAAATCCGCTAAAACGGTGATAAAATAGACACAGTAGGCTAACTTTCATATTCACAAAGATTTTAGAGAAAACAAGTAGAAGCAGGTCGAATTTATGTATCTTTACCCAACAGTAAGAAAAATCTGCTAGTATAGTAGTTGTTTACAAGTATAGAGTAGTTTGTAAAACTCATCAAATAAATCTACAAAAGATCAGGGTTAATCCCAATCAAGTATAGTTGTGTTGTACAAAATATTGGATCACAATAATACATTTAACACCATAATAAAAATGGATTACTCTTCAGAATTCATAGAAAACAAGATCTGGAAATCTCTCTACACCTCTATAGTAAAATAAATATAACTTAAAACTCGTAAAACGAAACTGAGATCTGTTAGAAAGGTTGGAAAATAGACAGAATTCTCTACAAATCTTATTCATAAATAATATTCATATATTGACCTTAATAGTGTCTAAAATACTGAATAAAAACGGGGTAACCGAAAATATAGAATTGTTTCTCATACACAAATCAACACAGATCATACGAAAATTGTCCAAATTAGAACCAAACATGAAATATGGTGTAATATATGTCCAAACAAAAAGGTATAAGGTATTTTGCAAGTCCAGGACAAGTTATAGCACAAATAACGCATGAAGCACACGATATCACAAATTAGCATGCATATATACATCTAAAAAGTGGACATCCCAAGTTGTTTCATGTCATGTATGTCATGAGGCAACTATGCTAAAATCATCACAATAGAGATAATCGATAACAGAGAATTCACACACAAATTGTCTCTAGAATCCAACTACACTACAAGTGGTATTTAGTACTTGTATTACACAAATAAAAGAATACAAGTTACTTGCCTTAACCGATGATGGAAATGTTGCAAAGCAAGAATAACGGGAATGGATTCCCGGGGCACGAACTCAATGAACGAACGAGCAAACCACACGAACCACGAGCGAATCACAAACCCAACAACGAACACAATAACGAGCACATGAACGACGAACACACGGCCCAAAAACGAGCACAACTCACGAACCACACACAACAACCAACCACGATCCAAACACCCAACACACGCACTTAAGAGAGCATTCGGAGTTGCAGTTCTGGATGTGGGCTGCCGTCGAAAGGAGAGTAGCACAGGCACACCGTGAGGCACTGCGGTTGGAAGGGGAGCATCGAGGGCCGTTGGCATGGTTGCTGTTGCGACAGTTTGGTGTCGCGGCGAACGGGCGGGGAAGCATAGCATAGCGGTGCTGTTGCTATTGCTGTTGCAGCAACGCGATGACGGAGCGAGGCAGAGTGGGGGGAGCAGTGCCGGGGTGAGAACGCTGGCTGTATCGCAAGGTTGTTGCGATAGGGGGCGTCGCCTGGGTGGTGGCAGCGGGCGAGGCACAAGGGAAAGAAGGATAACGAGAGAGACGGAAGGATGGACTGGTGCGACGGCGGTAAGGTTTTGGGAGTGACAGATCGAACACAGGATGGGTTAAGATGACTGCTGATAGGGTAGATGAATAGGTGGGTTTATATATAGGTGGGGTAAAAGAAATATATAGATATTAGGGTTGGGTTTATAGAGGTGGCGGCTGAAGGGTGATAATGGGTAGGGTGTATAGGGCTAACGAGTTTGGTAGGAGCTAACGGGTTTAAGCTATAGGTAAAGGGGTTTTTACAGTTTTGAGTGCACAGATTGGGTTATAGGGTTTTTATAACGGGTTATTGGGTGTATAAATGGGTATTGAGGTTTTTAATATCCAATAAGAAAATAGGATTGGAGTTTTAGGAAAATAATGAATGAATAGATCAAAAATAATATAGTAATACAAATAATCAATTTGTATGCATTAAATTAATACTCAAATACTACTAAATACAATAGAAATAGATTTTTAATTTATCAGTCCAAGGTGATAATAATAACAGTAGTCATAATAAAATAATAATAATAATAATAATACTGATAATAATAATAATAACACAAATAATAGGATTTGTATTATAGTATAAGAATCATTTTAAAATAACGATAAATACAATTAATGTAAAGAACGGATTTTAACAGAATATTCAAAATAAATTTGAAATAGAAAGAATTTAAGAAAACGAATTTTTTTTTATAAAGATCCCAAACCCAGATAATACACAGAAAAAGAAAATACACAAAAAATACAGAAAACGGAAAATATGGGTTACAGGACCATTATTTAAATACAATGTACGTTCGACTCATCATAAGAACGTGATTAGTAAGCCACAATGCCCCAGGCAACAACGGCAACAACAACCTCCACCACAAGAAGAGGTCCAAGAACAAGACGAAGATGAAGAAGAAAAGGAAGAGCAATAATGAACCACCGGCTCATCACAAATAAATCGATTGGGCATTCTCTCCTAAAATCTCTTCGGAAGAGGAAAATTCTACAACACTACACTCTGAGTTAGGTTGAGTGAGTTCGCCTTCGTGCTATTGGAAACCAATTTTGTAATGTGAAGTTGCAATTTAGACAAGTTGATGTTAATGTTATTGTTATCGTTATTGTTATTGTTATTGCTATTATTGATATTGTTATTGATGATATTGATCTTGTTGTTAGTTTCATATGGAGTTGAGACGAGAATGTGATGATTGAATGCCCAAATTATGGAAGTTGTTGAAAATGTTGCAAATATTGTTGATGTAGCAGCTGATGCTACTATTGATTTAGTTGTATTTTTTTTCTTTCAAAATTTTAACTTAACCCCTTGTTTCAAACAACAGCTTTAACTTCACCAAAAGTTCAACTAAAGTCTTGCTATCTGACTTGAACTTGTCTTTTTGAACCAACTAAAGCCATTGTTTCGAACGACGACTTCTTATAACCTAGGTCGTTGTTTGAAATCGTTATCAGAACTTGTTGTTTCAAAAAACACACTTAAGGTTAGTTTAAATTTGAGCAAGAACTCTTGCTTTCTGACTTGAACTTGTCTTTTTGAACCAACTAAAGCCGTTATTTCAAACGACGACTTATTCTAACCTTGGTTATTGTTTCAAACAATGGCATAAGCTTAAAAAAAATTTGAGCAAAAAATTGAACTTTGACTTGAACTTGTCTATTAGAACCAATTGAGGCCGTTGTTTCAAACAACGATTTCTTATAACCTAGGTCGTTGTTTGAAACAACCACTTAAGGTTAGAATAAATTTGGGAAATGAGCCTTGCTCTTTGACTTGAACTTTCCATATCACCCCTTTAGTGTGGGGGGGGGGGGGGGGGGTTGCATTTTTTATATTTTCAAAATGTGATGGTGTAACACCCCGCCAAAATTGGAAATGACAATTTTGTCACCGTGTGTTATGCACGTGTATTTTGTACCATTACGAGTAATATCCATAATGTAATTCACTATGTATTTTGGATTCCGACTATTTATGCATTTCCTGTATTCTTAAATTCCTATTTGAGTCAACTCAAATACAATGTTCCGAACTTTGTGTTTTTACGTGCTTTCTACGTATTATTGATACACGTATCGATTACGTATTTTTCCACTGCTATGTGTAATATTTTCTATGTATTACAATTATTTATTTTATATATTTGAATTTTTTTTATAAACGGAAATTCATTTTTTCTCATTTTGATTTAAATATTTTATACGTGTGGTGCACGTGTTTTCTATGTACATAGCGATTACGTTATGGAATATATAAAAATTAATAAATATATTTTTTCTTATATTGTATTTTGATTATATTTAAATATTTTCTGTTGATAAAGTCGATTTCGCATTTTGATATTTTACGGGTGACGCACGTGTTTGCGGTGCACGTATTTAAGCATATTATTTTCAAAATAAAATTTCGGAAGTGTGTGTGTTTATTTTATTTGTGCATGAAAAACTATAATTTCTATTTAAACTAATTCTATATGCAAATCTTATATATTATATCGATATGTTTTAATTTAAATAAAAATAATAAATTTTGTGGAGTGTACACCCTAACTCCTTTACTCTCCTCATATTCCCTTACTCCTTCTCTGTCAATATCCGAACCCCTCTCATTTTCATCTCCTTCTCTGCCGAAAACCATCCAGCAAAACTCTTATACTTTCTCCACTCAATTCCACCATACAAACATATATGCCTACTTCCTACCTATTCAATTATATATGCTTATATATACATGGGTAGAAGTAAGATGAGAAGGTGTCCCTGTGCTTCTTGTCTCTGCCGAAGCCAATCCTATCAGCAAACTCATTTGTTTCTCCACCTACCACTTATATACATATATATATTCTTATTCTATCATATACATATATATATAATTATGTCTATATATATATATATATATATATATATATATATATATATATATATATATATATATATATATATATATATATATATATGTATGAGATGAATTGGTGTTGTCCTTGTATTTACCGAAAATGAGGAGGAGATGCTTCTCTGTGTGCTTGCCGAAATGAAAGATGGAGGTGCTGTTCATGGTGCTTGGCCGAAGTGGAGTTTGGAGGCTTTTCTTTGTGCACGGAATTCGAGGAGGCAAATCGGAGTTTCTCTTGGAGTTTTCTTCTAGGAGTTCAATTGAGTACATCACATTCTCTTGGGTGGGTATTTCTAAAATTCTTTCTAATTTAGGAGTAAAATTGCATGCTAGTTGAGGTAGAATTTAATTATTAAATTTCGATTGATATGTTAAAAGTAGATTGGTTGATCTCATTTTAATTATGGCATGATATGTTGAATTGATATTGTGATTTACTTAAATGGCCAGAACTCGTATTGAAGTAAAAATATTTATTGTGGAAATGAGAATTTATGCATGTTAGAATAATAGTCAAAATAATGCAACACATATGAAAAAGAATTTTTGATACTAATGTGATAAGAAATGTGGGATTAATCTCACTAGTATATGTTTCATGAGTGTAGGAATTCTTATAAAGGAGTTTTGATGAAAGACAACATTTTTAATTGAAAAATTGTAATATGAGTCCTTTAATGCATTTTGAATGAAAGATTTTGTTATATTGTGAAAAATGAGAAATTTATGAATTGGAAAACATTTATGATACTGTAATTTTGAAAGAAATTGTTTGGAAAAGAATTAAATTTTTGAATGGTACAAATTAGTTGAGTAATCAAAATTTGTAAAGAAAAATTAATTACAATACGGTATATACAAAAAGTATTTAACCATTTTCATATCGGTTAGTCACTCAAGACCAAGTGGTCTTCAGGTGCATTTTGGGTGCGTTACTGTAGCCGAGCAGAGTTTTTGGTCTGGGTTCGAGTCTTGTTAGAGACTCTGTTTTTATGAATTCTGATTTAATTCAAATTACCAAAAGTATACATATATATATATTTCAATCTCATAGTGTAATAGTTAGTCATTTGGACAAACTGGTCTTCAGGTGCATGTTAGATTGGTTACTGTTCATGGGTGGGATTTGGGTTTGGTTTTGGGTTTGAATCCGACCTTGGCCACTTGTTTTCTTTTTGATTTTTGATTTTTTTTGTATTTTAAGTTTAAAGTGAAATAAAAATCCGAAAAAAAATACTAATATTCTTCTAAAATTGTGTAGACTTTATAAAAATTATTTCTACAATATTTTGATATATTTTGTGAGTATTGAAGAGGATTTGTACATTAAATATTGTTGAAGAACTCGATTTTATTAATTAAAATGTGACTATTGTTTAATTTAAGAGAAATGAAAGTTTTGGAATGAAATTAGATATTAGATTTCTTCTCGATGAGATTTTATGGTTATTACTATTTGATTAAGATTATTTGAATTGTATACAATATTGTGAGTGATTAAATTGATAAAAGAGTTGAATTGAATTGTTTCATGTTATGAGATTATAAAAGAAATGGTTATCTTTGAGAAAGAGATCTTCAATAAAGAAATTGAAATGTTATTTTGAGATTGAATGCAACATATTGTTGATCTCTAGAAAGAGATAGTTGTTGAAATCTAGAGACTAGGCGAGACCCCAGTGACCGGCAGTTTGTATTAATGATTTTGAGAGCTAACTAGTGTGAGTTGAGCATCTCTTAAGAAGTAGCCAAGTTGGACTGACTGTCTCTTTTGTTTGGTTAAGTCCGGTAGGGTAAGCTAGCTCTAGGTTGTGATGATTTTCTTCTAAAACAAACCAAAAATGTAAGGACTACACTATAGTGGAGATGTGATGAGAGTAAGAGAAAAATACAAGTATGAGGGCCTCAGATCTACGGTGTGAGAGTGTTCATAGGCTGTCTACATGATGCGTCATGTCATGATGTGAATACATCTCTGAAATTATCGGGACTGTGGCGATACTTGTGGGGTGTTTGGTGACTACGTATTGTCCTTGTCGTATGACGGAGGCGAATTGTCCATCGGCTGTCTACATGATGCGTCATGTCATGACGTGGGATTCCCCTCCAGGCTGTCTGGACATGGGCTCGTAACTCATAGAACATCTAGGATACTTATCGTAGTTACCGTAGTAGTTTAAATCTTGGCGAGGGAATCAACTCTACAATATGAAGTACGATTAAGGGCTTGCCCTCGGACCTATGTAGTATAGGGATACATAAAATCCGAACAAGTGCGCAATAGTTTCATTTAATATAAATAACTTCATTAAGGACTAAGTGCACAGCACCCACGACATCAATAGGATAGTCCCTTTGTAGCTTTGTTTTATGATCAAGTTTATGGTTTGCTAAAATATTTAAGAATCGTTATACTTTTGCCATAGCGAGGATGACCGTGTATAATATTTCGTCGGTTGTAAGCAACTGACGTGCCCACAGTTTTATATGCAGGACTTGAAGTTTACAAGAAGATATACATATGAATTTGTTGTTGATGATTACTTAAATGCTAAAGTTGTTACAGTTGTACATTCATCATTGTTGTGTTTTATTTATTCCGCTACGTGTTGATGTAAAAGACTCTGTTGTAAATAAAAGTTTTAAATTCCTTATAAAATTGTACGAAGTGAAGTGTAAAGATCCTGTGGAACTTCGAATTCAGACTTATTTGGAATTTGGGCTGTTACAGAGTGGTATCAGAGCCATGCTTCAATAAGTAGTACAAATTTACAAAGATGACACATTAGGATGGACATTAGAAGTGTGAGTTCGGTTATAGAGATTTAAATATAAGTGATTTACATTTGTGTTGCTCTATACACTGATGTTTTCTCTTCCCTTTCCCTTTTGGATGGCTGGACTCATGAATGAAGTAGTTATTGAACCTTCATTCATGATATTCTCCTCGTATACATTGAGGTGAGATTGTATGCGAGCATGTTTTTCCTGGGTATCAAAGTGGTGCAGTGGAAGCGTGGGTGGTTTAAACCCTACATTCATGATACATTACACGTAAACACACCTATCTTTTAAAAATTTTCTTCGTGGATCAGAGTGGCGCAGTGGAAGGGTCTTTTTTGCAAAATTGCCACTTTGAGGCAAAAAGTTACAAAAATTTAATTTGCTGATTAGATATGGATGTCGGCCAGATCTGGAGATTTATTTTGGTTTTTAATCTCAATAAATTGGTTAATCTAATTTCCTAGTATAAAGATATTTATATTTAAAGATATATTCTTGAAGGTTCGGGGCCCTGGACCCTGCTGAACGGATTGAGGGTTCAGTTGTTCGAGCGGTAAGGTTGGTTGGATGGGTGGAGGGAGATCCTTCTGCGGAGGAGGAGGAGGAGGAGGAGGAATAGTGGAGGAAGTTCTTTGGTTGGAGTTTGCGGGCTTCCTCTTGGGAGGCGTGGCTAGGATTAACTTTGATTGAAGGAGGAAGGTGGGATTGTTCTTTGAGTAGATTCCCATAGACGGCGCCAATCTGTTGCTACTGAATCTGGTGTGGGAGCAATAGACAGAATTTGTAGGTTCGTAGGAACTCGAACAGGCTGAATCTTACTTCTTCCCTTGTGAACAAGTTGACTCCTTGGTGTTCCCGCGGACCTGCACAAACGTTCGAAACACCGGGATGGATCCTGCCGACGAACCCTCCGCCACTTTTGTCAATACCATAAAAAGTAATAGAAAAGAGCTTGAGTAGATAAAGAGTGATCACCTGTGACAGTAGGAGGTAGGGGGTATTTATAGTCGTCGTGGGGATCTGTTTCAGGATCAGAATGAATCCCTACTTCCCGGTGTGGCTGGATAGGGGTGGTTAGAACCACCTCCTCAGGATAAGGACGAGCCTGGATTTCCTTCTATCCTGTTGAACTGGTCCCTAACGGATTGAGACCCGTTCTCAGCTGAACAGACCCATTCATGGGTTAGCGGGTCCAAGAGGAGAGACCCGGTTCCCAATTCGGACCCGTCTGTAGGTGAAATTACCATGTTGCCCCTGTAACTTTAAGATTCGTGCCCAATTTGAACAGTTCTAATTTAACCCTATTTTTAGCCATATCACGAGCCCCCCACTCCCAAAGACTGTGTGTTACAACCCTTTGGGAGTAGTTTTGTTGTTTTAATGGCATATGGGGTTTTATCGGAGTTCTCAAAGGGTGTTCGAATCTCGCTTGAGGGGTGGTGGTGCTTTTCTGAGCTAGTAATGTACCCAAGTTTGCTCTTAGGCCCTTCTGGATTTTTGGTGATTTTCTCCGATTTTTTAGTTATTTTTCGGATCATTTATTCAATTTTGCAAAGCAATAATTTAATTTTCGGGAGCGCCAATTAATTATTCTAACCAATAATTACTGACCCAGGATTTCAAAAATATGTCCCCAAATTTATGATTATTTTTTAGAATTTTTAATTAATTTTTCTGAATTTTAATCATTTTTTCACAATTTTTAAATAAATAATTCGAATTAATAATTAAAAAAAATTAAATCACCTATTTATGACGTGGCGCGATCTAGATCGTCCATCAGCCTTGGGTGCGAAGATCTGAATAATCGAAAGGTGAATCAGACCCTAGTTGACGTGGCCGAATCTAGGTCCTTGATCACGCAACAATGAGTAATTCTGGATGAACAGATGGCTGTGAAGAAGGCGAACTTTGCCTGTTTGAAGGTCGGTGGCATTTGACTTCGGGACGCTAGCTGAAGTCTAGGGGAGCGACGCGTGGCGTTTGGGCCCCTTCCTCTTCGCTTTCTGGACATCGGTGGCAATCGACTTCGAAATGCTTGCCGAGGTCCAAGGGGGCGACACGTGGTATGTGGGCCCCTGCTTCTTCGTGTTTTCGATGTCGGTGGCAATCAACCTCGGGGCTGAGTAGGAGGGCAACACGTGGCCAGTGGGTCCCAGTCCCGTTGACCAGTCAACGTATTTTCTTACGTTTCGACGTTGGTGGCAAGTGACTTCGGGGACAAATAGGAGGGTAACACGTGGCCTGTGGGTTCCAGCCATCGTTGACTAGTTAGCGCATTTTCTTGCTTTTCGACGTCGGTGGCAAGTGACTTCGGGGACGAATAGGAGGACGACACGTGGCCTGTGGGTCTCAGCCACCGTTGACTAGTCAATGCATTTTCTTGCGTTTCGACGTCAGTGGCAAGTGACTTCGGGGGCGAATAGGAGGGCGACACGTAGCCTGTGGGTCCCTGCCACTGTTGACTAGTGAAAGCATTTTCTTGCATTTTGACGTCGGTGGTAAGTGACTTCGGGGAAGAATAGGAAGATGACACGTGGCCTGTGGGTCCCAGCCACCGTTGACTAGTCAATGCATTTTCTTTCGTTTCGATATCGGTGGCAAGTGACTTCAGGGACGAATAAGAGGGAAACACGTGGCTTGTGGGTCCCAGCCACCGTTGACTAGTCAATGCATTTTCTTGCGTTTCGACGTCGGTGGCAAGTGACTTCAAAGACGAATAGGAGGCCTACACGTGGCCTGTGGGTCCCAGCCACCGTTGACCAGTCAACGCATTTTCTTGCGTTTCGATATCGGTAGCAAGTGACTTCGGGGACGAATAGGAGGGCATCACGTGGCCTATGGGTCCCAATCATCGTTGACCAGTCAACGCATTTTCTTACGTTTCGACGTCGGTGGTGAGTGACTTTGGGGACGAATAGGAGACCGACACGTGGCCTGTGGGTCCTAGTCACCGTTGACTAGTCAGTGCATTTCTTGTGTTTCGACGTCGGTGGCAAGTGACTTCGGAGACGAATAGGAGGACGACATGTGGCCTGTGGGTCCCAGTAACCGTTGACTAGTCAACACATTTTCTTGTGTTTCGACATCGGTGGCAAGTGACTTCGCAATGAATAGGTTGCCGACATGTGGCCTATGGGTCCCAGTCACCGTTGACCAGTCAATGCATTTTCTTGCGTTTCGACGTCGATGGCAAGTGACTTCGGGACGAATAGGAGGGTGACACGTGGCCAGTGGACCCCGAGGCCATTTGACCAGTCAACACAATTTCCCGTGTTTTCCACCAATTGGGCCAGGCCTTTGCATTGTTGGGGGCCTCTTAACCTTGGTAAATGTGCCACCAACCTCAGTCTCTATAAATCTCCACCCCCTCTCACATTTGCCCACTAATCTTGTTTTTTACTCTGGCGAGATTTTTACTTAGTGAGAGCTTCCGACGAGTTTTCGTCATCTTCCGGTGTGTTTCCGACAGTAGCTGTCAAATTGAGGTAACTCTATACTTTGCTTATTTTCTTTTAGAGAATGTCTATCGACCTTTTGAGGAAGGAGACTTCCCCTCTTCTTGCCCCCGAGGCTTTCTCTGGTCAGGTCCCCCCAATCGACAAGGGCAAAGCCGTGGTAGGGCAGATTTCGGTGATCGTTGAGAGGAGGATCGAAGAAGATCGGAGGTTGGGAGGGTTCGGGAGGTTGCCTGGGGTTCTTAACAGACTACAGAGGGTTCGAGACCTTCCGGGGGACCAGTTAGAGCGGATAATGTACGGTATGGGTCGAGGCTTCGAGGAAAACGAGGCCAGGGAGACACCGAAAGTAGACGAGACGATCTCTATCCTTACCGAGGAGGACTTGGTAAGGGTTCGGGAGTGTTTCCAAATCCCGAGGGAGTTCGACCTAATGCTCCCTTGGCCGGGGGTGAGGTCCAACTCGCCAATGCCCGTTGACATGTGCTTCTGGCCGGTCGACGCGTTCTTGGTGGGAGTTCGGTCCCTTTCACCACTTCGTCGCTGAAGTGTTGAGGTTGTGCCGCGTCAGCCCCATTCAGTACATGCCAAACGTGTGGAGGCTAATAAACGGATTCGTCCTCCAATGTCAGGCATCGAGTTTTGAGTCGAGGTTGAGTGTGCTTCGAACTGTGTACCGGATGCACCAGCAACATAAGGACATGTACCGGTTCTACCTTGCTTCGAGGTTAGGGACAAAGCTGGTCAGCTGTCCGGACTCGATAAAGAATTGAAAGGATAAGTACTTCCTCATCCGAAGTCACAGACCATGGAGAATCCCCACAACTTGGGTAGAGTCGGTCCCAAAGAAGGTCAAGCAGAGCCCAACCCTCAGTGCCGAGGAGGAGGATATGGTTCGGACGTTGCTCGATCGCCCGAAGTTCGATTGGAAGGACTTGACCGAGGAGGCGCTTTTCTGAGGGGGGGGGGGGGTCTCAGCTCGATAAACCCAAGTATGATTTTTTTTTTCTCTTTTTTTTTGTTGTTGATGTCGGCGATAGCTTCTTCTTTAATGTTGCTAGGAGAGCAGGTCATTTTTCCTAACTCCTTGTTTTTTTTTTGTAGAATCGATGGACTTCGACGACTTGCTGTCAAAGCGTGGGGTTCTGAGCAGTAAGGCCCCAGAGAACTATAGGGGCAGATTCATCAATGGACAACGATCATGCGATTTATAAGGGACATTAGAATGATGACAAAATAATCCTAAGATCATGCAATGTACTCTATACGATTGAATGCACCAAATATAACATTACATATTCAATTGCATATAATTAAACATAGAATGCCAATTCTGGACAGCAGTAGGTGGCTGTACCAAAATTAGAATTTTCGTTGCTACAGGATAGAAAATATGGATCCGTTAGAAGGTCTAGAAACAAGACTCCTGTCTGATTCTAACGCATATAAATAAGCTACACAAAAGTTGTGGCATCATGTGTCAAAACAACAAACTACACAGGATTTGTGTTCAGCCAGAACATGTAAAATTGTGTTTATACAAATGAAACAAGTCTGAAACTTCGTTAACTAATTCTAGGAAAATTAGGAAATGTTCTGTAGTGTGTCTAGTATCAGCATGTAAAATTTCAAGTCATTATATTACAGTTAGCATGGTTAAGTTAATTTTAAATCAGAGTGTTGCAGCAGTTTTTTGAATCTAGAATTCTACGACACAACAGCAGTAAAACATTGATATCTCACAAACCATAACTCGGAACTCAATTCCGTCAAAGGGGTAGGAAACTGGACATCTGGAGCTACATTTCATATTCAGAAAGTTATTGATTTTGATGACATTATCTAGGTCGAAACAGCATGGTAATATTCAGGTTGGCAGTAAATTTCAGGGTTCCAACATATTCGTTTTGAATAAAATGATTAAAATATTATAAACAATGCATTAGGGGTTGACAACATCAATCACAGCAAGTTATATCTATGTGAACATGGTATTAAGATGTATAATTTTCATAATATTACTACTCACAATCAACTAACACATTAACATCAATCATATAAGTCATCAGTACTAGTATGCAATCTATAATTATTGTAAGATGTCATGACATGAAATACAATAATAATCCATATTCCTATATTCAATAATTAACTATATATATGCATGTAAGATCTTTATACATTGGAGACAAATGATGGCACGAAGTCAAGACTACTACTTGGATTCATTTGTGTAAATCCGTAGTATCGCAATGATAGATAACAATAAGCAATTTACGATAATCAATTTTGATCTACTTGCAAGATTCAATAAACATTCTCGAATATGATACAATAACTATTCAAGGGAAAATGACTTGCCTCTAGATTAGATCCGATATAATGAGAATAACAGGATTAGGATCCCTGGTGACAAACCAAGATCACACTTGCGAGCCCGTGCAAAATCTGTAACAACAAAAGCAACTCCCAACCCAGAAAAACAGAAACAGCAAACATCGAAGTTGGGATCTCCTCAAACAAAATAGCAAACAGCAACAGATGATCCCCTTCCTCCGAACACCAAATGACGATCAAGACAGCAAATCGGACGGTCCAGAATTCACTTGATCAAAACCCAATCAGCAGGCATTGCAGGTTTCGGCTCTGGTGATGATTGATGGCGGTGGGCGACTGGTTCGCGGTGGCAGTGGCGGGGTGAGGCGGCACTAGGAGCATCAGGAGTTGTGGCATTGACGGAGGAAGGCGAGTAGTGGGGTTGAGCAATGGCAGGGCTTCAAGGGCGGCAATGGCATAGAATAAGGAGACAAGCAGAGAGAAAGCAATTGGCAATGAGTGGAGCGGAGTAGAGGTTAAGGTCGAAGCGAGGCAGTTGAAGAAGCAGAGGGTGACTATGAAGGAGCGGTAATGGCTATCGAGGTGCTCCCCTGTTTCGGACGAAAAAAAGCGGAAGAGGAGATATCAGCGGTGAGGGGGCGACTACAGCGGTGCACTGGAGGTGCAGCAATTGACGGCGCTGGCGGTGGAGGAGATGGAGGTGATGGTAATGGTGGGGACTCGAGTGCGGTAATGGCAAGTATTGACAGGATGGAGGGTGGAGCTTTGAGCGGAGTACGGCGATGGCTTGCAGGCGGGGGCGGTTGTTGCAAGGCGGAGTTGGATTGATGATGGGTTCGAGCAGAGGCTCGAGCGGGGAGGATGACGGGGTCTCAGAGTGTCGATCGAAGGAGGAAGATGAAGGGGGCTTCTGTTTTTGGAGAGAGGTTAGAGGGAGAGAGAGAGCGGATAGGGAGTTTTTATAAAATATTAAATGATATAATAAATATATATAACAGTGGGGAGAGATTGTTAGGGTTTCAATTTTGGGGTTACATGATGATACGGTTATGAGTGATTGTGGGGATTGTGGGAGAGAAGATCTGGGATTGATTGGTCAATAACAGATTAGAGGGAGAATTGGACTAATGGGTATTGGGTTTAGGGTAGGCTAGGATCCAATAAGAGATGGGCTTGGGTTTGGCTCAGATTAGAAATAAATAAATAATGAAAAAAATAGATAGAAGATTTGGGCTTTAGATGATGGGCTTCAAATATAATATAGATCACATCATTGGGCTTTACCAAAATAGTAATAATAGTAGTAATAACATTGGGCTTTATAAATAAGAAACAATAAAACTAAAAACAATAATGGTAACAAAAGTAACAATAACAACAAATGTTGATACTTAAGATAATAATAACAATAAAAATAATCATAATAACAATACTCATAATAATACTGATAATGATAATAAAAATAATAATAATGATAATAATAATAATAACAAAAATAGCAATAATAATGAAAATAACAATAACAATAATAATAGTAGTAGTAATAAGATTATATAACAAATTGGAATTAGATTTAAACAAACTTATTAAAATAATCCGAATAGTAACAATGTAAGTAGGCCATCAATTTGGAATAGAAAAATTAAAATATACTGTCATTCGAAATAAATATAGTTGCTTATTAGAAAATACTTTGGTAGAAGATTAAAAACAAAATTAACACAATGTAAGTTTATAAATAATCGAAATACAGCAAATATTTAGGAAATACGTATTTACGGGAAAGGGGGTTACATAGAGAGTTATTGTAGAGGTTCTCACCTTTCCAAAATGTCCAATTTTATAAGATTCCGATAAGCGGAGTATGAGTTATGACGTTTACAAGTCACAGCAGCCAACCATTTGGCTGAAGCTTTACTGTTTAGATTGTTCGAAGTTTTTCTACCTCTTATTGACTGAATCTGTCATGCCCCACTTCCCACAAAGAGAATACAGAATACGGATATGTAACTAAGCCCAGCAAATGATTTTCATTATCCATAAGCTGGCAAGATCTTTACAGCATTTCACAGTAATAATCACAGAAGGAAGCAAGAGAAGTCAACTATGCAAGCATATATGAATCAATTCCAACAAAATTTACTTGAAACAAGATATATTAATCTCAAATAAATCAGATCTGAACAAGTCAAAAATCCTGGGTCACATTGCCCAAATACAAATAATCCAAGTAACAGATACATTATTCAAAATAAGCAACAAGAAATAATAATAGAAAAACTCCAGCATCTAGAATCTCATATCACAACCTCCATCAGGCTGCTGATCTCCATAATCTGCAATTTAATAAATTGTAGGAAGAGGAAAAAGAAAACAAAAACGTCTGTCAATGCAAGTTACGGGCAGCTTGTATTGCAGGCACAAATATAGGGAAGGATAAACTACATAGCATGGAATAGATATGATAACAAAATAGAACAACTAGCATAGTAAGATGAACAAGTGCAAATAGCATGTAACAAGTATCAAGTAAAACAAGTATCATGTAAACAAGCAACAAGTATCAAGTGTCAAGTATCGAGTGTCATGTACAAGTAGCAAGTGTCAAGTAATCATGTTCAAGTCTTGTATTTATATCTATCTAGGTAGCACTTCATGCGTACTAGGTTTTTACCACATGGTTGCAACATTCAAACAATTTCGTTTCAGATTTCATAGTGGATCATAGAGGGCAGTGTACTCAAGGACACGCCAGTAATCAAGTATCATGCCTCAAGTATCAAGTATCAAGCCTCAAGTAAGAAATATCAAGCCTTAAGTACGAAATATCAAGCCTCAAGTGTGAAGTTTCTCGTAGGATCCATAGATCCCCTTCTGAGTACACGTTTCTGTATTTTCCACTATTAGATATTTTCCTTTAAAACCCAGCTTAGTTATTTATTATTATTATCAAACCGGCATTTATGTGTCACAAACAGAGAAAGAATAACATGGTATAAACAATTAACAAGCTCAGGTTGAAAGATAAACATGCACAGGTGAAAGATAACACATAAAAAATTAGGACAACACAAATTCTAGTTCAGCTTAGCAAGATAGTACTGCACCAAATCCGGGATTCCCATTGCATCAAGTATGCAAACCTAGATCCATCAAAAGATCTGGAAAATGGACTTCCGTCCGAATCCAGTAAGTCATATGGTATTTCACAAAAACAAGTCTCAAAACAGATTTGAATCAGAAAACACGTTCAGCCAGAAATCAGAAGTTTCTATTCAATAACAAGAAAATAGCATGAAAACTCACGGATTAAATCCAAGAAAATCTGGGGTATTCTCTAGTATGTCTAGTAATAGAAAATAAAGTTTCATAATTTTTCAACATAGATGGAATAGTCAAGAAAAATCAGAAAACAGCAAGGCACGGCAAATTTGTAAATCTGGAATCCTAAACACTCCAGTACAAAAATAGCAATATCTCTTAATATATAAATCGAAATCCAGATCTGTCAAAAGGGTGATAAAATAGATACAGTAGGCTATAATTCATATTCACAATGTTTTATAGAAAGCAAATAGAATCAGGTTGAAATTATCTATTTTTACAGAACAGTAAGAAAATTCTACAGGTATAGTAGTTGTTTGCAAGTATAGAATAGTTTGTAAAAGTTATCAATTAAATCCACCAAAATTAGTAGTTCATGCCAATTAGGTCAAGTTGTAATCAACAAAATATTGGGTCAAAATATTATCTTTAGCATCAGTAGAAAAATAAGTAATCATACAGAATTCATAGAAATCAGAATCTGAAATTTTTAAACACATCTGTAGTAAAATAGTCATAACTCGTAACTCATAAATCGAAACAGAGATCTGTCAGAAAATATGGAAAGTAGAAAGAATTCTCTATAATTCATATTCATAAAATATTTTCATATACTGAACTTAATAGGGTCTAAGATACCGTTCAAAAACAAAAAACCGGCAAAACAGAAAATATCCTTCCTGCACAAAATCATCTAATTCATACGAAACTCACTCAAAACATAACCAAACATGAAATATGGTGTACTAGATGTCCAAGCAACATGGTATAGGGTATTTAGCAAGTCCACGACAAGTCTACTACCACTAACACATCCAAGTACACGATATCATACGAATAACATGCATGTATCCAACAAGAAGTGTCATCCCTAGGTTATTTCATGTTGGGTGTGTCATGTGGTAACTACGGGCGAGTCAACACAACAGAGAAAATATAAATAAGGAGTTTCACACAAGAATTGTCTCTAAAACACAACTACACTACAGGAGATATTTAGTACTTGTATTACACAAAGAAAAGAATACAAGTTATTTGCCTTATAGTCGACGACGGAAATGACGAAGCAAAAGCAAGAATAACGGGAATGGATTCCTAGGCAACGAACTCAACGAAGAATCAATCACGAACCACGAACACGAACACGGACAACGAACCACGGCAACGAACTATGACCACAAGCACACGATCACAACTCGAACACAACACAATCACACCAGCACACCAAGAGAGGTAGTGGAGGTGTAGTCGCTGGCCTCAGGGAAGAGCAAGAGGAGTAGAGGGAGGGAACGGCGAATGGGGTTGTCACAGCGTCGAAGGGGCTGCGGCTGCCATCGACAGGTGCTGCAGTTACTACTGACTGTGGGAGAGGAGCAGGGGTAGAGGAGGGTAGGAGGATCGACTCGATGGCAGAGAGGGCAGAGGACGGGAGAGGGACTGAGAGGGAGGATGCTACGCTACTGTTGCTACGGGGTGGTGCGACTGGATGGCCTGCACAGGGAGGGTGCACAGCGAAGCAGGGTCATAGGGGAGGCCGGGAGAAGCAGGGGAGACGGGAGTGGCTAGGAGTAGGGACGTGACTGGGTGTGGGTAGAGAGAGTGGGAGAGGGTGCAGAGGTTTCGACTGAAGGGCAGGAGGGGAGAGAGAGAGGGAGAGTAGGAAACGGCTGAACAGGGTAGAGGCTAGGGTTTTTAGCATGAACGAGGGGAAGAACAAGGTATAAATATAGTTAGAAGATGGGTTTATATGTATTAGGGTTTTATGTTGGGGGGGGGGGGGGTGACAGCTGACAGTTTTGGGTTTGGGGTGAGTGCAACGGGTAAATAGGGGGATAACTGGCAGGGTTAGGTGTAAATGTGGATATTGGGTATTTTAGAGGGTATTAATGGGTATAGGGGTTAAGGAAATATCCAATTTAATTAAATAGGATTTGGGTTTTGTAGAAGCCCCGTATTTTCAAATATTATTTTAATTATTTGAAAATGAATTTAAATGATTTTATGAGGATTTAATTGATATTTTTCTAAAAGATCTATCTTTTGTACACGTGCAAAACACGTGCAAATGACTTTTGAGATGTTTGAAAGATTAAGTTTTCTTTATGGAAAATCATTATTTATTATTTGGGAATTATGTAGTATTTTTCCGGATTTTTCTGAATTTAATTAGTACTGTTTGCAGATTTTAAGAAAAGAAGGACCTTTTTGTAAAACTGACATTTTTAAGGGCTAAAATGCAAAATTAGCATTCTGGACGTTTTGAACAGTATTGGTTCAGATTTAGAAGTATATTTTACTATTAAATCCTAATTTTAATGAATTTTAGATGAATTTCCAAGAGTAGATATATACATATATAATTGTATTTGAAAGGATTGTTTTGCAAATGATTTTGGAAACCCTAAACTTGATTTCCGGCCTATAAAAAGAGAGTCGCAGCTGTCATTCGCTGCATAACTCGGATCTTATTATATTGTTTTCTTGGTGATTGGGAGAAGGAGTTCTTGGATCTAGCAAAGGAAGGCTTTTGTGGATTCTTCTCGATTCTAAAGGTGAGTGATATGAACTTGCTTTGTTTATGTGAATGATTATGTGTTGTTTGTTTTGATAATTTGTATCTTGCATATGGTCGATGCACTGGTTGTTATTATTTTATGCATGTGAGATTAATGATAGATTAGTGGATCTCGAATGACAATTCTTGATTGCTTGAAACATGTTAAGATTTGAGGATAGTTATGAATATAAGAAATTTGATAGATGAATCTCTGGATCTGGTGATTATGAATCGGATTAGGCTTGTGTTGAGGAAGAGATTTGGTGTTGAGATAGACTCCAGTATGGATTATTGATTTCAGACCTAATTTATGAGATCTGTAGGCCGACAGTCGACTGGTCTACTATTCAGTCGACTGGTACGATCCAGCTGCTGTATCTTTAGTTTTTCTCGAAAATCCGTTCTGGACAGTCGACTTAGACCCTTCTCAGTCGACTGGTACACTTAGAATTTATTTTTCAAAGTTATCGTAGAATTTCTCTCGGGTAAGTCGACTTATGTTCTTATAAGTCGACTTATGTTCTTATAAGTCGACTTATGTCTCCTTTAAGTCGACTTATGTTTTGATAAGTCTACTTATGTTTTGATAAGTCTACTTATGTTTTGATAAGTCTACTTATGTTTTGATAAGTCTACTTATGATTTTTATAAGTCATCTTATATTGTTGATAAGTCTACTTATGATTTTTATGAGTCATCTTATATTGTTGATAAGTCAACTTATGTTTTTATAAGTCATCTTATACTGTTAGCACTTGGAATGTTACTTGAGAATTATTGGAAATTGCTTCGGGTAAGTCGACTGATGGTTTAATAAGTCGACTTATAGCACTTGTTATAATCTTGGATATTGGTTCTCGGGGCAGTCGACTTACTATAGCATAAGTCGACTGGTGCTGATGAGTTTTCATGATCTTGAGGGTTCTTGTTATCTTTAGTTTGTTTGTAGATGGATATGTTCGTCGGTGTCTTGGCATACCGGGTTCGTATTCGATCTATACCCTCTTAGTTTGTTTGTAGATGGATATGTTCGTCGGTGTCTTGGCATACCGGGTTCGTATTCGATCTATACCCTCTTTAGTTTGTTTGTAGATGGATATGTTCGTCGGTGTCTTGGCATACCGGGTTCGTATTCGATTTATACCCTCTTTAGTTTGTTTCTAGATGGATATGTTCGTCGGTGTCTTGGCATACCGGGTTCGTATTCGATCTATACCCTCTTTAGTTTGTTTGTAGATGGATATGTTCGTCGGTGTCTTGGCATACCGGGTTCGTATTCGATCTATACCCTCTTAGTTTGTTTGTAGATGGATATGTTCGTCGGTGTCTTGGCATACCGGGTTCGTATTCGATCTATACCCTCTTAGTTTGTTTGTAGATGGATATATGGATATCCGATCTATGGCATTGTTAGTGATTGATCGTTGGACTTGTACTGAGGTACTGAGATTTGTTGATAGTTGGACATATTCTGAGATGTGAGGATTATTGTTTGTTCAGAACAGTCGACTGGTTCGTTAAACAGTCGACTGTACAGTGCAGTTAAGCTGTACATATTTTGAGAGTGATTGATTGATGGATACTTGATCGCTGGTATTGTTTCTCGACTTGGTTCACACATGTACTGGCCTATCGTTCTTGTTTCAGATTACATGTTCAGTTTATGTATTTTTGTTCAGTACATGTTGCTTATGTTTATTTGTTTGTTGTTTATATCACTCACACCATTTATGGCTGACCCCGTAGTTTGGGGGTTAGGGTTCAACTCTAGCCTCATATGATGCAGGTTGCTTAGAGTTTGGAGGCTTGGATGCTTGGGTTAGCTGTAGAGATCATGAGTGATGTAATAGAGCCTTGTGTAATTTTGTAACGAGGAGTATTGTAAAAGAATATCTTTAATTCGAGGTGTTTTGTATTTCCGCTGCAATTGAAAAGATTATTGTATTAATGTTTGGAATAAAATGACTTGAGTTTTTGGACTGTGTATATTGTTACATTGAAGTGGATCGCTGGGAAAGTGCCACGTATTTTCTAAGCTCTCATATTAGAAATTCGGGGCGCTACAGTTTGGTATCAGAGCGTGCTTCAATAGTAATAATAGACATAGTAAGAAAACCAACCTAGGTGTGGACACTAGAGAGTGAGTACCTAGGTGTGGACATCAGAGTGTGAGTATCACATAGAGTTGAAATATGATGTTTTGTTTGAGGTCATGGTATGGTTATAGTTTTGCCATAGGATATTAATGTGAGTTTGAATTGTGTGTGATGCTCTAACTTTACACTCGTTTTGCAGTATTCAAAATGGTTGCACCCAGGGGCAGGAATGGAGGCAACAATGAGGATGGATCGGGTAGTTCTCGAGGAGCGGGAATTGGCCTAGAGGCTGAATTCGCTAAAGTGTATCAGACCTTGAATACATTGATGGCATTCAATGTGGCGCAGCAGCAAGCTCAGCAGCAGAATCCGCCGCCAAATCATGGAGCTGGGCATGTATTGGTGAATGCTGACCCCATCAAACAGATTGAATCCTTTAAGAAGATGAGACCGCCAGTCTTTGAGGGGCAAGCTGATCCAACAGCAGCAGATGATTGGATTAGGAAGATGCAGACGATCTTCGAAGTGTCAGAGACTCCTGAAGCTAGCAAGGTGAAGTTCGCTTCGATACAGTTGGAGAAAGATGCAGGTATCTGGTGGGAGTCGCTAAAGAGGAACTTGGGAGATCAGCAGCTGACATGGGAAGCTTTTCTGGAGGAGTTCAGAGATCGCTTCTTTCCTCTTGATGTTCAGGAGAAGAAGGCGACTGAGTTCTTGAACCTTCAGCAGGGGAGCATGACTGTTCGGGAGTATGAGACAAAGTTCGCTCAACTTTCGAGGTATGCACCAGAGTTGGTCGTGGACGAAGCAAAGAAGGCCAAAAAGTTTGAGCAGGGCTTGAGGCCAAACTTGAGGTCAAGGATGGTTCCATTGGGCATCAGAAGATTCGACAAGCTGGTCAGGAGAGCAGCTATGACCGAGGAAGATATGGATCAATCCCGGGTAAAGCAAGAGACATGGAATAAGAAAAAGAGGCCAGCAGATGATCAGGATGGGGAGGAATTCCCAGTGAAGCAGAGCAAGCCCAGTGATCCAGTGCAGAAGGCACCGGCAACTCAGGGAGTGACTTGTTTATACTGTAAGCAGGCAGGACATAAAAGGAGGGAATGTCCGAAGTTGGCAAAGCAGACTTGCTTTCAGTGTGGTCAAGAAGGGCATATTCGACCACGATGTCCACAGCTGAAGAAAGAGAATGCAGGGATGGACAAGGATCCGAAGCAGGGGCGAGTGTTCGCATTGACTGAAGGGGATGCGGGCAATCCAGAAACATGATCTGTGTGTGCAAGAATTTATTCTTTTGTATTGAGTGAAACTTTATTTTGGAATAATTGAGGATTGAGTATTATCTTCATGTAACAAATTTATTTGGATTGATAGAATAAAGATAAAGTTTTATTTGATACTGTTTCTTGCATACAATTGTGAAGCCCATTTATTGATAGTCTTAGTATGGAGCTTAAGGTGTTTCCAAGCAAGGTCTTGAGGTGGCTATCCTTAGTCATTCTTTTCTAAGGAGGGAGTGGCCACTGATTCTTGGAAGGATGAAGCAGAAGGTCAGAGTTGGATGCAGGAGTTCAGTAATTGTTGCAGCGTGGCTTCCGATGGCAGATTATCAGAGTTGCGCAGCGGAAGATTGACTTTTCTGAATTCTTTGCATGATTGTGTTTATTTGTGTGATGTATTTATGTTGTTGGAATGCATTCTTTGATGTGATTATATTTCCTAAGATTTTGTTTCTATCATGAGTTTCAAACATTGTTAGTGGGTTGTTTGGACCTCATTAGCCGTAGTTCTGAGGACAGAACTCTTCTAAGGAGGGAGTAATGTAGAACCCCGTATTTTCAAATATTATTTTAATTATTTGAAAATGAATTTAAATGATTTTATGAGGATTTAATTGATATTTTTCTAAAAGATCTATCTTTTGTACACGTGCAAAACACGTGCAAATGACTTTTGAGATGTTTGAAAGATTAAGTTTTCTTTATGGAAAATCATTATTTATTATTTGGGAATTATGTAGTATTTTTCCGGATTTTTCTGAATTTAATTAGTACTGTTTGCAGATTTTAAGAAAAGAAGGACCTTTTTGTAAAACTGACATTTTTAAGGGCTAAAATGCAAAATTAGCATTCTGGACGTTTTGAACAGTATTGGTTCAGATTTAGAAGTATATTTTACTATTAAATCCTAATTTTAATGAATTTTAGATGAATTTCCAAGAGTAGATATATACATATATAATTGTATTTGAAAGGATTGTTTTGCAAATGATTTTGGAAACCCTAAACTTGATTTCCGGCCTATAAAAAGAGAGTCGCAGCTGTCATTCGCTGCATAACTCGGATCTTATTATATTGTTTTCTTGGTGATTGGGAGAAGGAGTTCTTGGATCTAGCAAAGGAAGGCTTTTGTGGATTCTTCTCGATTCTAAAGGTGAGTGATATGAACTTGCTTTGTTTATGTGAATGATTATGTGTTGTTTGTTTTGATAATTTGTATCTTGCATATGGTCGATGCACTGGTTGTTATTATTTTATGCATGTGAGATTAATGATAGATTAGTGGATCTCGAATGACAATTCTTGATTGCTTGAAACATGTTAAGATTTGAGGATAGTTATGAATATAAGAAATTTGATAGATGAATCTCTGGATCTGGTGATTATGAATCGGATTAGGCTTGTGTTGAGGAAGAGATTTGGTGTTGAGATAGACTCCAGTATGGATTATTGATTTCAGACCTAATTTATGAGATCTGTAGGCCGACAGTCGACTGGTCTACTATTCAGTCGACTGGTACGATCCAGCTGCTGTATCTTTAGTTTTTCTCGAAAATCCGTTCTGGACAGTCGACTTAGACCCTTCTCAGTCGACTGGTACACTTAGAATTTATTTTTCAAAGTTATCGTAGAATTTCTCTCGGGTAAGTCGACTTATGTTCTTATAAGTCGACTTATGTTCTTATAAGTCGACTTATGTCTCCTTTAAGTCGACTTATGTTTTGATAAGTCTACTTATGTTTTGATAAGTCTACTTATGTTTTGATAAGTCATCTTATATTGTTGATAAGTCTACTTATGATTTTTATGAGTCATCTTATATTGTTGATAAGTCAACTTATGTTTTTATAAGTCATCTTATACTGTTAGCACTTGGAATGTTTCTTGAGAATTATTGGAAATTGCTTCGGGTAAGTCGACTGATGGTTTAATAAGTCGACTTATAGCACTTGTTATAATCTTGGATATTGGTTCTCGGGGCAGTCGACTTACTATAGCATAAGTCGACTGGTGCTGATGAGTTTTCATGATCTTGAGGGTTCTTGTTATCTTTAGTTTGTTTGTAGATGGATATGTTCGTCGGTGTCTTGGCATACCGGGTTCGTATTCGATCTATACCCTCTTAGTTTGTTTGTAGATGGATATGTTCGTCGGTGTCTTGGCATACCGGGTTCGTATTCGATCTATACCCTCTTTAGTTTGTTTGTAGATGGATATGTTCGTCGGTGTCTTGGCATACCGGGTTCGTATTCGATTTATACCCTCTTTAGTTTGTTTCTAGATGGATATGTTCGTCGGTGTCTTGGCATACCGGGTTCGTATTCGATCTATACCCTCTTTAGTTTGTTTGTAGATGGATATGTTCGTCGGTGTCTTGGCATACCGGGTTTGTATTCGATCTATACCCTCTTAGTTTGTTTGTAGATGGATATGTTCGTCGGTGTCTTGGCATACCGGGTTCGTATTCGATCTATACCCTCTTAGTTTGTTTGTAGATGGATATATGGATATCCGATCTATGGCATTGTTAGTGATTGATCGTTGGACTTGTACTGAGGTACTGAGATTTGTTGACAGTTGGACATATTCTGAGATGTGAGGATTATTGTTTGTTCAGAACAGTCGACTGGTTCGTTAAACAGTCGACTGTACAGTGCAGTTAAGCTGTACATATTTTGAGAGTGATTGATTGATGGATACTTGATCGCTGGTATTGTTTCTCGACTTGGTTCACACATGTACTGGCCTATCGTTCTTGTTTCAGATTACATGTTCAGTTTATGTATTTTTGTTCAGTACATGTTGCTTATGTTTATTTGTTTGTTGTTTATATCACTCACACCATTTATGGCTGACCCCGTAGTTTGGGGGTTAGGGTTCAACTCTAGCCTCATATGATGCAGGTTGCTTAGAGTTTGGAGGCTTGGATGCTTGGGTTAGCTGTAGAGATCATGAGTGATGTAATAGAGCCTTGTGTAATTTTGTAACGAGGAGTATTGTAAAAGAATATCTTTAATTCGAGGTGTTTTGTATTTCCGCTGCAATTGAAAAGACTATTGTATTAATGTTTGGAATAAAATGACTTGAGTTTTTGGACGGTGTATATTGTTACATTGAAGTGGATCGCTGGGAAAGTGCCACGTATTTTCTAAGCTCTCATATTAGAAATTCGGGGCGCTACAGGTTTAATATGGGATAAATTAGAAGATCCACAAGGAAAAGTAGGGTGATCCAAAAATGAGATGGGCACAAAAATGAATGAACAAAATAGGCCCGAACAATTAAAATAAAGAGGATCAACAAAATACATGCTCGATCACACAGACGAAACAAAAGACTGACAATAGAATCAAGAACTCCAATAAAAGACGACAAAAATAGTAAAATAAATATACTGAAAAAGAAGATCCAATATACAGTCCAAAAATAGATACAAGCTGAATCAAATACACGGAAAGAGAAAATACACCTAAAATACAGAAAACGGAAAACAGAAGTTACAGAATCTGAGTAGGTTGTCAACTAGAGAGTTGTAGTAGATGTTCTCACCTTTCTAAACAGTCTAATTTTGTTGAATTCTGATAAGAGTAGCATGTTTAATTGCTTCTATGATGTTAGAAGACTTTCATGTTGCTTTCACGAATAAAAATCAAGTTTTGTTAGTAGTTTGAATCATGCACTTGATTATGAGTAATAAGTGTTCCTTGTGGTCATACGTAGCATGTTTATGTTGGGAAATAGTTCACGCTAATTGTTAGCAAATTGTCGTCGCATACATAGCCAGTCGGCTCATATGTAAGTTGTTTTGCTCGTATGTCGCTTATTAGCTAGTACGTAGTTATTGTGCTCGTCTAGGGTGATATCATTGCCCTCGGTGACATCGACCAACAAGACATGTGTTTATTTTACTCCTCGTGGACTATGGACGATTCACCCCTCGTGCACTGTCATATCTTAACCGGTGTTGGTTGATCTTAGCCAGGAGTGTAGACGGAATCAATGTTCAGGGAAGTAGCATGCGAACACGTTCGTATTGCAAGGGTCTTGGATCGATAGGCTATAAACAGGATCCTTAGAGATTTTGGTAAATCTAGGTTGAGCACCTGGTAGAGTTATCTTGCGAAGTCTAACTTAAGACCTAGCATGTTGTGTTAGTACTGTTTTCATCCCTCGGACTATTTACGGTTAGTGACATCATTAGGGTAGTGATGTATGGCTATTACTACTTAACCTTTATTTATTATCATTTCGCCGAAAGGAAAGAGTTGGTATTAAAGGTGATACCTTATGATCCGACATGTTCTATAAGCCAACACTAGGTGGTGTTATTAGTTGTACCCTTCCTGTCAAAGGGATATGGTCTGTACCTTCTCACGACACGAGTTGGGAGCACGAGATTCATATCTCGTCTGTTAATTTCTAAAGTGCCATGATAATGGTGGAAAATTTCCTATCGGAGCTAGCGGATGGATCTCCGGAACTCCGTCATGTTCTATATCAAGAAGGGCGAACAAGGCATAGACTGCGGTCTATAAGCTAGGGGGCCACAGGTGCTTCGAGCTAACCTATGTTGTAGTTAACTCCAAGGGTTCGTCAGATTTTTGAGTGAGGTCCGGTACGCCGAGCAACAGTGACAAACGAAGACACCACTATATGACTGCGAATGGCGAGATTAGACCATTTCAGAGCAACCTCATCAGTCAGGTTGTATCTTCAGAAACAGGTTGAGTACAAGAGTAGAATTCATGGCACGGGTTCAAATCCCTATACATGAAGAAACGGCTTGATATGGATGTATGTAGTTTGGGCTGCATACTATTCCAGAGTCTTGCTTGCATTAGAATAAGTGCATCCTTGCATTAGTTAATCTTGCATTAGAGTCTAAGTCATAGCATACACTGACACATCAATTATATATACACTTTTTTCTTTTCATCAATCTGTTTGTTTAAAGTTGAGAATCGGTGCTAGTCATCAGCCTTAAAGTATCAATATATGTACTGACGTTCCTACTTCAATAGGTACTGGATTACAAAACTACTGGTACAGGATTCAGGAGGACTCGAGGCAAGAGAAGTAAGTGTTCATTCTCATTTTTCAATTGTAACTTCTGTTGTAATTTATTTTATGTTAAGAAGCATCCAAGTGAAGTACCAAGTGTTATTTATTATTCATTGTACTCTGATGTAAATTTATTGAAAGTTGTAACACTTGGGCTTGTATGGCATTATTGTAACACTGATGTAATGTATTGAAGTTTTGTAACATTCGGACTTGTAATACATTTGTGTTGAATAAAAAGTTTTAAATTTTTCTGTTTTTCTGTGTATTGTGGCTAATTGAAGGAAAAGATTCTGGCTTATGTCAAGGTTCCCATTGTATGGAAATCGGGGCGTTACAGAGTGGTATCATAGCCGACTTCAATTAAAGTCCAACACAGTATGAAAATTAAACTTGGATGCCTTATAGGAGTCGGGTTTTAGCCAGTTGTAGACAATTATAATTCATATTGTTGTTTCTTTCAACTTATATTTTATAATTTTTCTATATCTAGACTAATTCTAGTCTATGTGTTTGAAGGATGGTATTCGAGGATATCCTTACCGAGGATGAATTGATAGAAGAGTGTGAGCCGATTTCGATGGATGATCTGATGATCTTGAGCGAGGAGCCAAAGGAGATTTTACTACAAGCTAACCTCGAGACGGACTCGCCTCCACCACCACAGGTGCTAAGTGTGGATCGACATACAGCGGCGACGGCCAGCGTACATCGGGAAATAAAAAGTTGAGGAAGTACAGGACCAGAAAAGGTCGTCAAGCTAGACAAGTGAGAGATGCTTGCAAAGCTGCATTAGCAGGCCTAGCAAAGGATTAGGAACACTTTGATTCCAGATTGGCACAAATGCAGCATGAATGGGAGCAAGTCCAGGGGACCACCAAGGTTGTAGTATGCTATTTCTGTAAGGAGGCTAGGAACGAGAAATCGGTCTGTCCACGACTACGAGAAAAAACATCTGCACCAGCATCAGGGTTCAAGAACCGAGGTCAGAAGCAGAAGATTTAGAAAATGAAGGGCAAACATGGAGATGCCAAGCCAGGAAGTTATTTCCTATGTGGTGAGCAAGGTCATTTTATGATCTACTGCCTAAGGAAGAACCCTCGGATAGATACCCGTGTCTGTTACAAATGTAGGAAGACTGGTCATATCCAACCAGATTGTCCCCAGTTTCAGAAGAGTAGCAGCAGATTAGCCCCGAAGATGAATAATAAAGGAAAGGAGCCTGTTCACAAAGGGTAAGAGTTCACACTTACCAAAGGCAAGTTGAAGAAGGCATGAGATTCATTACCATTATGTGCATATGGAGCTGCAACTAAGTTTAAAAGTTGTATTTTGAATTTTATTTAGACTGAAACAGTAAGATATGATGTAACACTTTGTAACCGAATGGATTTATATATATATGAAATTCAGGCAACCGTTCTGTTCAAACTTAGTTCATCATATTCTTTTGTCTGAATTATTTTTCAAAAAGTTGAGATGTGAGCGAGAGGCGACTCTAGATTTGGTTTTGTTGATTACACCATCTGGAGTAATCCTCATTGATTTATGCTATAAGGACTGTAAACTCCAAATCAGAGGAAAGACCCTAAGTATAAGATTTGTTAGAGTTTGACCTAGCAGGAACAGAAGAAGGGCACGCTGAGCATTTGACTGCAGTTTTGAACAACTACGGGAGCATCAACTTTATGCAATTTTCAAATGAATTCTAGGAATCTAAAGTTTCGTTTCTAGGCCATGTCCTATTCTAAGGAGGGAGTGGCTACCGAACCGCAAAAGATTGAGGAAGTGAAAGATTGGCCTCAGCCAAGGATTATGAAGGATGTAAGAAGCTAAATGATGAGATCAGGGGAGCCAGTATTGAAGTGATTACTCAAGATTGGAGCTCAGTTTTCGTACGATGGAAGCTGCAATCGAGTCTAAGTAATCAAGTCAGAAGACTTAGGTAGGAGATGCAGGGATTGAAGCACCGAAGCGGCAAGTTGATCTCAGAACATCAGTATGGACTTCATCACATGATTACCCAAAAGTTCGAAAATGAATGACTCAAGTAAGGTTATTGAGGATCAGTTGACAAAATCTGCACATTTTCTTCCGATAAAGATGACTTAGTCGCTATAGAAATTAGCGGAAGTCCACAATGAAGGCGTAATGAAGCAGCATGGAGTGCCAATGTTAGTAGTTCTGACCAAGATTCAAAAGTTACATTTCGATTTTGGCAGAGTTTGCTGGTAGCTTTGGGAACAAGGTCGGGTTCTTTGGAGAACCAGTTCGTGAAGGAGCCACTTGGGAGCAGGAAAGTCGTATAAGCTTTCTTTCCCCGAGTTATTTAGAACATGGATATTTTCCTGTTCTCCTGACTAAACGTAGTTGTGAGAACATAACTATTTTAAGGAGGGAGTATTGTAATATCCCGATTGGATATTATAATTGTTTAATAACTATTTTTAAAAATTAAAATATTTCTTATGGAAATTACTTAGTTTTAATAAATAATCTTTATCTATATATATATACAAGTAAGTATATATGTATTGTATCGGTTTTGTGCACTTGCACAAAATTCTGTAAAATGCGTTTTTGAGAAAATATCTGTAATATACCGAGTCTGATATTAAAAATTATTATTTTATTATTATTTTCAGAATTCAAATATTTTTTGGGGATATCACCGAGTTTAGTTAATAAACATTATCTATATATATATACCATTATGTATACATCTGTATTGTATCAAATTGGTACTGAAATCTTCCGAGCCGATAATAAAATTATTTTTATTATTATTTCTGAATTAAAATATTTTTGGTAGAGATTATTTGTTTTAACTAATAAAAATTATCTGTATATATAGATGTATGTAAGTATATGTGTTGTATCGATTTCGTACGTCTGTATGAAATCATGTGGTATGTGATTTTGGAAAAATGTCTCTTGTTTTTTATCAATCATGATCAAAATGGAGGATTAGAAATGAGTAGGGTGTTGATTGCAATATTTAATTGCAAATAGATCATCCAATTGTTAACCACAAAAGAGAGAGACAAGTGGCTCTCTTCTCAACCACAAAGCCACTCCCCTTCTCCTATAAAACCCCTCCTCCCCTCCTATGGCCGGCCAAACACAAAAGGGCAAAGAGCCCATTTCATTTTGGTGTTCCTCCATCTCATTCTCATCTCATTCTCTTATATTTTCTTCTACTCCTTCTACTTGTTTTATTTCTAGAAAAAAAACTGAGAAAAATAGAAAAGAAAGAGAGATCAAAATCAAAATAAAATGAGTGGGTTATTTTTACTGAGTGTTCTTGAAGAGGAGCAAGAACAAGGAAGGAGAGGAAAGAGCTAGCAAGTCCTTCCAACAATTTTTGGGTGGGGGTTCTTAACTCGTTTGTTTTGTGTTGCTTGTTTATTTATTGTTGTATGTTGTTATAAGAACCTGAACTAAAATCATGTGCATATTTTTGATGTGGACTAGAATAAAATGGCATGCAAGGATTGTAGTGGTAGAACACAAAATAAAATACTAAAGATTCAATCTTGTAGTTTAGACGATTAGAATTAATTACTTGAGCTAAAGTTGGAATTTTGACTCCAAATTAATTTTAGAGATTCTCATATGTGTTATTAGCATACTGTAACTTTTGTAGACTTTTCTGGGTTAGTTTGATGGGTTAAACAAATTGTTTCCCCAAAACAGCGAGTTCTTCACCCGAAACTGTTGTTTTGTTCATTCGACTTGTGTTTAAGGGGCTGAATTTTGAGTTCCTTACGGAATCTGAAAAAGTGTTCAACTAGAGAGTTGTAGTAGATGTTATTCCCTTTCTAAAATGGCCAATTTTGCTAGATTCTGATAAGTATAGCAAAAGTTATAAGCTATACAAGTTTCAGCTTTTTCTGTGCTTTTTGTTGTTTTTGAATTGTGTTCAAATTGCTGGATTTTGAGTTCCTTACGTAATCTGAACAAGTGGTCAACTAGAAAGTTTTAGTAGATGTTCTCCCCTTTCCAAAATGTCCAATTTAGTTAGATTCTGACCAGTATAGCAAAAGTTGTAAGCTTTACAAGTTTTATCTTTGTGGTGTCTTTTGTTGTTCTTGAATTTTGTTTAAAGAGCAGGGATTTGAATTTCATAAGGAATCTGAGAAAGTTGTTAACTAGGAAGTTGTAGTAGATGTTCTCCCCTTTCTAGAAAGTCTAATTTTGTTAGATTCTGACAAGTATAGAAAAAAGTGGTGAGCTTTCCAAGTTTTAGCTATTGTTGTTCCTTTTGTTGTTCTTGAATTTTGTTCAATGACCTAGATTTTGAGCTCTATAAGAAATCTGCAAAAGTGGTTGTCACGCCCCGCTTTCCAAAAACATGGAATACGAGCGCGTAACGAAGCCCAGCGAATGATTTTAACATCATCCATAAGCTGTAGGATCGACTCAGCATCATAACAAGAATATAACAAGACATATATACCACGCATGCATGAATAATTTATTAAGCAACAGAAAACCATTGAAACATTAACAATATTCAAATAGTTTTCAAGTCTGGAACAAAAGGAAAA
The DNA here is from genome assembly GCA_017893485.1 of Hemerocallis citrina. Classification (NCBI taxonomy): domain Eukaryota; kingdom Viridiplantae; phylum Streptophyta; class Magnoliopsida; order Asparagales; family Asphodelaceae; genus Hemerocallis; species Hemerocallis citrina. The sequence goes on from CM030360.1 coordinate 51,438,198, forward strand.
AATTGAAAACATCAGCCCGTTACAAGTTCTTAAGCAGAAAGAATAAATAATTCAAGAAAAACAAATATTCTAAGCAAGTTTTTTCTCCACTTGAAGACTAAAACATCTGCTCACCAATTCCAACAGGTAGCTCGTCGCCAAAGTCTGCTTAATAAATATAAAAGGAAAAAAAAGGAAAAACAAGAGAAAATGCCCTTAGTGCAAGTTAGGGCCACAAATAGTAAAAATGAGTACAAGTAATGGGGAACAAGAATTGGAATCAAGAATGTAACAGGGATACAATAAGTAGTGAAAATCAAGAACTAGCTAGCAAGAAGGACAACTCAAGTAAACATGCTGGATACAAATACTAATAGTGGAGCAAGTTACAAGTGAACCTGTAGGGTATCTAACCTCAAGTGACAGGCATCAAGTACAAGTGTCAGGTAACATGTCTCAAGTCTAGTGTCAAGTTGTCAAGTTGTCAAGTACAAGTATCAAGTTGTAAGTGTCAAGTATTATATTCAAGTATCAAGTCTCATGTAACATGTCATCAAGTATCAAGTAATCATGTATGAATTTCAAGTTTCATGTTTCAAGTCTTGTCTATCATGTAATCAAGTATCGTGTAAGCATGTATCATGTTCAAGTCTTGTAGTTATTACTATCTAGGTAGCACTTCATGCATTCATACTTTTATTACATTGTTGTTACAGTCAATACAATTTCGTTTAGGCCTAGTAATGGAGTGTATAGGGAGGTGTACTCAGGTATCAAGTATCAAGCAGGCACGATTCATGAATACGAAAATAAATAACAGGTTCACGAAGCAAGTTCGTGAATACTAACAGGTTCAAGACCCACACAGTGGGTTCATGAATACAACAGGTTCATGAGCCAAGTAACTGGCTCCATGAATAAATCAAGGTGCAACAGGTTTATGAACCGAGTACTGGAAAACACGGGCCCCCTTCCGAGTACACTTACCTATTTTGTCCACTACTATGGTCTTTCCCTTAACCCCGGCTTATTACCTTTATTAATTTTTATCAAGCAAGCATGCAAGTGTGCAAAACAAGTCAAGAAATCATAATTATGGACATGGAACAAGTTTGAGATATTTATATGGCATATTCTAGGGTCGACATGAATAAGAATAACATGAACAGCGAAAATCTTAAATCTGGACAGCACGACGTTGTTGTACCAAAACTGTAATTCCCGTTGCTACAAAATAGCAAAAGTGGATCCGTCTGAAGATCTAGAAACTAGACTCCTACCCGGTTCCAGCGCATATAATTAAGGTACATGAAAGTGGTGGGAACATATGTCAAAACAGTGAACTACACAGCTAATGTGTTCAGGCAGAATTTGTGTTCCTAAATTTAAACATGTGAAACAGGGTTGAAATATTGTTAATTAAATCTAAGAAAATTTGGGAAGGTTCTCTAGGGTGTCCAGAAATAACATATAAAGTTTCAAGTCAAACTATTACTGTTAACATAGTTTAATTAATTCGCAAACTAAAGATGTGCAGCAGTTTTGTGAATCTGCGACAACAGACACAACTACAGTAAAACTACGATATCTCCTAGACCGTAACTCAGAATTCAAAAATTCTGGAGGCTATCGATATCTAGACATCTAGAGCTACATTTACTGTTGCCGACTTAGGTTCAGATTCTAATGTTAAAGGAGTCAAAACAGTATAGTAAGGTCCAGGACAGCAACATGTGGGAATATCTTACGTGTATAGGTTGCATGAAAATTGGTTGTTAGCTATCTAGGTTAATGTGTGATACAAATAGGGGGTAATGGTCATCAAAACAGCAAGTAATATTTATTTCTCAACTCAAATGGGTGCAAGATCATCACATCTAAGATACAACACACATCTACAAATCTAAGGTTCCTTAATTTCATGTGTTCATGTGTCTTAGGAGATAAAATGAGTCCAAGTAGTTGTAATATAACAATGAAATTGTTGTGACTCTTAAGATTATGAAATTTATGATGATTAATATTTGATCAACAATGACGAGTCAAAGAGGAGTCACAACTTCTAACTATTTGCGGTATTTTCAAATTAACGCTTGTACCAGAACAAAAATTTGTACAAGATGAATACTTGCCTTGATTGGATGAGGGCGATTAGATCCGATAATTTGAGAAAGACGTGATCGAAAAACCCCGGGCGAAATCTCCCAAAAGCACGTACGAAGCACGTGCAAAGAATCAACAGTACCCAAGAGAATCCCCACACCAGATCCGCCCAAATAGCGAACAGCAAGAATCGGATCTGGTGCGGCAGAACAGCAAACAGCGGACTCCAACCAATCATAACGCGTCTTCGCACTGGATCCGGCCGAACAGGGGACAGCTGAAGAGGGATCCGCTGTGGCCGAACACAAAACAGTGTTTCCGTCCACTAGGTGAGCATCTTCTTCCTCACGCCAGCGACGAGCAAGAGAGCGACGGTGTAGGGCTAGCACGACTGCGGCAATGGCGAAGACGACGAGCGGCGACGACTGGCGGCAGGATTGGTGGCGCGACGTCGAGAAGCGATGCAGTGACGGGGATTTGTCATTGCTCTGTTCATGGGTTCGAAATAGGGGAGAAGTTTGGGAATGGGTTCTGTGGTGGTTCGGGAGTGTTGGCGATGCGAACGAAGGTCGGTGAGGTGGTTGAGGGGATCAGGGGCGATGGGCAATGGCGGCGAGGTGGTTGTCGAGAGTTTGGGTAATGGTGGAGTTTGGTAATGGCGGAGGATGAACGATGGGTTCGGGAGTTGGTTCGATGGGGGTAGACGGCGATGGAGATGGCGACGACGATGGTGGTAGTTGAAGGCGAAGGTGATGGAGTGAAGGCGAGGCGGATTGGTTTTGGGTTGAGATGCGATGGAGTGGGAGAAGGATACGGGAAATGGGCGAATCGAGAGGTTGAAGATGGAGTGGGAGAGAAGCGGCGGAATATTAGGGTTTAACAGTAACAGGGTTTAGGGTTAGGGTTAGGGGGTTAGGGTTTAAATAGCTAGGGTTTCGGATTTTGGGTATTTGGGTATCCGATTTGAGTGAGATCCAACTAGAGAATTGGTCAAAAGGCCAAACAAAGGGGAATAAAGAGATACACGGATTGAATGGTCAATTTCTTCATGAAGAACGACACAAAAGAGCAGGAAGGACATACAACTGAATTAGATAAAGGCACCACAAATTGAGTTGAAACAATATAACGATTTTATTCGAACGGAAACAAAATACAGGATCTCAAATTGATAAAAGAGTATAATGGAGCAAAAATACAGTATAAAAATACAGATACGGGAAATAGGAGTTATAGTAGTCAACTAGAACGTTTTATTAGATGTTCTGAGCTTTCCAAAGTGTCCAATTTTGTTGGACTTCGATAAGTATAGCAAAAGTTGTTAGCTTTACAAGTTTCAGCTTTTGCTATCCTTTTTGATGTTCTTAAAATGTGTTCAAAGAGCTGGATTTTAAGCTCTATAAGGAATCTGAAAAAGTGGTAAACTAGAAAGTTGTAGTAGATATTTTGAGCTTTCCAAAATGTACAATTTTGTTAGATTCTGACAAGTATAGCAAAAGTTATGAGGATTACAAATTTCTGCCTTTTGCTGTCTTTGTTGTTTTTTGAATTAAAGAGCTGGATTTGAGTTCCATACGGACTCTAGGGAAGTTGTTAACTACGAAGTTGTAGTAGATGTTCTGAGCTTTCCAAAAAGTTCAATTTCGTTAAATTTCATATAGCAAAAGTTATGAGCTTTACAAGTTTCAGCCTTTTGTTGTCTTTGTTATTCTTTGAATTGTGTTTAAAGAGCTGAATTTTGAGTTCCACAATGAATCTGAAAAAATTATCAACTAGAAATTTCTAGTAGATGTTCTTAGCTTTCCAAAAAGTCCAATTTTGTTATATTCCGATAAGTATAGCACCAGTTACGAGCTTTACAAGTTTCATTAAATCTGCTGTCCTTTGTTGTTTTTGACTTGTGTTTAAAGAGCAAGAAATAGAGTTCCATGCAGAATCTGAGAAGGTTGTCAACTAAAGAGTTGTAGTAGAGCTTCTCACCTTTCCAAAATTTCTTATTTTGTTAGATTTCGATAACCTTTACAAGTCACAGCAGCTAGACTTTTGGCTGGAGCTACGTTGTGTAGATTGTTCAAAGTTTTTGTACCTCTTATTGACTGAATCTGAGAAGGTTGTCAACTCGAGAGTTATAGTTGATGTTCTCACTTTTCTAAAAAGTATAATTTGGTTAATTCCGATAAGAGTAGCATGTTTAATTGCTTCTAGGATGTTAGAAGACTTTCATGTTGCTTTCATGAATAAAAGATCAAGTTTTGTTAGTAGTTTAAATCATGCACTTGAATATGAGTAATAAGTGTTCCTTGTGTTCATAAGTAGCATGTTTATGTTTGGAAATAGTTCACGCTAATTGTTAGCAAATTATTGTCGCATACATAGTCAGTCGGCTCGTATGTAAGTTATTTTGCTCGTATGTAGCTTGTTAGCTAGTATGGAGTTATTGTGCTCGTCTAGGGTGTATCATTGCCCTAGGAGACATCGACCATCAAGACATGTATTTATTTTACTCATCGTGGACTATGGACGAGTCACCCCTCGTGCACCATCAGATCGTAACCGGTGTAGGTTGATCGCGTGCCGGGAGTGTAGACGGAATCCAAGTTCTGGGCAGTAGCATGCAAATACGTTCGTATTGCCCGGGTCTTGGATCGATAGGCTATAAACAGTATCCTTAGGGATTCTGGTAAGTCTAGGTTGAGCACTTAGTAGAGTCATCTTGTGAAGTCTAACTTAAGACCTAGCTTGTTGTGTTAGTACTGTTGTCATCCCTCGGATTGTTTATGGTTAGTAACATCGTTAGGGTAGTGACTTATGGCTATTACTACTTAACCTTTATTTATTATCATTTCACCGAAGGGAAAGACTTGGTATTAAGGGTGATACTTTATGATCCGACCTATTCTATAGGCGAACACTAGGTGCTATTATTGGTTGTACCCTTCCTGTCAAAGGGATACGGTTTGTGCCTTCCCACGAGTTGGGAGCACGGGATCCGTATCTCGTCTGTTAATTTCTGAAGTGCCATGATAAGGGCCGGAAATTTCCTGTCGGAGCTAGGGGATGGACCCCCGAAACTCCGTCATGTTCTATATCAAGAAGGGCGAACAAGCCACAGACTACGATCTATAAGATAGGGGGGCACAGGGGATGGTTTGAGCTAACCTGTGTTGTAGTTAACTCCAAGGGTTCGTCAGATTTTTTAGTGGGGTCCATTACGCCGGGCAATAGTGGCAAACGGAGACACCACTATATGATTGCGAATGGCAGGATTAGACCGTTTCAGAGCAACCTCATCGTCACGCTGTATCTTCAGAAATAGGTTGAGTACAAGAGTAGAATTCATGGCGCGAGTTCAAATCCCTATATATGAAGAAACGACTTGATATGGATATATATAGTTTGGGCTGCATACTGTTCCAGAGTCTTGCTTGCATTAGAATAAGTGCATCCTTGCATTAGTTAATCTTGCATTAGCATCTAAGTCATAGCATACACTGATACATCAATTATATATATATTTTTCTCTTTTCATCAATCTGTTTATTTAAAGTCGAGAATCGATCCTAGTCATCAGCCTTAAAGCGCCAGTATATGTACTGACGTCCCCACTTCAATAGGTACTGAATTGCAAAACTACAGGTACAGGATTCAGGAGGACTCAAGGCAAGAGAGGAAAAGTGTTGATTCTCATTTTTCAATTGTAACTTCTGTTGTAATTTATTTTATGTTGAGAAGTATTCAAGTGATGTACCAAGTGTTATTTATTATTCATTGTACTCTGATATAAATTTATTGAAAGTTGTAACACTTGGGCTTGTATGGCATTATTGTAACACTGATGTAATGTATTGCAGTTTTCTAACATTCGGACTTGTAATACATTTGTGTTGAATAAAAAATTTTAAATTTTCCTGTTTTTCTGTGCATTGTGGCTAATTGAAGGAAAAGATTCTGGTTTAACTTTCTGTATGGAAAACGGGGTGTTACAGAAAGTCAGGTTGTTTTGTCACCCGTCCATGTCCCTATCCAACTTCAACTTGTTCCTTGTTCTTGCTATGTTTCCTTACCTTGTTCGTACACGTTCATACTTGCTTTAATAATAATAACAAGTAATTAAGCCGGGGTTAAGGAAAATATCTAGTAGTGGAAAATACAGATATGTGTACTTGGAAGGGGGCCCGTGTTTCCCACTTGCTTACCCGACTACATACTTTCCTACACGAGAGGTGTACTCGAAGGGGATCCATAGATCCTACTTGATACTTGACTACTTAACACGTGACCACTTGACACTTGACTACTTGATACTTGACCACTTGACAAGTGACTACTTGATACTTGATACCTGAGTACACGGCCCTATGTAATCCACTACGATATCTAAATGCAACTTGTCTGAACGTAGCAACCATGTGGTAATATTTGGGACGCATGAAGTGCTACCAAGATAGGGTTAGATATAAGACTTGAGAATAACATGATCACTTGCTCATTCCTATTACTTGTACAAGCTACTCGACACGTTTTACTTGTTACTTGCTTGCATGCTACTTGATACTTGTTACATGCTACCTGCACCCTGTTATCTTATCATGTTACTTGATTCCGTTCTTGATTAAGAGTTAGTTGCTCTATTTTTCTGTCACATCCCTTCCATGCTTACTTCAGTAGCTTCTTCTTGTTGCTACTTTATATTTTTTTTATCTGTTTTCCGTACTTGTTACCTGCACTACATGCGGCCTGTAACTTGCACTAACAGGCGTATTGTTTCCTGTTTTCCTTTTCCTGCAAATTGTCAAATTTTATGTTTTCGTTGACCAGCTGCCCGAAGGAGTAAGTGACCGAGTGTTGTGAGCTTGGCTAGAATTCCTACTTGAATTATTTCCTTGTTTTAAATAAATTGTAATTATTGCTACTTGAATATTTTATTGGCCACTTTGTCCCAGAACATATAACTTGTTGTTTCCAGATCTGGTTATTTGAGAATTATGTATCTTGTTTTTAAGTAATTCTATTGGTTATATTAATTTTTTCATCCATGCGTGGATGATTATTTCCTGTTATTCTTGTTTATTCTTGTGTATTGGTGTATAGATCCTTACAACTCATGAATGGTGAAAGCCATTCGCTGGACTTTGTCGCATACCCGTATACCGTATTCCTTTTTGGGAAGCGGGGTGTGACAAAATCTCTATAAACTGAACTCACACTACTAATGTCCATCCTAATGTGTCTTCCTTGTAATTATGTACTACTCATTGAAGTTGGCACTGATACCACTTTGTAACGCTCCGAATTCCAAATATATGTAATTCGTAGTACAACAGGATGTTTTACTTCAATTCGTACAAATTTACAAGGAATTTAAAACTTTTTCATTACACAATATCTGTTACAAAATACACAGCAGAAGGTACAACAAAATATACAGATCTAACATTCAACAACTTTAACTGGACATAATCATCATCATAAATTCATCTTTAAGCCTTTTACTAATCCAAGTCATGCACTGGAAAACTGTGGGCACGTCAGTTGCATACAACTGATGCAATGCTATAATACAGCGATTATCTTACTTTAGCAAACAGGAACTTGAATGCACAATAAACTGGAAAAAGTAACTATCCTAAACATGTCAGTGTATGATATGCACTTAATGCCTAATAAAGATATTACACTACGATGACACTAATGCATACTTGTTCGGATACTACATAGGTCCGAGGGCATGCCCTTATCGTACTCCACATTGTAGGGTTCAATCCCTCGTCATGAAAATTCTACTACGGTAAAAAAAGCAAGGTTTAGATATCCCACGAGTACGGACTCCAGTCCTGTAATCCACCGACAGACTATACAGAAATCCTCGTCCGGCGAACATCCCGCAAGTGCTGCTCTAGCCCCAATATATACATATATAATGGTGATCTACCTCCCATCTACCTGACTATTCGTGATCCTGAAATCCACCGTCAAATCAATCACAGTCCAGGATTTAATTGAGGCTCGACTCACCCCGAAAGCAACCACAGTCCAGGAACTCACCGTCTAACTGGGTCTATAGTCCAGGAATCCACCGTCATTCTATATAGATGTGCCCCACTTACGTTTGCCCAAGTTTTCTCACATTTTCTCCTAGTGCCTATCCTTAAATTTGAAACATGAATAATAATTTCACCTAAAGCTAGCTTACCCTCCTACCATTCTTAAACAATATACCAAGAACAATAGCCCATATTGGCCCCTTCCCAAATCAATTAATCACTTTCATCACTTTCCCGGAACCTGGATCTCACTTGGCCTCTAGAATCAACATCTTTCTGGTTCAACATTATGGTTCATGCCCTCATCATTCACATTTCTTCTTTACCCACTTTCTTTATGTTTATATATCTTGAAGTATTCAATTTCTCATAACGACATTCAATAACAGTTTATCGAATCAAATTTCTGTAGACAATTTCTTGGTAAACAAACTAACCCATTCACTTTAATAATATTCAACACTCTTTCAATTAATAGAACTTTTTTCATGCTTTTCTATACTTCAAGTGTATTTCTTAATACCAAAAATCTTTAAGATTAAAATCACTACTTCTTAATACACCATCTTTAAGATTAATCACTATAAATTGCTGATTTTATTCTCCTAATCATGTGTTTGATTTTATTAGTAACCAACTCTTAAAATCTTTAATAATGTACAGTTTCTTTTAAAACTTGGGTTAAATACGCATCTAATACTTGAATATGACTTTCAAATTCTCAAAATATCTTTTAGAATAATATGAAATAATTCCCAAGTTTTCTAATAATATTCTATAATGTTTCTATGAAGTTTTCCTATTTTTAAAACTTGAAAAATCTCAAAAAAATAAAATAAAACCCCAAATGTATACACCCGGATTCGAACCCAGGACCAACCGCAAGCCAACAGTTGCCCAAACCAGTGAGCCAACTCACTGAGGTGACACAAAACCCTCTAAGTTGTTTTAGAAACCCAAACACGCCATTTTATTTATTTCGAAAAAATCACAAAAGAGGTAGAGCCTCACAAGCTCGAACCCGCGACCAATAAACCCTACACGCGCAACACGTGGCGGCGCCAAGCGCACGCGCTAATCACTTTGCCCAAAGCTCTATACTAATTATATAGGGGTTAAAAATCTTTTAACCCCGCTCACTGTTTCCGTCTCATTTTAATTTATTCAACCACTTTTATCTTTATCATTTTCCTTCATAATTAATACTACTAAATTACCTTTCTAAATTTACAGAAATACGTTTTCACCTATTTTTGTCTATATTAAAGTGAAATTTTACATAAATAGCAATTTTTGAGAACCTTCATGAACATATGCTTTTATTAATCATCAGGACTACCTTTTTATAACCACTAATATGAACATATTTTCTTTTAGCAATTGTATGGAGAATTCTCATCTCCCTATTTAATTATAAGCTACCCTAATATTTACACAATTTTCAGGCATAAGTTAACAATTTTATGTATACTTACCATTCATATTCATAGTGTACGACAATGCGCTTGACACCACTACAAGATGGTTCTAATGAGAATTATAGTTGACTACAAAATAATTCTACATTGAAATTTTAACTAGCATGCGTCAATTTCCCATATTCATTACTACTAAAAGAAACTCCGCATGTCAACACAACATGCATCATAACAAGTTTATAAATTAAAGAACTCATGCCAAACTTTCCATTTCAAACACAATTTACCAAAGCATGCATACTACAAACAACTAGAATGTAAAACAAGCACCCACCTCTTTCTTGATGCAAATAATAAGTAGAACTCCTAGAAAAATGCTCCTAGCTCCCTAAAAAATGGCCTTCTCCTCCTTAGCAAATGAAAACCGAAATCTCCTTCTCTCTTCTCTTTTAGTTTTTTTTTTTTTTTTTGATTCTTTGTGTTGTTCATGTTAAATGAGGGATATTTATAGGAATATTGTGTGGTTGAGATGAGTCCCAGTACCCAAAATAACTCTCCACTTTCTCACACACACCCCCACTCTGCCCTCTTCTCTTCTAATGGCCTTCCAACTCTCTTTTGGTGCACAACACATGCACCCTATGTGCAGACTACTTCTCATTAATTTATTAATTGTTATTCGATTAGATGCAGGTGTATGTTACATGACAAGTGTACTAGATTTTAAAAATATTTATTTAAGTGTAGAAATAATCATGAGCCTCATTTTGTAATTAATTTTTGGTGGACTTCAAAAGTAAATTTAGGCCTATTGTATTTTATTAAAATAAATAACACAAATGTGACTAAAAAAATGCGAATAAAAATATGCATGACTCTAGAAAAATTTAGGGACTAAAATGCATAAATTTTTAGGTGCAATGCACATGCAAAAATATTAAAAATTAATTTTTTCTGGGATGTTACACTTCACAATTTCGAGACTCTTCTTATCCACCTGAATAGCTTAGAATCATTTGGACATGCTACTATCTTCTCATACCCTATATCGAAAGACATGTGAAATTTTTTGCTTATATGGAATGAATTTTGGAATACAAATGTTAGGAAATACTTCATTCAACAACTCAAGTAGCATGGTGAAGGACTTGGTAGACCATATGTTTAAACATTTGATCTGAGATAGTATAACAATGAATGAGAACTTAGAATTTTTTGGTTCAATCAGGATACAAAGGAGTATCAACATCTTCCAGCAACTTAGTAAAGGCATCGTGTTGTTTATTAATTTCAGGGCTGAGTCATTCCTCCACCCCCCTGTGTGATGTTTATGTTGACTCATTATCAACCTGTTGTTGGACTGTTTGCGTGGACTGAAATGTTATGAATTCCCAAGGCATCCCGCACTAAAGCTTGTGTTTCATCAGCATCACTTAAGTTGTCATTCACTAAGGGCTCGTCTTCATTTTCAAACACCACTGGATGAACAAAAGCTGACATATGGAACTCTCCATGAAAAAATTACCATGTGTAACCTTGAAGAAAACTATTGACAACCAAATGTGCCTCTACTATAACACATGTTTTCAAATTACAATTTGTACACCGGAGATATGGACAAAGAATTAAGTTGCAATCAAAGGAATTTCATTTGACGAAGATAATGAAATCTTTCACACCATCGATGTACTCCTTGAATAATCGTGGTTTATTAATCCAGCGTCTATCCATTTGAACAGTAGCATTCAATCTAAATTTAAAATTTGATAATTAAAATTTATTATAATTGGTAACTAATTCGATAATTAATTTCTCCATTTTTATACCTTCCCTAATTTATTTTGATGTATATTACTCATTTCAACCAATTCGATAAATTTAATGTGTATTATACATGGCAACTAATATGATTTTATATAAACTAAGGGACTAAAATATACTTCTCAATAAATTAATAACCTTATAACTAGAGCTAAACAATAGATGCGCAACACAATGCCAAAAAACAAACAAACATCAACTGAACAATAATGCATCGAGATTCCTATAATAAGCGCGTTTAGATTATTTTGCTTTCTCAAAAGATAGTAAGATGAAACTTTAAATTATATTTTTAATAATACGAAAAAATACACCTCATTACTTGCTTCCTGACACACCCACATACATGTCAAAAATTATTTTCAAGAAATTTCCCAAATTGTGAAAATAATCCTAAGATCGAAAGTTTCATTAAAAATGAAACAAACACAAACTCCCAATTCAAAAAATTTATGTAACTTCAAACAAACATATCCCCTCAAGATCATACACCACTTAAGAACATTACACTTCCAATAACATACAACCCTAAAATCTATTATTACGGTCCTAAAACAAATAAACTCTAAAACAAATAAACTCTAAAAAATTAACTCTAAAATGAATAAATCACAATAAAATTAACTATATTCATACAACCCTAAAATCAATTATTACAACCCTAAAATTAATAGTCTATTATTACAATCCTAAAATCGAAAATCTATTATTACCCAAATTTTTAAAGCTTTAGAGAAGAATTGAGTTATATAACTACCCATGATACAGCCGAAGTCGTTGATGGTGGGGAAGGGGCACAGTGACGCTTCGGGGGAGGGAGTGAGCGGGAGAAATAGAGAGAGAAGTGAGCAAGAGAGAGAATGAGCGGGGATTGTGGGGACAACGATGATGGGGTTGAGCAGCAGGAGTGGGAGGGAGAGAGAGGAAGAGAGAATGAGTGATCGGGATAGAAAGAGAGAGTGGGCGGTAAGGACAACGACAGCTGGGACGGCAATGGCGGAAACAAACTGCAGGAGTAAGTGGGGGAGATGATATCGTTACAAAACCTTCAGATGATATTGTTACAAAACCTTCAGATGAATTGCAACATTATTCTTGACCATGTTCCGACTGATTAGTAGTTAGCTGATATCGTTACAAAACCTTCAGATGAAAACCGATTTCATTACTTATGAGGTGAATTGAATATTGTCGATATTTGTACTTGACTTTTTGTTAATTTTCTTGAATTTTGTCGTGTTCCATCGAAATAAACATAATTGCAATCGACTGCTAACATAATAGTCGACTGTAATATGTTCATTTTCAAGTCAGAGAGTTTGAGCAGTTGACTGCAAATTTGACATTCAACCATAATGACTCCCTTCCAAAGTTAGAGAGTTTAACTATCGACTGTCCCTTAACGCAGTCGACCGCAAGTTGCAAATTTTAGTTTTTATTTCTTTCTCTCAATGACACGTGGGGCCCACATCATTCCTTATATATGTTCCTTCCCCTTCACAACAGAAATCCTTGTCTTCATTCTCCTCCAACCCATCCAAATCTCTCAAAATTTCTTACTATCTCCTCTTCAATAATTGTTGGGCTCAAGCAAAAGGTTTTCATATTTTCTACTATGGATTCCCAACCTAGGCGCTCCATTCAAAATCCTTTTTCTTAAATCCTCAAAATCTAAGGGTAAGCAACCAGCAACTTCTGAGTTTGTTATCAAAGATGATATCATATTTAGAAAACAAAGTAGTGTTGATTTGCACTTCAAATCCCTAGACAATACGGAGTAGCTCTATTATATTGTGTTCGAAAAAGGAGTGTTTGGGGGCTTGAAGAATTTGAAGAACTGGTTTTCCTTGTGTTTATGATCATGAAGCTTTTATTGTATTTTGTATTTCTTCATCAAAGAGTATCTCAATCATACTACTATAAATAAGATCTTTGGATTGGAATGATATATGTAAATCTTAATTTGTATGATTACATTTCCATAATATATATGCTCTTTCGATTAGAATGAAATACATGTGTTTTAAATCCAAATGACAGATAAATGTGGTTGTGTATTTATAGATTGTTTGTGCATGTTTTGTGCATGTTTCTATCTCATATAGGATGCATCATGCTACACACACACTTACAAGTTCCTATGATGTATTAATAAATTAAGGGGGAGTATTAGATTAAGGAGGGGCTTTATCTTAAATTTATTGTGTGTTTTGTCTAGAACAAAAGAGGCAGATTGTTAACACTAAGTTTGGTGTGTACGAAATATACACATGCATCTAAAATTTTTATCAAAGATCTATACAGGATAATACAAAATGAAATTCAAATAAAATCTCAATAAGTTTGGAATCAAAGCAAAAGGAAAAGAATCGAGCAAATATAAGAGATCACAAATATCACCAAAGTTTGGTCAAGAATAAACATGTGATTAATCTTCAAGAAGCCAGTGCATTCAAGATTATTTTCTATTTTATTTGTGATGATTAAATATATAACAGTATTATTGGCAAATGATTGGGCTATGGAAATAATATAAAGTGGATTCACCGAAATATTGGATTTAGAAAGGTTACAGTCGACTGCAATTTAATAGGGTCGACTGCATTACACAGACGACTACAACTATATGTTGTAATTGCTATAGTCGACTATCAATTCCTCCCGACTTTGGTCTATAGGAATTGACAGTCGACTTCCCAACAAAATCAGTCGACCGCAACCTGCCACGAGTCATATTTAGTATTTCTTTTCACAATTGTAGAAAGGAAAAAATCTGAAACTCTACTAACAGAAGTGGATTCACTTAGTATTTATCATCTCTTTTTACTCATAAACTGCGGAACTTATTACTTTGCCAAAAGTCAAGAGATAAGTGTGCTTTTATTATTTTCTTAGTCAAGACGATGATCTGGCTTTTCATTTTCTTTTCACTTCGAATAGAGGCGGTCTAAAGGAATTATAGAGTAATAGAAGTCACGTTGGGTGTAATAGGAATCTCTTCATGGATATTGTAACCCCTGTTTTCCCAGAACCGTATTTTCTGTGTATTATCTGAGTTTGGGGTTTTATGAAATTTTGGTTTTTTAAAATTCATTATATTTCAAATTTATTTTGTATCTCATGTTAAAGTCCATCTCTTTTCATTAATTGTATTTATTATTATTTTCAAACAATTTTTATAATACAATACAAACCCTATTAATGTTGTTATTATTATTTTGTATCAGTATTACTATTATTATTACTGTTAATTTTATTATTATTATTATTATTATGATCATTGGTATTATTATTATAATTATTATTTTTCTTGATTGTTTATTAAAAACAATTCATTTGTATTTGCTAGTATTTGAGTGTTAACTCAGTGTATACCATTTGATTTATTTTACTATGGTATTACTAATTTTATGTTTTCTGTTGAATAAATTATTTACTTTTGCTCTAGATCTAATTGTATATTTCCTAATTAGCTTATACTTCCTAAAACCCATTTAAACCCATTAAAACCCCAACAGACCCATTACTTGAATCCTCACACCCGTTTACAACCCAAACCCATTTCCATTGCTTTATCCTACCCATTCCCCTATACTAAACCCTAACTCTACCCTATTATACAACTATACAGCCACAATATATATTACTAAACTTTTCATCTTCCCCCTATAACCAAAACCCTATACAGTCGCTTTCCTTCACCCTCCACCTTCCTGCTTTTCCGTTCTCTCTCCCGACTACCCAACCACTAGAAAACCTCCAAAGCACCCCCTAGCGCGCTCCCCTGCCTCCTTCGCCAGTCGCGTCCCTTTGTTGCCCTCCATCCACTCGCGATGCCGTGACTGCAGCACCGCACTGATCGCCTGTAGCACAAGCAACCCCCCGCAATGCTAGTCTCCTCCCCTGCCTCCTCTCGACAGCATGGCAGCACAGCAGCTTCCCCTGCGCCGCTCAGCCCAGCTGCATAGCCGTCGCTCAACCACCTCGCGTTGCAGCCGGCACCGCTCTGCGGTGCTGTCACCCTCCAACATCAGATCACACCCACCCTGCACTGTGTTCCCCAGTCGTTGATGCGCCTCTCCCCTAGCTGCCGTCATGCTGTAGTCGCCGCCTGGCCGCCGTTGTCTCCTCCTCGCAGAGCACCCCTAGCTCTGTTGGTTTTGATCAAGCCATCCAGAATCGTCCGATCAACTTGATCTTGTCCCTTGATCATCTCGTTCGTCTTCTACTTGGTAAGTTAAACATTTGATCCACTTTTTGTTCTTAGTTATCAATTGTCAATCATGGTATAGTTACTCTTTTGGTACTCTTCTAATTCTTATATCTTTTATTTTTGATCTCGACGGTTGGATTTGCTTGATCTTCATCTTTATCATTATTGAGATCCATGTCGATCGTTCTCATTGCCTGGGATCCATTCCCGTTATTCCTTCATCGGATTCATCGTCTACACCCCAAGGCAAATATTCTTCTTGTACAAATTATTGTTCTAGTACAAGCGTTTAATTGAAAATACTGCAAATAGATAGTAGTTGTGACTCCTCGTCTCATCGTTGTTGATCTTAAATTATTCCTAAACGATTCCATAATCTTAAGAGTCACAACCCTTCGTTGTTATGTATACAAAACTAGTTGGACCCTTTTTATCTCCTAATTACTTGAACATGAACCCCTTGACTTGTAGTCGAGTGTAGTATGATGTATTGTGTTGATCTTACATTCTTTAGAGTTGAGAAATACATGTGACTTGCTGATTTGATCCCCAATGCATCTGTATTTGTATCGAACACTAATTTAGACTCACAATAGTCATTTATCATGCAACTTGTATATAAAAGAAATTCACTCGTGCTGCTGTTCTTGTCTTTACTTGCTATTTCAACCCCAATAGTACCAAAATCTGAACTTGAGTCCTGAAAATGAAATGTAGCCCTAAATGTCTAGTTATCAATAACATCCAGAATTTTCGAATTCCGAGTTACGGTCTAGAAGATATCGCAGTTTAACTGCTGTTGTGTCGGTAATCGCAGATTCACAAAAACTGCAGCACCCTTTAGTTTGTAATTATTTTAACTATGCTACTAGAAAGTAATTGACTTAAAATTTTTCATACTGTTACTGGACACCCTAGAGAACATCTGCTAATTTTCTCAGAATTAATTAATATTTTTTCGACCCTGTTTCATATGTATAAACTCAGTTTCACAAATTCTGGCTGACCACAAATACTGTATTGTTTGCAGTTTTGACACATGTTACCACAATTTTTAAGTACCTTAATTATATGCATTGGAATCGGGTAGGAGTCTAGTTTCTAGACCTTCTGAAGGATTCACATTTACTATCTTATAGCAACGGAATGCAGTTTTGGTGCAGCAATGTCATGCTGTCCAGATTTGAGATTTTCGTTGTTCTTGATACTTTGATTTATTTTGACCCTCGAACAGGTATCCTACCTAACCTAGATTTGTCCCATGTTCTTGATTATGTTTTCTTGACATGTTTCGCACACTTTCATGCTTGCTTAACGATAATAATAAACAATAAGCCGGGATTTAAGGGAAAGACCATAGTAGTGGACAATATAGGTAAGTGTACTCGGAAGGGGGCCCATGTTTTTCAGTACTCGGTTCATGAACCTGTTGCACCTTGATGTATTCATGGAGCCATTACTTGGCTCATGAACCTGTTGTATTCATGAACCCAGTGTGTGGTTCTTGAACCTGCTAGTATTCACGAACTTGCTTCGTGAACCTGTTATTTTATTTTCGTATTCATGAACCGTGCTTACTTGATACTTGATGCCTGAGTACACTGCCCTTTAAAATTTACCACTAGTTCTAAACGTAACTGATTGTATGTAGCAACCATGTAGTAAAAGTATCGATGGATGAAGTGCTACCTACATAGTAATAGCTACAAGACTTGACACATGATAAATAAACATGATACATGCTTACTTAATACTTGATGACATGATACATGAAACATGATACTTGACACTTGCGACTTAATACTTGTACTTGACAACTTGACAATTTAGACTTGTTACTTGTTACTTGACACTTGTACTTGATACTTATTACTTGATGCATGATACCACTACATGTTCACTAGCCACTTGTTCTACTACTAGTATTCGTTATCTAATCTTGTCACTCGAGTTGTCTTTCTTGCTAGCTAATTTCTTGAATCCCCAATACTTCTTGCATCCCAATTACATTCTTGATTCCAAATCTTGTTCCATATTCTTGTACTTGTTTTACTATTTGTGGCCCTAACCTGCACTAAGGGTGTTTATCTTGTTTTCTCTATTTTTTTCCCTTTTCATAATTATATATACAGACTTTGGAGACGCGTTGCCTACTGAAATTGGTGAGCAGACATTCTAGGCCTCACTTGGAGCAAGGACTTGCTTAAATATTTTGTTTTCTTGAGTTATTCATTTCTTTGCTACTTAAAAACTTGTAACGAGTTTATGTTCCCGAGTTTTTATCTTTTGATCCATAGTCGAAAACTATTTGGGATATTATTATTTGTTTCAAATGTTTTCTGTTACTTAATAAATTATTCATGCATGCGTGCTTGTGTACATTTTGTTATATTCATGTTATGATGCTGAGTCGATCCTACAGCTCATGAATGAAGAAAATTATTCGTTGGGCATTGTCACGCACTCGTATTTCGAGTTTTTGGGAAGCAGGGCGTGACAAGGTTTTTAGTGGTATCAGAGCTCAGGTTTGGCTAATGTGTTAGTTTGACTAATATATTAGACATGCTTGAATCAGTCAGGATTAACTCAACATTAAACAGGCTATGCAATCACATGAATAATTTGATAATCAACTTGATCTAGACACTAGTCTTATCTCATTCATTTTGATCCCTTCATATTCAATTCTTTGATTCCTTGTTTCCTTCCATCTCTTACAGTCGTCCGGATTTGTTGATTCCATATTGGGTATAAATTCATTCTTTCCGTACCCATGTTCTTTTGATTTCGGTGCAAGCAATCTCTTATTTTCTGCTTGCCTCGTTGATTCCTTTTTATTTCAACTCGTGTGTCATTCATTGTTTTTTCGTTCCTTGAATTCATCTCCATTTGTTGACTCATTTTCACAATCATGCTAGTTATTCCTTTCCTGCCATATTCTCTTCAAATTCTGCTTGTGCCCCTCATTCCTCTTCCTTCATATTCATTTTCTTTCATCCCTTGTAGTCGTCCTCCTTTGCTGACTCTTTATTGAGTATACAATTCATTCTTCTCCTGCCTTTATTTCTTTAAAAAAAAATTCCATTCCAAATATTTTGTGTATTTCAATTATTATTTGTTATATTTTGGATCTTCTATAAAATTATTTTCTAAAATAAAAATTTTGTTATTTCGAATAACTGTGCATTTTAATATCACAAATTTCAAAACATAAATTCGTATTTAAATTGAGCAATCAATATCTAAGTACGTGTGGGAGATGGCATCATCTCGTTCATCATTTTGTTGCAACTGGATGTCGAGATGGCAAACATACAACTAGACGTCAATGGAGGCAAATTGCAACTGGATATCGGGGAGGCAAAATGTGCAACGAATATCCAGATGGCAACCTGCAACCTGATGTCGTGGAGGAAAACCTGCAACTTGATGTCGAGAAGGCATGTCTATATATAAATATAAATGAGGCGAACACACATCAAAGAATTTATACTATTATTATTATTGTTTCCTTATTACTATTAGTGTTACTATTATTATTGTTATTACTATTACAATTATTATTATTGTATTTTTTTAAATTTTTTTTTTACTATTTTATTATTGTTTTGAATATTGAATTACTTCACAAAAATGATGAACACCAAATTATATTCTGTATTGCATTATTATCCTTACCGGTATTGTTAATATTTTTATTATTATCATTATTATTTTTTACCAGTATGATTATGATGATTATTACTGTTATTATTATTTTTATTATTTTTGTTATTATTATTTTATTATTAATATGTGTTGATTTTTGTATTGTTAATATTATTTTTGTTAACACCCATTAGTTTTGATCTTTTAATTTAAAGCCCTCATCTGAAGCCCAATTTTATTTTCCTTTGATTGAAGTATTTATTAATATCTAACTCGAGCCCGAACCTAATTCTCCTACCTATATTCTCTTTGATTCTGGTGCCTCATTCTTTTCTTCCTGCTCAGATCGTCGCTTGGTGTCGCGTGGTCTACAACGACATGTCTGCAGCTTGCAACGTCACCATCAGAGTGTCACAGCGGAAGCGTAGTGGGCCTACAACCCACAGGTCCCAGGATTCTTTTGTTGTTTCTCCTTCCCTACATTGGTTGCTTCTTTCCATCCCTTGTACTCGTCTTCATCCGTTGACTCATTATTTGGTCCATTTCTTCCTTGTCCATCCTTTTTTCTATTCCAGCTCCATCTATTTCATTATCTTTTTGCTTGTTATCTTGCAAGTTTTGAGTTGTTCCTTCTTCATTTTTGAGACCAGATACTTCTTTCTTGCATTCCATTTTGCCATCATGCCCAAATTCATTATTTGATTCAATCCTTCCCTATATTTTCTCTCCTTGATTCCAGTTCTGCCTACTCCTTTATCATATTTATTCTCCTGTGTTATTTCGTTCCTTTTGATACCATTTATTCTCTTCCATACATTCCATTCGACATAGCTGTTATCCACTTCTTTCTGTTGCCCTTCCCTAGTTTGTTTATTTTGCCTTGTCCTATGAACCGCTTAAGGAAATTTTGAGGACGAAATTTTGTTGTAAGGTGGGTAGGATTTGTAACCCCTGTTTTCCAAAAACCGTATTTTCTATGTATTATCTGAGTTTGGGTTTTTAAGAAATTTTGGTTTTCTTAAATTCATTATTTTTCAAATTTATTTTGTATCTCATGTTAAAGTCCATCTCTTTTCATTAATTGTATTTATTATTATTTTTAAACAATTTTTATAATACAATTCAAACCTAATTAATGTTGTTATTATTATTTTGTATCAGTATTACTATTATTATTACTGTTAATTTTATTATTATTATTATTATTATGATCATTGGTATTATTATTATTATTATTATTATTATTTTCCTTGGTTGTTTATTAAAAAAAATCATTTGTATTTGCTAGTATTTGAGTGTTAACTCAGTGTATACCATTTGATTTATTGTACTATGGTATTACTAATTGTATGTTTTCTGTTGAATAAATTATTTACTTTTGCTCTAGATATAATTGCATATTTCCTAATTAGTTTATACTTCCTAAAACCCATTTAAACCCATTAAAACCCCAACAGACCCATTACTTGAATCCCCACACCAGTTTACAACCCAAACCCATTTCCGTTACTTTACCCTACCCATTCCGCTATACTAAAGCCTAACTCTACCCTATTATACAACTATACAGCCGCAATATATATTCCTAAACTGTTCATCTTCCCCCCTATAACCAAGACCCTATACAACCACTTTCCTTCACCCTCCACCTTCCTGCTTTTCCGTTCTCTCTCCCGACTACCCAACCGCCAGCAAACCTCTAACGCAACCCCCAGCGTGCTTCCTACCTCCTTCGCTAGTTGCGTCCCTGTGCCGCCCTCCATCCAGTTGCGATGCCGCGACTGCAACGCCGCATTAATCTCCTGCAGAACCGGTCAGAGTACCGGTACTACCTAGCTTGGAGGCACGAAGGTCGGCTCGTTGTTTGCCCCGACTCCATCAAGCGTTGGCGAGATAAATACATGATAGTGCCGGGTGTTGAGGCGTGGCAAATATCCACCAGTTTCGTGGAGGAGGTGTCGAGGCGAGTGAAGGAGTTGCCGGTGCTTCATCCTCGAGAAGAGGAGGCAGTGCAGACTCTTCTCGACAGGCCAAAGTACGATTGGAGGGAGTTTACCGAAGACATTCTCTATAGGGGAGGGCTCAGCCGCGTAGATCCCAGTACGTGGAACTTTCAATGCTTTCATTTTCTTTCTGTTTTTTTTATCTTGCTCATCCTAACTTGTCTTTAACTGGCTTCTTATTTGATGCAGAGGCAATGGACTTCGACGCGGTGATGGCACAGAGGGCGGCCCTCAGAAGTAAGGAGCTGAAGGAGCGCAAGAGGGTTTCCACCAAGCTGCCTCTCACGAAGGCTCCGAGGGGTGCGAGCGAAGTCGAGGCTGTTGAGCCTCCGGTTGTGGTGACCCCGACCCCGGCCGCGGGAGTAGCCTCGGCATTGAACGAGGCAGCGAAATTCCTGATCTCCGCAGCTCTCGGGATGGAGATGCCCCCATTGACGGCGACGGCCGAGGTGCTCCTCACTGAGGAGCATAAGAAGATCGATGTTCCAGACTGGCAGGTTCGGAAACATGATGGGTTTCTTGGCAATTTCTTGGCGAGTATGCAGGTGGTCAAACACCTGGCGATGCCAAAGGACCGAGCCGCAATGGAGATCGGCATGGCGGGTGACGATGCCATCGAGATCGTGCGCTTGGCGGTTTCGATAAGTATTGAATTTCTGCTTTCGTTGGTTACTTTCTCTTTCGATCTTTTTGACTCTTGGCACCTCCCCCTCTTTTTTTTTCTTTTGCAGATCATCGTCCACTTCGATCATCTTTTGGAAAAGGAGCTGAAGCGGGAGACCGACCGGGCTCGGGCCGAGAAGGCTCGAATTGGCACAGAGCTCGATAGGCTGAGGGTCGAGCTCGAGGGGAGGTCGACAAGGGTCGAGTACCTCGAAGGCCAGACCGCGAAGCTCGAGGCCGATCTCCTTCGGCAGAAGGAGTGGTCGGCCAAACAGTTGGCTGAGGCGGCGAGGGCCAAGGATACCCGCAGTGAAGGAGGCCGAAGAGGCCACTATGGCGAAGGCGCAGGGCTTCCTTGCCCAAAACATGGCCAAGTCCTATGCCCAAGCCATCTCTCAGGTGTCGGAGAGATACCCTGAGGTGGACTGCTCGGGGTGGAGGCTGTTCGCGGGCCATGTTGAGGGCTTCGACCCTGACTCGGAAGGAGAGGAAGAAGGAGGTGAGGAGGAGGACGACCGCAAGGTCGAGGTCATCGGCGAGGTGCAGATCACCGAGGTAACCCCGCTGGCGATTCAGCCCCCATCGGGGGGGTCTGTCCCCATCCACTCCCGACGCCCTAGGAAAGAGGTCGACCCTTGATCTTACCTTTTCTAGTCCTTTTTTTTGTGCTGTCTTGTATCGCCTAATTGTGGACTAGCCACCACATTTTTTGTAATAAATAAAAAAAAAATTTGAACTCGACCCCACGTCTCCTTCGAATAGCCCCCCATCCCATCTTTTTTTTGTGTTTGCTTCAAATATGGCTAAGTGTTTAGAAGAAGAACTCCTGCTTTAGTGCGTGTAGCTTTTATTCAGGGGTCGGACGAGAAGTGAATTTTTGACTATTTACTGAGCCCCGTTATTTGCCTTGACTTTTTCAGCTCGCCGATGCGACCCACTCAGCAGAACCCACTTGCTCCGAGGAGGAGGTTGGTTTCGAGGATAGCTTGGGGTCAATGAGGTTAAGTCTGGGTAGGTGTCGAGAGTGCCTTTATGAGGTCGAGCTAGGGTTGCGCAGGGCTGAGAGCGAGCAGAACCATTTGCAGGTGATCTTGAGCCAACGAGACATCGAGATTCGGCGACTAGAAGGTCGGCTCGCCGAGATCACTCCTGTGAGCAAGGAGGATGGTTCATCGACGACTTTTTCTAACGGGCTAAGATTGAAGTGTCTCTAGCTTTCTCTGTCGAAGATGATAGCAGAGAGGGACGATATGCTCACCGAGGTGCACCACTTGCAGATAGTGGAGGCCGAGCTTCTAGCTGAGGAAGAGGTGCTGACCAAGGCGGTGGGCAGGTTGATGACCGAACGTGACGAGTTGACAGCGGAGGTCGATGCGTTGAAAAGAGCCACAGTGGATAGGGGCATCGAAGTCACTCACCTCCGCTGGATTATTTCCCGTCGCCCCAACATTCCGAGCTCTGCCGTGCCTCCTCGCTTCGAAGTGGAGGTAGGAGACGAGTCTCTGAAACAGAGGATTGCTGAGTTGGAGGTTGAAGTGGTGCATCTAAAGCCCCACTCGGGGCCAATTAACATCAGGAGCACTTCATGCACTCGCGAGGAGGGCGAGCGAGGCATTTCATTTTATGAGCTCGCAACACATTCTCCCGTAGGTCGACCAAGTTCGGGTGACGCCCAAAGTGGCGTGGCGATTTCATCGAGCGGGGCATCCGTCGGGCCAACTGTCAGGAGCAGCGCCGAGGACACCTCTCAATTCACCGGTTTAGGGACGAGTACCGGGGTCAAGCGTCGCCGCCCTCGGGTGTCTTTGAAGCGAAATATCCCTGCACCAAGGAAGCGTTGAAGATTTTTTGTTTTTCAAGTTTTGTACTTTGCCTAGGTGTAACGAGTCGGTGTTGTAGTTTTTGCTTTTTGGAAGTCCTGTAGCTCGGTTGTAGAGAAGATGCCGCTTTGTAATTGTCTCCCCGTACTTAATCGAAATGATGCTTTTTCTTTTTTGAACTTGTGCATTTTTGAACCTTTCTCATTGTTGTGTTACTCATGGATGTCTTTAGCGTGCCGAAGTCCAGAGCAAGGTTTTTTTATTGTTTGGGCGCCGGTGCCAAGAACGCTCGGCAATGTGTGCCGAAGCTTGGTAGACCTGGCGTCAGATTAAGCCATGTTTAGTTTAGTTGTAAGGATTTCGCGCGCGGTGGCGAAACGAAACTTTATTTCAATGGTTGTGGGAGCAATTCCGAATGGCGAACCACTTCTAGCTCGCTTAAGAGTGAGCTTGCGAAGCGGAGTCAAGCCAAGTGTTGGACTTCGAACTCGTCGTTTGAGTATGTTTCAACAGTTGTGGGAGCAAGTCCGAATGGCAAACCACTTCTAGCTCGCTTAAGAGCGAGCTTGCGAAGCGGAGTCGAGCCAAGTGTTGGACTCCGAACTCCTTGTTAGAGTTTGTTTCAATGGTTGTGGGAGCAATTCCGAATGGCGAACCACTTCTAGCTCGCTTTAGAGTGAACCTAAGAAGCAGAGTCGAGCCAAGTGTTGGACTCCGAACTCGTCGTTAGAGTTTGTTTCAACGATTGTGGGAGCAATTCCGAATGGCAAACCACTTCTAGCTTGCTTTAGAGCGAACCTAAGAAGCGGAGTCGAGCCAAGTGTTGGACTCCGAACTCATCGTTAGAGTTTGTTTCAATGGTTGTGGGAGCAATTCCGAATGGCGAACCACTTCTAGCTTGCTTTAGAGTGAACCTAAGAAGCAGAGTCGAGCCAAGTGTTGGACTCCGAACTCATCATTAGAGTTTGTTTCAACGGTTGTAGGAGCAATTTCTAATGGCGAACCACTTCTAGCTTGCTTTAGACCGAACCTAAGAAGCGGAGTCGAGCCAAGTGTTGGACTCCGAACTCGTCGTTAGAGTTTGTTTCAACAGTTGTGGGAGCAATTCCGAATGGCGAACCACTTTAGCTCGCTTTAGAGCGAACCTAAGAAGCGGAGTCGAGCCAAGTGTTGGACTCCGAACTCGTCGTTAGAGTTCGTTTCAACGGTTGTGGGAGAAATTCCGAATGGCGAACCACTTCTAGCTCACTTAAGAGCGAACCTAAGAAGCAGAGTCTAGCCAAGTGTTGGACTCCGAACTCGTCGTTAGAGTTTGTTTCAACGGTTGTGGGAGCAATTCCGAATGGCGAACCACTTCTAGCTCGCTTAAGAGCGAGCTTGCGAAGCGGATTCGAGCCAAGTGTTGGACTCTGAACTCGTCGTTAGAGTATAAAGAAGGTAAAAACAGAGAGATACAAGCAATTCACAATTAAGAAATGAAGAAAATTGTTCTTTATTGAATACCAATACTCGGCTGCTTCTAAGTTGCGAGCAGTTATTACATGGGAGAAATAAAAAAGCAAAAGTAAAATACAAGTGAAGGGAAAGGAACGGTTCGACATCTGATGGTACTTAGAGAGGCGTTCATGCGCTCTCTTGGTACTTCAAGAGATGGTCGGCATTCCAAGTCCTGGGAATCTCTCTGCCTTTAAGGCCTTCTAGACGGTAGGCTCCTGGCCGAACTACTTTGGTGATCTTGTAGGGTCCTTCCTAATTTGGAGCTAGCTTACTCTTCTGACTGGGTAAGGAGATGGCTAACTTTCTTAGGAATAAGTCCCCTTTTTTGAGATCGGTAGGGCGGACTCTCTTATTATAGGCCAGCTCGATCCTTCTCCGATAGCTTTGTTGACGAATGGCGGCTCTTTCACAGAGCTCATCGATCAAGTCCAAATTTTCTTGGAGCTCTCTGGCATTCTGCTCTTCTTCATAAGCAATAAGACGAGGAGAGGGTACACCGACTTCCAGGGGGATTACAGCCTCGGCCCCATAGGTGAGGTTGAACGGCGACTCTCCTGTGGGGGTCCGTTTGGTAGTGCTGTAATTCCACAGTACGTTCGGGAGCTGATCAACCCATAAATCTTTAGCGGACTTATCCAGCCTCTTCTTGATACCAGAGAGGATTTATCGATTGGCGTTTTCCACTTGACTGTTTGATTGAGGGTGGGAGATAGAGGAGAAGCGTTGTTGGATGGCATTTTCCAGCCGCATAGCCATCGCTCAACCACCTCGCGTTGCAGCCGGCACCGCTCTGCGGTGCTGTCACCCTCCAACAGCAGATCACACCCACCCTGCACTGTGTTCCCCAGTCGTTGATGCGCCTCTCCCCTAGCTTCCATCGTGCTGTAGTCGCCGCCTGGCCGCCGTTGTCTCCTCCTCGCAGAGCACCCCTAGCTCTGTTGGTTTTGATCAAGCCATCCAGAATCGTCCGATCAACTTGATCTTGTCCCTTGATCATCTCGTTCGTCTTCTACTTGGTAAGTTAAACATTTGATCCACTTTTTGTTCTTAGTTATCAATTGTCAATCATGGTATAGTTACTCTTTTGGTACTCTTCTAATTCTTATATCTTTTGTTTTTGATCTCGACGGTTGGATTTGCTTGATCTTCATCTTTATCATTATTGAGATCCATGCCGATCGTTCTCATCGCCTGGGATCCATTCCCGTTATTCCTTCATCGGATTCATCGTCTACACCCCAAGGCAAATATTCTTCTTGTACAAATTATTGTTCTAGTACAAGCGTTTAATTGAAAATACTGCAAATAGATAGTAGTTGTGACTCCTCGTCTCATCGTTGTTGATCTTAAATTATTCCTAAACGATTCCATAATCTTAAGAGTCACAACCCTTCGTTGTTATGTATACAAAACTAGTTGGACCCTTTTTATCTCCTAATTACTTGAACATGAACCCCTTGACTTGTAGTCGAGTGTAGTATGATGTATTGTGTTGATCTTACATTCTTTAGAGTTGAGAAATACATGTGACTTGCTGATTTGATCCCCAATGCATCTGTATTTGTATCGAACACTAATTTAGACTCACAATAGTCATTTATCATGCAACTTGTATATAAAAGAAATTCACTCGTGCTGCTATTCTTGTCTTTACTTGCTATTTCAACCCCAATAGTACCAAAATCTGAACTTGAGTCCTGAAAATGAAATGTAGCCCTAAATGTCTAGTTATCAATAACATCCAGAATTTTCGAATTCCGAGTTACGGTCTAGAAGATATCGCAGTTTAACTGCTGTTGTGTCGGTAATCGCAGATTCACAAAAACTGCAGCACCCTTTAGTTTGCAATTATTTTAACTATGCTACTAAAAAGTAATTGACTTAAAATTTTTCATGCTGTTACTGGACACCCTAGAGAACATCTGCTAATTTTCTCAGAATTAATTAATATTTTTTCGACCCTGTTTCATATGTATAAACTCAGTTTCACAAATTCTGGCTGACCACAAATACTATATTATTTGCTGTTTTGACACATGTTATCACAATTTTTATGTACCTTAATTATATGCATTGGAATCGGGTAGGAGTCTAGTTTCTAGACCTTCTGACGGATTCACATTTACTATCTTATAGCAACGGAATGCAGTTTTGGTGCAGCAACGTCATGCTGTCCAGATTTGAGATTTTCGTTGTTCTTGATACTTTGATTTATTTTGACCCTCGAACAGGTATCCTACCTAACCTAGACTTGTCCCATGTTCTTGATTATGTTTCCTTGACATGTTTCGCACACTTTCATGCTTGATTAACGATAATAATAAACAATAAGCCGGGATTTAAGGGAAAGACCATAGTAGTGGACAATATAGGTAAGTGTACTCGGAAGGGGACCCATGTTTTTCAGTACTCGGTTCATGAACCTGTTGCACCTTGATGTATTCATGGAGCCATTACTTGGCTCATGAACCTGTTGTATTTATGAACCCACTGTGTGGTTCTTGAACCTGCTAGTATTCACGAACTTGCTTCGTAAACCTGTTATTTTATTTTCGTATTCATGAACCGTGCTTACTTGATACTTGATGCCTGAGTACACCGCCCTTTAAAATTTACCACTAGTTCCAAACGTAACTGATTGTATGTAGCAACCATGTAGTAAAAGTATCGATGGATGAAGTGCTACCTACATAGTAATAGCTACAAGACTTGATACATGATAAATAAACATGATACATGCTTACTTAATACTTGATGACATGATACATGAAACATGATACTTGAACATAATACTTGACACTTGCTACTTGATACTTGTACTTGACAACTTGACATATTAGACTTGTTACTTGTTACTTGACACTTGTACTTGATACTTAATACTTGATGCATGATACCACTACATGTTCACTAGCCACTTGTTCTACTACTAGTATTCGTTATCTAATCTTGTCACTCGAGTTGTCTTTCTTGCTAGCTAATTTCTTGAATCCCCAATACTTCTTGCATCCCAATTACATTCTTGATTCCAAATCTTGTTCCATATTCTTGTACTTGTTTTACTATTTGTGGCCCTAACCTGCACT
This sequence comes from Hemerocallis citrina, assembly GCA_017893485.1. Lineage (NCBI taxonomy): Eukaryota > Viridiplantae > Streptophyta > Magnoliopsida > Asparagales > Asphodelaceae > Hemerocallis > Hemerocallis citrina. The sequence goes on from CM030360.1 coordinate 51,466,493, forward strand.
AAGGGTGTTTATCTTGTTTTCTCTATTTTTTTCCCTTTTCATAATTATATATACAGACTTTGGAGACGCGTTGCCTACTGAAATTGGTGAGCAGACATTCTAGGCCTCACTTGGAGCAAGGACTTGCTTAAATATTTTGTTTTCTTGAGTTATTTATTTCTTTGCTACTTAAAAACTTGTAACGAGTTTATGTTCCCGAGTTTTTATCTTTTGATCCATAGTCGAAAACTATTTGGGATATTATTATTTGTTTCAAATGTTTTCTGTTACTTAATAAATTATTCATGCATGCGTGCTTGTGTACATTTTGTTATATTCATGTTATGATGCTGAGTCGATCCTACAGCTCATGAATGAAGAAAATTATTTGTTGGGCATTGTCATGCACTCGTATTTCGAGTTTTTGGGAAGCAGGGCGTGACAAGGTTTTTAGTGGTATCAGAGCTCAGGTTTGGCTAATGTGTTAGTTTGAATAATATATTAGACATGCTTGAATCAGTCAGGATTAACTCAACATTAAACAGGCTATGCAATCACATGAATAATTTGATAATCAACTTGATCTAGACACTAGTCTTATCTCATTCATTTTGATCCCTTCATATTCAATTCTTTGATTCCTTGTTTCCTTCCATCTCTTACAGTCGTCCGGATTTGTTGATTCCATATTGGGTATAAATTCATTCTTTCCGTACCCATGTTCTTTTGATTTCGGTGCAAGCAATCTCTTATTTTCTACTTGCCTCGTTGATTCCTTTTTATTTCAACTCGTGTGTCATTCATTGTTTTTTCGTTCCTTGAATTCATCTCCATTTGTTGACTCATTTTCACTATCATGCTAGTTATTCCTTTCCTGCCATATTCTCTTCAAATTCTGCTTGTGCCCCTCATTCCTCTTCCTTCATATTCAATTCATTGATTTCTTATTTTCTTTCATCCCTTGTAGTCGTCCTCCTTTGCTGACTCTTTATTGAGTATACAATTCATTCTTCTCCTGCCTTTATTTCTTTAAAAAAAAAAATTCCATTCCAAATATTTTGTGTATTTCGATTATTATTTGTTATATTTTGGATCTTCTATAAAATTATTTTCTAAAATGAAAATTTTGTTATTTCGAATAACTGTGCATTTTAATATCACAAATTTCAAAACATAAATTCGTATTTAAATTGAGCAATCAATATCTAAGTACGTGTGGGAGATGGCATCATCTCGTTCATCATTTTGTTGCAACTGGATGTCGAGATGGCAAACATATAACTAGACGTCAATGGAAGCAAATTGCAACTGGTTATCGGGGAGGCAAAATGTGCAACCGAATATCCAGATGGCAACCTGCAACCTGATGTCGTGGAGGAAAACCTGCAACTTGATGTCGAGAAGGCATGTCTACATATAAATATAAATGAGGCGAACACACATCAAAGAATTTATACTATTATTATTATTGTTTCCTTATTACTATTAGTGTTACTATTATTATTGTTATTACTATTACAATTATTATTATTGTATTTTTTTAATTTTTTTTTACTATTTTATTATTGTTTTGAATATTGAATTACTTCACAAAAATGATGAACACCAAATTATATTCTGTATTGCATTATTATCCTTACCGGTATTGTTAATATTTTTATTATTATCATTATTATTTTTTACCAGTATGATTATGATGATTATTACTGTTATTATTATTTTTATTATTTTTGTTATTATTATTTTATTATTAATATGTGTTGATTTTTGTATTGTTAATATTATTTTTGTTAACACCCATTAGTTTTGATCTTTTAATTTAAAGCCCTCATCTGAAGCCCAATTTTATTTTCCTTTGATTGAAGTATTTATTAATATCTAACTTGAGCCCGAACCTAATTCTCCTACCTATATTCTCTTCGATTCTGGTGCCTCATTCTTTTCTTCCTGCTCAGATCGTCGCTTGGTGTCGCGTGGTCTACAACGACATGTCTGCAGCTTGCAACGTCACCATCAGAGTGTCACAGCGGAAGCGTAGTGGGCCTACAACCCACAGGTCCCAGGATTCTTTTGTTGTTTCTCCTTCCCTACATTGGTTGCTTCTTTCCATCCCTTGTATTCGTCTTCATCCGTTGACTCATTATTTGGTCCATTTCTTCCTTGTCCATCCTTTCTTCTATTCCAGCTCCATCTATTTCATTATCTTTTTGCTTGTTATCTTGCAAGTTTTGAGTTGTTCCTTCTTCATTTTTGAGACCAGATACTTCTTTCTTGCATTCCATTTTGCCATCATGCCCAAATTCATTATTTGATTCAATCCTTCCCTATATTTTATCTCCTTGATTCCAGTTCTGCCTACTCCTTTATCATATTTATTCTCCTGTGTTATTTCGTTCCTTTTCATACCGTTTATTCTCTTCCATACATTCCATTCGACATAGCTGTTATCCACTTCTTTCTGTTGCCCTTCCCTAGTTTGTTTATTTTGCCTTGTCCTATGAACCGCTTAAGGAAATTTCGAGGAAGAAATTTTGTTGTAAGGTGGGTAGGATTTGTAACCCTTGTTTTCCAAAAACCGTATTTTCTGTGTATTATCTGAGTTTGGGTTTTTAAGAAATTTTGGTTTTCTTAAATTCATTATTTTTCAAATTTATTTTGTATCTCATGTTAAAGTCCATCTCTTTTCATTAATTGTATTTATTATTATTTTTAAACAATTTTTATAATACAATTCAAACCTAATTAATGTTGTTATTATTATTTTGTGTCAGTATTACTATTATTATTACTGTTAATTTTATTTTTATTATTAATATTATGATCATTGGTATTATTATTATTATTATTATTATTATTATTATTATTATTATTATTTTCCTTGGTTGTTTATTAAAAAAAATCATTTGTATTTGCTAGTATTTGAGTGTTAACTCAGTGTATACCATTTGATTTATTGTACTATTGTATTACTAATTGTATGTTTTCTGTTGAATAAATTATTTACTTTTGCTCTAGATATAATTGCATATTTCCTAATTAGTTTATACTTCCCAAAAACCCATTTAAACCCATTAAAACCCCAACAGACCCATTACTTGAATCCCCACACCAGTTTACAACCCAAACCCATTTCCGTTACTTTACCCTACCCATTCCGCTATACTAAAGCCTAACTCTACCCTATTATACAACTATACAGCCGCAATATATATTCCTAAACTGTTCATCTTCCCCCCTATAACCAAGACCCTATACAACCACTTTCCTTCACCCTCCACCTTCCTGCTTTTCCGTTCTCTCTCCCGACTACCCAACCGCCAGCAAACCTCTAACGCAACGCCCAGCGTGCTTCCTACCTCCTTCGCCAGTTGCGTCCCTGTGCCGCCCTCCATCCAGTTGCGATGCCGCGACTGCAACGCCGCATTAATCTCCTGCAGAACCAGCAACCCCCCGTAGCGCCAGTCTCTTCCCTTGCCTCCTTTTGATAGCACGGCAACACAGCAGCTCCCCCTGCGCTGCTCAGCCCAACCGTATATGTAATGCCCTGATTTTTCAAATTAATGAAAAATTATTTATTTTGCACGTAGTGTGCACGTGTAATATTTTTGGCTCATATTTTCATCAAGAAGAGTAAAGATATTTCAAATTGTGCTTTTAAATTGTTTTGTACCACATCCTTATTAGATAAAAACCTCTTTTCTTAAAGCCCAAAATGTACTTTTATTTTCAAATAGCTATTGTTTTGGGCCATTTATTAAAGCCCATGGTTTAATTCTATTTTATCTACAACTTGTAATGTGGAACACTTTTTTTAAAAAGATTTTTTTATTTTGTATTTTCTACAAGTTTCTCTTTTGGGTGACTAGTGCATGCACGTGCATTTCACATACACGTGCATGAGCACACCTTTCTTGGCCAGATTGGGTAAGGAGTGGATTTGAGTCATGGGTGATTATCTAGAGTGTTGGTAGTTATTACAACTTCCTAGTTCATCCTAGCCCTTGACCCTATAACTATCTACTAAATCCTAGCCCTCCATCTCACCCAAAATGGTGTATAAATACACCTCTCTTCTAAACATCTTCTACACAAAAATCCTTTGAAAGAGATATATATATATTATATTGTAGAGTTTGGTGAGTGAGAGTTCTCTTGGAGGACGATCATTCCTACAGAGGAGCTTCGGTGTGGAGCAAGGAGAAAGGAGCAAGGAGCAAGGAGTCGTGTATCGCGTTAAGAGGCTTTACTGGATTTGTTTATTTCGTCAATAAGGTGGGTGTTTCTCAGGACTTCTAACATAGTAAATATGTTATGGCAATAATGATTGTTACCATGCTTGTGAAAAAATAAGTTTAAACATATTAGATTGCTCTGTGTATGCTTATGATGAAAGTTGTGAAGGACTAATAATGAAGTAACGACACTGTAAATAAGACTGAAATGGGCCTGTACAGTCGACTATCACGTGGACAAGTCGACTGGTACGAGGCAAAGGTTTTCATGATTTATTGGAAAGTTTAATGATGTACGTGTGTACAGAGTGAATGGTTGCTAAACTCATTTTCCCCATGTTATACATGACTGAGGAGACATGAATAGATGAAAAAGAACTAGGGATAATTAGTAAGACTGGGAATAACCCGTATAGTCGACTGTTGATGTAAACAGCCGATCGGTATTGAATTAAATTAAGAATAGTCCAAAAATTCCATGAAACGAAGTATTTAATGGTGATGTTCTAGTGTGCTAAATTGAGATTTAGTGTTCATTTCTGCAAGTAAATGATGAGTAAATAAAAATGCATGTTTGACATTCCCTTGAAAAAAGAAAATATTAGTTATGTGAAAGTATATGTTGTGATGTTAGTGAACAGCTAAGAAATTACATGTTTATGTAGTATGAATATATTGTAATATGACACAATGATGCATGCGAGTTGAAGAACAGAAGGGAATGATGATTCCTTAAATTGAAATTAAACTTGTTCAGCCAACTTAATGCAAGTAGCAAGTCGACTGGGCTGAGTATTAAAATGTACTGTTGAATCCCAGGACAGACGACTGATTGAATGACAGTCGACTGTCACGTGAATGATATTTTGAATATCGAAAATGGCGGAGCAGCCGACTGGCCATGTGCAGCAGTCGACTCTCCTGAGCAGTTATGAAGAACTTGATTTGACTGAACAAGTCGACTGGACTTTCTCCAAGTCGACTGTCCAGAATATTTTGATATGTTAGAGATCTTATTTTTGTTTCTGTTAAAAGTTGTGAACCTTATGGTTGATGTTGGTGAACTCTATTTGTTGTTACACGAATTTACATGAAGTGAATCATAGATTTGAATCGAGAATTAAATATGAAAGCTAAGATCATGATAAAGGAATTCTGAGAGACTATTAAATGAATTCATGAGTTGAAAATGCTCAAATTGGAAATTGTGAATTGGAAATTGAAACAAAAGAGTAGCTAAGTCTCCCCCGGCATTGGAAATGAAATGAAATGAAAATTGAAAAGAAAGACCAAGGTTGGTCATGTTGAATGAATGAATAAGTCCGGTTTAGTGGAGAGGCTAACTCCAGAGCTTTGATTTTTGTTCATGATTCTAACAAAAACTAAGGATTAGTGCATAGTGAAGATGTGATGAAAGTGAGAAAAACACGAGTATGAGAACTAGGGTTTACGGTGCGGGTGTGTGAGCCACAGAATGCATGCTTGATGAGTCAAGACATGGCATGGGCACAGCTCAGAATGATCGGACTCTAGTCACGCTTGTGGGATGTTTGGTGACTGCAAGAGGATCGTGTGCCATGAAGGAGGCTGAATTGCCACAGAATGCATGCTTGATGAGTCAAGACATGGCGTGGGGTTCCCCTCCAGGTTTTCTGTACACGAGCTTGTACTCATAGATCATCTAGGATACTCACCATAGTTACAGTAGTAGATTAAGTCATGGCGAGGGATTGAACCCTACAAAGATGAAGAACGAATAAGAGGCTTGCCCTCGGACCTATGTAGTATGGGATGCATAGAATCCGAACAAGTGCGCATTAGTGTCATCTAATATAAATAATTGCATTATGGATTAAGTGCACGATCACGACACGACATCATTAAGAATTTCCCATTTACTTCATTTTGATATGTGAACAAGTTTGTGATCTGTTAAGAAATGAGAATCGTTATACTGTTTCTCGCATAGAGAGGATGGCCATGTATAATTATCGCCGGTTGAATAAACTGACGTACCCACAGTTTTGTATGCAGGATGAATGGCATGAAAAAGATTAAAGAGGAACAAATGCTTAAAGATTTCTCAATGTTGTTGTACATTGTTTCATTGTTGTAAATTTTACTTCCGCTGTGCAATGTAAATGTAATATTGATGTAAACTCTGATGTAAAGTGAAAAGTTTGATTTTCCTTGTAAAATTGTATTAAAGGAAGCGAAAAGATCCTATAGAACATCTCGAATTCAGTGTGTTTGGGATTCGGGGCGTTACAGAGTAGTATCAGAGCCAGGTTTCTACGCTTTCCATATTGGTACAAATTTATAAGGAACGACACCCTAGTAGTGGACATTAGAGTGTGTGTTTGAGTCTAGAGATTTAAATGTAAGTGACTTACATTTGTGTTGCTCTATGACTTATGCTTCTTCCTCTCTATTTCTAAGATGGTTGATCACTTTGACCCTGCTGGAGACGGCGACTAGCATATCATTGAGGAAGAGTACCATCCTGGACAGGCTGATCCCGAGGAAGAGTACCACGCTGGGCAAGCAGATTCTGATGAGGAGGAGTGGCCTGAATCTTGAGAGATTACCCCACCTCCGGATTCATCTGACGATTCTTCGTCTGATGAAGAAGAGGGACCAGTTCTGAGTAGTCTTATGGCTTCTCTTCGGAGGCAAGTAGAGACACTGCGAGAGAGAGTCGGATTATTGGAGGCTCAGCTGGCAAAGCAAAAGGACGATTTCTCTGTTCTCAGTCACCGGGTATGGGAACTTGAAAAGAGGAAGAACCTGACAGATGTGCTGAAGGATGAAGTTGATGAACTACGGGGAGAACTTCGAGAAGCGAAGAGGAACTGTAGGAGTTAGACTGTTGTAGCTTCTACTATCTTTCATTCTGATGTTAAGAAATGTTTTTAATTCGAATGTATAAAGTTTGGAGTTCAATAAAATACAAGTCGATTTAAAGTTCTTGTCTTATACTTCAAATTTAATGGATCTTTTGCATCAGAATATGTCGAGAAGAGGAGCTAGAAATGGGGAAGGTTTAGATCTGGAGACGGAACTTGCGAGGGTCTATCAGACGCTCAATGCAGTGGCTATGAACCAAGGAAGGGGACCTGCGAATCCGGTGCCCGAGGCGATTAAACTAGTGGAATCGTTCAAACAAATGAAACCACCTGTATTCGAGCGAAACTCAGACCCAGATGCGGCTGACAACTGGATTCATCAAGTGGAGACAATCTTTGAAGTGTTGGAGACCCTGGAAGGCAGCAAGGTCAAGTTGGCGACTTTGCAATTTGAGAAGGACGCGGCTGTTTGGTGGCAGTCGATGAAGAGGACCATGGGAGGCATAGTGCTAGGCTGGGAGGAATTTCTGGAAGAATTGTGCGGTCACTATTTCTCCTCCGATGTTCAAGAGAAGAAGGCTATGGAGTTTCTATCGCTACAGCAAGGCAGCATGTCCGTGAGGGAGTATGAGACCAAATTCACTCAGCTCTCTAGGTATGCTCCTGAACTGGTGATGGATGAGGCTAAGAAGGCTCGTAAGTTCGAGCATGGATTGAGACTGAGCTTGAGGTCCCGGATGATACCTCTTGGTATCAGAAGATTCGACAAGTTGGTGAAGAGGGCAGCAGCGACGGAAATAGATATGGAGCAGTTCCATGTTGTTCAGAACCGGAGGAACAACTGGCAGTCTGGAAAAAGCTCCGCCAATTCTAGGAGTTTCAAGGGGCAACCATCTGCACAACGGTTCAAACCGACAGGGGCGAACGCTGTTAGTGTAGCTGGAGGACCTGGGAACAATATGGTGAGACCTCCTGCGGTGACTTGCTACAACTGTGGTGAAACGGGACATTTTTAATCTCAATGCTCCAAGCCACGGAATAGTAATCGCAATGCACCAACACAGCAGACTGGGAAGAGGCCGTACCAATCAGGGCGAGTATTTGCCTTGACAGAAGCTGATGCTGATGAGGTTGATCATGTCATCACTGGTACGAGGGCTGATGTTTAGTGGTTTTGTCATTTCTTTTTCCCGCTTATATTGTGAAACTGTTACGTAATGAGTGTGTATTATGTAACAGGCGAACTTTATCTTAATGGAATGAAAGCTGTTGTGTTGTTCGATACTGGATCCTCTCATACTTTTGTGTCTCCTAAATTTGCTAAAGTGTTGGGAGTTGAACCGAAGATTTTTTCAGGTAAGATCTTGGCAGTAGCTACTCCATCAGGGGAAACTTTAACCACTGATCGGTATTATGCTGATTGTGAGATTGTGATTGGAGATCGAATCTTTGGCATTGATCTGATCGGGCTGACTATCTTGGGAGTCAATATTATCATTGGCATTGATTGGATGTCGATGTACAGTGCAAACATCGAGTGTAAGACCAAGACGGTAACAGTAGAGGGTCCAGGTGGACCTGAAGTCACTTTCCAAGGGAAGCAGAAATGTTCTAGGCTGGTGGCAACTATTCGCAAGGAAGAGACTCCTGTAGAAGTGCAAGGGATTCCTGTGGTTCGGGACTATCCGACTGTGTTCTTGGATGATTTCCTGGGTTACCCCCGCATCGTGATGTAGAGTTCAGCATCACTGTTCAACCGAGAAGTGCACCTATTTCTAAGGCACCTATAGGATGGCTCCAGTGGAACAGGATGAGGTGAAACGGCAGATTGTGGAACTGTTGGAGAAAGGCTTTATTCAACCTAGTGCGTCACCTTGGGGAGCACCAGTGCTTTTGGTAAAGAAGAAGGATGGATCGATGAGAATGTGTATCGATTACCGGGAGCTGAATAAGGTAACTGTTCAGAATAAGTATCCTATTCTTCGAATTGATGACTTGTTCGATCGTCTACAAGGAGCAGCTGTATTCTCTAAAATAGATCTTCGATCAGGATATCACCAAGTCCGAGTGAAAACTGAAGATGTGCACAAAACCACATTTAGAACTCGACATGGGCATTACGAATTCTTAGTTATGCCATTTGGAGTGACGAATGTACCCACAATCTTCATGGATTTGATGAACAGAGTTCTGAGGCCGTTCATTGATTCTTTCATCGTGGTGTTCATCGACGATATTCTCATGTACTCCAAGTTAGAGGAGGAGCACACCGAGCATCTGGCAGCAGTGTTGAAGAAGCTGGAAGAGCAGAAGTTGTATGCCAAGTTATCCAAGTGTGATTTCTGAAAATCTGAAGTGGCATTCCTAGGTCACATTCTTTCTAAGGAGGGAGTGGCAACTGACCCTCAGAAGATAGAGGCAGTGAGAGATTGGGCTAGGCCTACTACAGTGAAGGAAGTCAGAAGTTTTCTTGGGATGACTGGATACTACCGGAGATTCATTCAAGGTTATGCTCAGATAGTTGTACCACTTACTGGTCTGACCAAGAAGAATGTGAGCTTCAAGTGGACTGAGCAATGTGAGGCGAGCTTTCAGGAGTTGAAAGAGAAGCTGACTACTGCGCCTATTTTGGCTTTGCCTAGAGCAGGTGTTGAGTATGATATTTATAGCGATGCTTCACATCGTGGGCTTGGTTGTGTCTTAATGCAAGAGGGAAGAGTAATCGCTTATGGGTCTAGGCAACTACGACCACATGAGAAGAATTACCCGACTCATGATCTAGAGTTGGCTGCAATTATCTTTTCCCTGAAGCAATGGAGGCACTACGTGTATGGTGAGAAATTGAACATGTACACGGACCACAAGAGCTTGAAGTATATATATCAGCAAAGGGATCTGAATCTGAGGCAGCGGAGATGGTTGGAGGTGCTTGAGGACATGCGACCTGAGATCAAGTATCATCCTGGGAAGGCTAATGTTGTGGCTGATGCACTTAGTCGCAAGAGCAGCTTAGCCAGTTTGATTACAACTCAGAAGCATCTGATTGAGAAATTGGACCGAGCAGGTATTGAGGTTGTCTTGCAAGGATTGGGAGCATCTTTGGCTCAGTTGAGGCTTCAGCCTACTTTGAATGCAAGGATCATTGCAAATCAGGAGGTTGATGCTGATATCTTGGAGATGAAGGAGCAGGTTGGTGCTGGCAAAGTTGCCCGGATTTCAAATCAGGGATGGAGTGCTGTTGTGCAATCTAGATACCTAAATAAACAGATAAAACTAGACACAAATTATAAAAACCTTGCAAGTGCACGAATCGTTAGAAAAGCGTAGCAATAGCAAGGGTCGATCCCACAGAGATTGTAGACTTTAACTTACCAATCAATAAAAAGAATAAAAATCATTAAGAGTTGTTTTGAAAGTCTAAAAGAAATAAAAAGATTAAAACTAAAGAAAGAAGTGTTGAATCACAAATATTTATGAAGTAGTTGGGTTTAGATCTCCACCAATAGTCAGTAATGCTAAGTCACCTTCTGAACTTCTTCTTATTACTCATGTTTGTTCACTTTAAGGGCATGGTATCTACTCCTTAAAGTATTGTTTCCCTAGGCCAAGAATTAGGCATGGTATCTACTCTAATTCGTTTCTTTCATTAAGTGTTTAGCATGGTACTTAAAGAAAACATAAGATCAGTGGAAACGAACAAACACTCAAGGCTCTAGAAATTGGTATCAGATCTAGATCCCTTAAGTTGATTAAACCAGGAACCCCTAAAGATTCCCTTGTTACAATTACGGGCACGAGATACGGGTCGTCTCAATATGCTCATATAACAGATTCAGATAGATGATAATGCAAACTTGAAATCTCAAGTTCTGTACGTCAGTCGACTGGCTCTCACCTCAGTCGACTGCTCTCAGACTTCGAGAACAAGTTTGGTTATCACAAACCTATATCAATTCAACTAGATTCAATCAATAAGTAAATAGAAGAATTCAGAAGAACACAGTACTACATAACTACGGCTTCAATCTACCCAACAATGAAATTAGTTCCACATAATAATATTTTTATTAATCAAGAAGTTTGAATACATGATCAACATAAAAGAATAAAAGGAGAAGAAATAAACTAATGAAGTCCGGCAATAAGGTCGACTGGCTGTCACACAGTCGACTGCCTTCGAATACTGGATCTCCTCTCTCCTTCCTTGATGCTGATAGAACGATGCCCCTGGTTGATGACTTGAATGCGCAGAAACTCTTGTGATTAAGTCGCTTCCCAGAGAAAAAGATGATCCATCGAATAATGCTTCTCTTCTGATATTTATAGAGCGCGGCTGAGAATTAGGGTTTTTGCCCTTTTTTCAGGAAACTCCTTCTTTGTTTGATTTGATGATTTATATCTTTCTCTTTTCTTCTTTCCTTCCTTATCTGTTAACCACGTGCTCCTGGAAATACCCTGTCTTTAGATTTGATTCTTCGTATAAAATCTGGATCCACATAGATTCGAAATTAGATGCAGGTATATCTTCGAATATCTTATCTGTTTACTCCGCCGCAGACCAGTCGACTGTCTCTGAATGTAAGTCGACTGTGTCGAGATTTCTGAAGATTTCATAATTGATCAGACTAGTCGACTGTCCTTGAGAGTAAGTCGACTGTGATGAGACATCTGTGTAAGTTTGAGCTCTGTCCAGTCGCCTGTTGTGGAGAACCGGTCGACTGATTCTTCTGTAATCTTCAGAGTTCATCCTTAAGATCCTGAATTTGCTTTGTTTTGCTGTTTTGAGCTGTTTCCTATGGAAAAGAGAAAATAAGAGTTAAATACCACATATAGAGCTTTTAATTGTCTAATTTCATTAAGATTATTGCCTCTAAATGTGAATAATAATGTGTTCATCAAATACCCCCAAACTTAGATTTTTGCTTGTCCTCAAGCAAACTAGAATTATGAACAAGGGTATAATAATAATAATAACCTCAACCACCAAGAGTTCTTATTATGTGGGCATCAACATAGAAAAGTATAAACAATTTCAGATAGAGTAAAATTAAACATACCCACTTTCTCTAGTGCAATTGTTTATTCATAACTCCAAACTCAACCATACTTGTCATGCAATTAATTATAGTTATAGTATGTAATTACTCAATCTGTGATTATCCCCTTTTTTCTACTACAAACCGAGTAGCAAACTAGAGTCTCTTTTTTTTTTTTTTTTTTTTTTTTTTAGTCGCTTCTCTAAAGCTGTCACTTGCCTTTTTACGCGAATGCGAAACATTTGTGATGAATCCACCCGGTTACTCAGCAAGTCACAAACTCTAGGGTGCTTTGCATACTCATATTTCAAGTTGCCGTTTGACGTAAAGGTAAACATTGGTGATGAATACCCCTAGTTACTAAGCACTCAAAACATTGGAGTAGATTGACTTTATTCAAATATATATATATATTTATATTGTATCACTCTATTTACTTAAACTCAATTTAGGACTAGATCTAAAGGGAATAATAAACAGAAAAAGCATCACATTTGTTTTTTATGTATAATCGCATGACTCATATAACTTTGTATGGAAGTTATGAAACTCAACAATCCTAAAGTAAATAAGTATTCTTACTCTTACTTTATAAGAAATTGTTTATCCTAAAAAAATCAAAAGACTCTAAATATAAATAACCCCAATAAATACCCCCAAACTTAGATGGAACATTGTCCTCAATGTTCGAAAGAAAATTTAAAAATAGGCCTATGTCACATCTAGTAAGGAGAAGCTAAAAATAAAAGTAACTCAAAGAAAAAGAATAATGAATAACTGAAAGAAAATAAAGGGGAAGTGTAAATACTTCCCTGAAAAATTGGGTTGCCTCCCAATAAGCGCTGTGTTTTCTGTCTTCAGCTAGACTTGATGAGGTCATGCCATGTATTGAACTGTTTGAAGATTCACATCTTCCTCTTGCGGTTCTATGTTTATCTCTATGTATGGCTTCGCTCTATGCCCGTTCACCTTAAATGTTTGATTCTTTTCCTTGCTATGAACCTCCAAAGCGCCATGTGGAAAGACTCTTGTGACAATGTATGGCCCATACCATCTTGACATAAGCTTGCCTGGAAAAAGTCTCAATCTTGAGTTGTATATCAATACCTTCTGTCCTTCGTAAAACTCCTTCCTTGCGAGCTGTTTGTCATGGTACAACTTTGTCCTTTCCTTGTACAATTTTGCATTCTCATAAGCGTCATGCCTCAATTCTTCAAGCTCATTTAGTTGTAATCTTCTTTTGTCCCTTGCTTGTTTCATGTCAAAATTGAACCTTTTAATGGCCCAATATGCTTTGTGCTCCAACTCTACTGGCAAATGACAGGCTTTTCCAAACACCAAACGGTATGGTGACATGCCAATGGGTGTTTTGTATGCGGTTCTATAGGCCCATAATGCATCGTTCAAGCGCAACGACCAATCCTTCCTCCTTGTGTTGACTGTCTTTTCCAAAATGCTCTTGATTTCTCTGTTGCTAATCTCCACCTGCCCACTAGTTTGAGGATGATATGGGGTGCCCACCCTATGTGTAATACCATACTTCTTCATCAAAGAAGCAAAAGGAAAGTTATTGAAGTGGCTCCCTCCATCACTTATTATTGCTCGTGGTGTCCCAAACCTAGTGAAAATATTTTCCTGCAAAAACTTGACAACAACTTTATGATCATTAGTTCTTGAGGGGACAGCCTCGACCCATTTAGACACATAATCCACACCAACAAGTATACATAAATAACCAAATGAGTTAGGAAATGGACCCATGAAGTCGATTCCCCAAACATCAAAAAGCTCGATCACTTGGATGTTTTGCAGTGGCATTTGATTTCTAGAAGAGATGTTGCCTGTCCTTTGGCATTTGTCACAAGTCCTGCAAAAAGAAAAAGCATCTTTGAATACTTTAGGCCAATAAAATCCAGATTGCAGTACCTTAAGTGCTGTTCTTTTTGGTCCAAAATGTCCTCCGCATGCATATTGGTGGCAATGTTGTAGAATACTCAATTGCTCTTCTTCCGCCACACATCTTCTTATAATTTGATCAGGGCAAAATTTGAACAAATAAGGATCATCCCAATAGTAGTGCTTGCACAGCGCCACCAGTCTCTTTCTTTCCTGACTTGTCATACCTGGAGGGAAAACATGAGCGGTTAGATAATTTACAATGTTAGCAAACCATGGAAAATTTGAGCAGTAAGATACCAGTCGACTGGCCCTGGTACCAGTCGACTGTCCCGAGGTTATGTTCATTTCGAAGAGCTGTTCATCTGGGAAAGTTTCATTAAGTGGGAGCACAATTCTCTCGTCCTCCTGCAGTAGCCTGGACATGTGATCTGCAACAACATTGTTGCTTCCTTTTTTATCTCTAACCTCAAGATCGAATTCTTGAAGCAACAGCACCCATTTGATTAACCTAGGCTTAGCATCCTTTTTAGCAAACAAATATCTCAAGGCAGCATGGTCAGTAAAAACAATAACTTTAGAACCAATTAAATATGATCTAAACTTCTCTACAGCAAAAATAACAGCTAACATTTCTTTTTCAGTAGTGGAATAATTTAGCTGTGCATCGTTTAAAGTTCGAGAAGCATAGTAAATAACATGAGGTTTCTTATTGATTCGTTGACCTAGAACATCCCCTAAAGCATAATCACTTGCATCACACATAAGCTCGAAAGGATGGCTTCAATCTGGTGCCATCACTATAGGTGCAGAAATGAGAAAATTTTTCAATGTATTAAAAGCATTTGTACATTCTTCTGTCCATACAAACTCAACATCCTTAGCCAACAAGTCACAAAGGGGTTTGGAGATTTTTGAAAAATCTTTTATGAATCTTCTATAAAACCCCGCATGTCCTAGAAAACTCCTAACACCCTTAACTGTAGTGGGAGGGGGTAGTTTTGATATTATATCGATTTTCGCTTTGTCTACCTCTATTCCTCTTTTGGACACCACATGTCCCAACACAATACCTTGTTGTACCATGAAATGACACTTTTCCCAATTCAGCACTAAATTGCATTCTTCACATCTTTTAAGCACAAGCTGTAAATGGTTAAGGCATTCATCAAAACAAGATCCAAAAACACTAAAGTCATCCATAAATACCTCAATGAACCTTTCCACCATGTCTGAAAATATACTCATCATGCATCTTTGAAATGTAGCTGGAGCATTGCACAATCCAAAGGGCATCCTCCTGTATGCAAAAGTACCAAAAGGACATGTAAAAGTGGTTTTTTCTTGATCTTCTGGAGCAATAGCAATTTGATTATAGCCACTATAACCATCTAAGAAACAATAATGACTATACCCTGCTAATCTTTCTAACATTTGATCAATAAAAGGAAGAGGGAAGTGATCTTTCCTAGTTTCATTATTCAACTTCCTATAGTCAATGCATACCCTCCATCCTGTGGTTACTCTTGTTGGGATAAGTTCATTCTTTTCATTTGTTACCACTGTAACTCCACTTTTCTTAGGAACTACATGTATAGGACTTACCCATTTGCTATCTGAGATAGGATAGATGATGCCAACATCTAGTAGCTTCAAAATTTATGCTCTTACCACTTCCTTCATGTTGGGGTTGAGCCTTCTCTGTGCCTCTCTGCTAGGTTTTGCATCGTTCTCAAGGAGTATTCGATGCATGCATTTGGATGGACTTATTCCCTTGATATCTGCAATGGTCCATCCTATTGCACTCTTGTGTTCTCGTAGTACCCTTAGCAGCTTATCTTCTTCCTGTGCACTCAGGTTCGCAGCAATTATCACTGGTAGCGTCTGGTTCTCACCCAAATATGCGTGCTTCAAATGGTCGGGCAGCTGCTTAAGTTCTGGGTCTGTAAGTCTTGGTGCAGTCGACTGATCCTTGGTAGCAGTCTGGACAGTCGACTGATCCTCTTCAGCAGTCGACTTGTCCAGTGCACCAGTCGACTTATCTGCAGAAACAAAAAGTTCATCAGTCACCAATCTTTCAAATACTGGTGCAAACTTACCTGAGTGTGACTGTGAAGTGTCAAGGTGATGTATTGTCTCTGCAATCTCCGAGTCAACAGATTCCTGTTCATTATTAGATAAAGTTAGAGATTGTGTAATTATGGCCTGTAATGGCTCAACGCTATGTACCTGAAATGTTTGATCAACAATATCCTGCACCACATCAACATTATAGCATTCATGATCATCATGTGGAAATTTTAGTGTATCAAACATTTTAAATTCAACCTTCTCTCCATTTATTTTCATGCTTATGGTACCCTTTTTGACACAAATTTTTATATCAGCCGTACTCATAAAGGGCCTACCTAAAATGATTGGTAGAGAAGATGGCATTGAAGATTCCTCCATATCTAACACAACAAAATCAGCAGGCAAAATGAAATCATTTACCTGAACTAGGACATCTTCCAAAATACCTCTAGGTCTTTTGATACTGCGATCTGCCAACTGCAACGTGATGGATGTTGGTTGGAGTTCCCCCAATCCTAGCTTTTCATAGATGGTGTATGGGAGAAGATTGATGCTTTCCCCCAAGTCTAGTAGTGCTTTCTCAAAGAAGTGCTCACCAATCCTGCAAGGAATAGTAAAACTACCTCGGTCTTTTAATTTGGGGGGCAGTTTTCTTAGTAAAACAGCGCTCACTTCTTCTGTCAAGGCCACATCCTCCCTAACCTGAAATGTTCTTTTGTGAGTACAACATTCTTTCAAGAATTTAGCATAAGAAGGAATTTGTTTAATAGCATCAAGTAGGGAGATATTAATTTCTACCTTTCTGAGAGTTTCAAAGATGTCAAATAAATGTTGATCTTTTTTATGTTTGACTAACCTTTGAGGGAATGGTGGCACAACTGTTCTTTCTTTTTCACTTACCTTGTTGGACCCCACAATTTTTGATGGTTGTTCTTCATTTTCTTCGGTGTGTGTTTCAACTTTGTTGTCAATTATCTTACCACTTCTTAATATTGTGACTGCCTTGAGCTGTTCTTGGCCTCCAGGGTTTGGTATAGTTTGTGATGGAAGTTCCCCTGCCTTTCGTTCGCTTAATTCTTTAGCAATTTGGCCAATTTGTGTTTCCAACTTCTGAATTGCTTGCCCTTGTTGGTTGCTTGTTTGATGTTGTTGTTGGAGCAATTGAAGAACAGTGGATTCAAAATCCAACTTCTTCTGTTCTTGAACTGGCCTATCAATCCCACTTCCCATTTGGAAGTTCCGTGCATGTCCTTGTGTAAATTGAGTCCCTTGATTATTCTGATTATTGCTCCAAGAGAAGTTTGGATGGTTCCTCCACCCTGGGTTGTATGTGTTCGAGAATGGGTTGTTCTTTGGTGGAAAAACTCCTCGACCTACATAGTTTGCATGCTCCTGATCTGTGAAAGAAGACATAGGAAAAGTATCAGTGGTAAGATCTACATGAGAACAAATTGCACAAATTTTATTTGTTTGATTTTTTACTCCACCCATCATAGACATTGCATTAACAAGCATATCAATTTTCTTATTCATGTTTACCATTTCCAATTGAATGTTATTGCTAATAGAAATTTCATAAACTCCCTGTTTTTTCGAAGGGCCCCTCCTTGTTGAGAATTGTTGTGAATTCTCGCTGAGTTCTTCAAATAGTTCTATGGCCTCTTCGCCGCTTTTCCTCATCAAGATCCCGTTGCAAGCTGAATCCACAATTGCCTTATTAGTATCATTTAAACCTTCATAAAAAGCTTGTACCTGATCATCTTTAGGCATGTTGTGTGTTGGACACTTGAGAAGTTTGTTCTTGAAATCTTTCCATGCTTCGAAAAATAAGTCTCCATCCTTTTGTTGGAAGAGTTGAATCTCCCTTTTTAGCTGTTTGGTCTTTTGGGCTGGAAAGAATTCTTTTAAGAACTTTGTCACCAATTGCTCCCATGAGTTTATTGATCCTGGTTCCAAAGAATTATACCATAGTTTAGCGTTAAGTTTTAAGGAAAAAGGAAACAATATTAACCTGATTTGTTCAGGGGTAAGCCCTTGGACGCTTTGTGTCCTGCAAAGATCGAAAAAATCTTGTAAATGGAGATGAGGCTCTTCATCAGGTCTGCCACTGAAATGGGGAACCATACTAAGTAACTGAGGAGATAGATGCATGTTCCCTGTGACATTTGGTTGATACGCAATGCAGGAGGGTTGTTCAATGTTCTTAGGCGTAAATTTATCCTGCATTGGTACACGATTGGGTATTTCTTCTGCCATGATTTCTTGTGACTGGGGTGTCTGAGCAGTCGACTGGGTTCGTGCAGCAGTCGACTGGTTGGTCGCAATCAGTCGACCTAATCTGTGCAAGGTGCGTTCTGTTTCTGCGTCAATTGGTAGTAGCTCTGGACGAAGTGATCTCCTTCCGTGCATCCACCAAAATCCTGTAACCTAAAAGAAAAACTTATTAATAAACTAAAAGAAATAAAATAAAAACTTCCTACTGATCTGTAAGTTAAAATACTAGACAATCCCCGGCAACGGCGCCAAAAACTTGTTGTGCAATCTAGATACCTAAATAAATAGATAAAACTAGACACAAATTATAAAAACCTCGCAAGTGCACGAATCGTTAGAAAAGCGTAGCAATAGCAAGGGTCGATCCCACAGAGATTGTAGACTTTAACTTACCAATCAATAAAAAGAATAAAAATCATTAAGAGTTGTTTTGAAAGTCTAAAAGAAATAAAAAGATTAAAACTAAAGAAAGAAGTGTTGAATCACAAATATTTATGAAGTAGTTGGGTTTAGATCTCCACCAATAGTCAGTAATGCTAAGTCACCTTCTGAACTTCTTCTTATTACTCATGTTTGTTCACTTTAAGGGCATGGTATCTACTCCTTAAAGTATTGTTTCCCTAGGCCAAGAATTAGGCATGGTATCTACTCTAATTCGTTTCTTTCATTAAGTGTTTAGCATGGTACTTAAAGAAAACATAAGATCAGTGGAAACGAACAAACACTCAAGGCTCTAGAAATTGGTATCAGATCTAGATCCCTTAAGTTGATTGAACCAGGAACCCCTAAAGATTCCCTTGTTACAATTACGGGCACGAGATACGGGTCGTCTCAATATGCTCATATAACAGATTCAGATAGATGATAATGCAAACTTGAAATCTCAAGTTCTGTACGTCAGTCGACTGCTCTCAGACTTCGAGAACAAGTTTGGTTATCACAAACCTATATCAATTCAACTAGATTCAATCAATATGTAAATAGAAGAATTCAGAAGAACACAGTACTACATAACTACGGCTTCAATCTACCCAACTATGAAATTAGTTCCACATAATAATATTTTTATTAATCAACAAGTTTGAATACATGATCAACATAAAAGAATAAAAGGAGAAGAAATAAACTAATGAAGTCCGGCAATAAGGTCGACTGGCTGTCACACAGTCGACTGCCTTCGAATACTGGATCTCCTCTCTCCTTCCTTGATGCTGATAGAACGATGCCCCTTGTTGATGACTTGAATGCGCAGAAACTCTTGTGATTAAGTCGCTTCCCAGAGAAAAAGATGATCCATCGAATAATGCTTCTCTTCTGATATTTATAGAGCGCGGCTGAGAATTAGGGTTTTTGCCCTTTTTTCAGGAAACTCCTTCTTTGTTTGATTTGATGATTTATATCTTTCTCTTTTCTTCTTTCCTTCCTTATCTGTTAACCACGTGCTCCTGGAAATACCCTGTCTTTAGATTTGATTCTTCGTATAAAATCTGGATCCACATCGATTCGAAATTAGATGCAGGTAAATCTTCGAATATCTTATCTGTTTACTCCGCCGCAGACCAGTCGACTGTCTCTGAATGTAAGTCGACTGTGTCGAGACTTCTGAAGATTTCATAATTGATCAGACTAGTCGACTGTCCTTGAGAGTAAGTCGACTGTGATGAGACATCTGTGTAAGTTTGAGCTCTGTCCAGTCGTCTGTTGTGGAGAACCGGTAGACTGATTCTTCTGTAATCTTCAGAGTTCATCCTTAAGATCCTGAATTTGCTTTGTTTTGCTGTTTTGAGCTGTTTCCTATGGAAAAGAGAAAATAAGAGTTAAATACCACATATAGAGCTTTTAATTGTCTAATTTCATTAAGATTATTGCCTCTAAATGTGAATAATAATGTGTTCATCAAATACCCCCAAACTTAGATTTTTGCTTGTCCTCAAGCAAACTAGAATTATGAACAAGGGTATAATAATAATAATAACCTCAACCACCAAGAGTTCTTATTATGTGGGCATCAACATAGAAAAGTATAAACAATTTCAGATAGAGTAAAATTAAACATACCCACTTTCTCTAGTGCAATTGTTTATTCATAACTCCAAACTCAACCATACTTGTCATGCAATTAATTATAGTTATAGTATGTAATTACTCAATCTGTGATTATCCCCTTTTTTCTACTACAAACCGAGTAGCAAACTAGAGTCTCTTTTTTTTTTTTTTTTTTTTTTTTTTTTTTAGTCGCTTCTCTAAAGCTGTCACTTGCCTTTTTACGCGAATGCGAAACATTTGTGATGAATCCACCCGGTTACTCAGCAAGTCACAAACTCTAGGGTGCTTTGCATACTCATATTTCAAGTTGCCGTTTGACGTAAAGGTAAACATTGGTGATGAATACCCCTAGTTACTAAGCACTCAAAACATTGGAGTAGATTGACTTTATTCAAATATATATATATATATTTATATTGTATCACTCTATTTACTTAAACTCAATTTATGACTAGATCTAAAGGGAATAATAAACAGAAAAAGCATCACATTTGTTTTTTATGTATAATCGCATGACTCATATAACTTTGTATGGAAGTTATGAAACTCAACAATCCTAAAGTAAATAAGTATTCTTACTCTTACTTTATAAGAAATTGTTTATCCTAAAAAAATCAAAAGACTCTAAATATAAATAACCCCAATAAATACCCCCAAACTTAGATGGAACATTGTCCTCAATGTTCGAAAGAAAATTTAAAAATAGGCCTATGTCACATCTAGTAAGGAGAAGCTAAAAACAAAAATAACTCAAAGAAAAAGAATAATGAATAACTGAAAGAAAATAAAGGGGAAGTGTAAATACTCCCCTGAAAAATTGGGTTGCCTCCCAATAAGCGCTGTGTTTTCTGTCTTCAGCTAGACTTGATGAGGTCATGCCATGTATTGAACTGTTTGAAGATTCACATCTTCCTCTTTCGGTTCTATGTTTATCTCTATGTATGGCTTCGCTCTATGCCCGTTCACCTTAAATGTTTGATTCTTTTCCTTGCTATGAACCTCCAAAGCGCCATGTGGAAAGACTCCTGTGACAATGTATGGCCCATACCATCTTGACATAAGCTTGCCTGGAAAAAGTCTCAATCTTGAGTTGTATATCAATACCTTCTGTCCTTCGTAAAACTCCTTCCTTGCGAGCTATTTGTCATGGTACAACTTTGTCCTTTCCTTGTACAATTTTGCATTCTCATAAGCGTCATGCCTCAATTCTTCAAGCTCATTTAGTTGTAATCTTCTTTTGTCCCTTGCTTGTTTCATGTCAAAATTGAACCTTTTAATGGCCCAATATGCTTTGTGCTACAACTCTACTGGCAAATGACAGGCTTTTCCAAACACCAAACAGTATGGTGACATGCCAATGGGTGTTTTGTATGCGGTTCTATAGGCCCATAATGCATCGTTCAAGCGCAACGACCAATCCTTCCTCCTTGTGTTGACTGTCTTTTCCAAAATGCTCTTGATTTCTCTGTTGCTAATCTCCACCTGCCCACTAGTTTGAGGATGATATGGGGTGCCCACCCTATGTGTAATACCATACTTCTTCATCAAAGAAGCAAAAGGAAAGTTATTGAAGTGGCTCCCTCCATCACTTATTATTGCTCGTGGTGTCCCAAACCTAGTGAAAATATTTTCCTGCAAAAACTTGACAACAACTTTATGATCATTAGTTCTTGAGGGGACAGCCTCGACCCATTTAGACACATAATCCACACCAACAAGTATACATAAATAACCAAATGAGTTAGGAAATGGACCCATGAAGTCGATTCCCCAAACATCAAAAAGCTCGATCACTTGGATGTTTTGCAGTGGCATTTGATTTCTAGAAGAGATGTTGCCTGTCCTTTGGCATTTGTCACAAGTCATGCAAAAAGAAAAAGCATCTTTGAATACTTTAGGCCAATAAAATCCAGATTGCAGTACCTTAAGTGCTGTTCTTTTTGGTCTAAAATGTCCTCCGCATGCATATTGGTGGCAATGTTGTAGAATACTCAATTGCTCTTCTTCCGCCACACATCTTCTTATAATTTGATCAGGGCAAAATTTGAACAAATAAGGATCATCCCAATAGTAGTGCTTGCACAGCGCCACCAGTCTCTTTCTTTCCTGACTTGTCATACCTGGAGGGAAAACATGAGCGGTTAGATAATTTACAATGTCAGCAAACCATGGAAAATTTGAGCAGTAAGATACCAGTCGACTGGCCCTGGTACCAGTCGACTGTCCCGAGGGTATGTTCATTACGAAGAGCTGTTCATCTGGAAAAGTTTCATTAAGTGTGAGCACAATTCTCTCGTCCTCCTGCAGTAGCCTGGACATGTGATCTGCAACAACATTGTCGCTTCCTTTTTTATCTCTAACCTCATGATCGAATTCTTGAAGCAACAGCACCCATTTGATTAACCTAGGCTTAGCATCCTTTTTAGCAAACAAATATCTCAAGGCAGCATGGTCAGTAAAAACAATAACTTTAGAACCAATTAAATATGATCTAAACTTCTCTACAGCAAAAATAACAGCTAACATTTCTTTTTCAGTAGTGGAATAATTTAGCTGTGCATCGTTTAAAGTTCGAGAAGCATAGTAAATAACATGAGGTTTCTTATTGATCGTTGACCTAGAACAGCCCCTAAAGCATAATCACTTGCATCACACATAAGCTCGAAAGGATGGCTCCAATCTGGTGCCATCACTATAGGTGCAGAAATGAGAAGATTTTTCAATGTATTAAAAGCATTTGTACATTCTTCTGTCCATACAAACTCAACATCCTTAGCCAACAAGTCACAAAGGGGTTTGGAGATTTTTGAAAAATCTTTTATGAATCTTCTATAAAACCCCGCATGTCCTAGAAAACTCCTAACACCCTTAACTGTAGTGGGAGGGGGTAGTTTTGATATTATATTGATTTTTGCTTTGTCTACCTCTATTCCTCTTTTGGACACCACATGTCCCAACACAATACCTTGTTGTACCATGAAATGACACTTTTCCTAATTCAGCACTAAATTGCATTCTTCACATCTTTTAAGCACAAGCTGCAAATGGTTAAGGCATTCATCAAAACAAGATCCAAAAACACTAAAGTCATCCATAAATACCTCAATGAACCTTTCCACCATGTCTGAAAATGTACTCATCATGCATCTTTGAAATGTAGCTGGAGCATTGCACAATCCAAAGGGCATCCTCCTGTATGCAAAAGTACCAAAAGGACATGTAAAAGTGGTTTTTTCTTGATCTTCTGGAGCAATAGCAATTTGATTATAGCCACTATAACCATCTAAGAAACAATAATGACTATACCCTGCTAATCTTTCTAACATTTGATCAATAAAAGGAAGAGGGAAGTGATCTTTCCTGGTTTCATTATTCAACTTCCTATAGTCAATGCATACCCTCCATCCTGTGGTTACTCTTGTTGGGATAAGTTCATTCTTTTCATTTGTTACCACTGTAACTCCACTTTTCTTAGGAACTACATGTATAGGACTTACCCATTTGCTATCTGAGATAGGATAGATGATGCCAACATCTAGTAGCTTCAAAATTTCTGCTCTTACCACTTCCTTCATGTTGGGGTTGAGCCTTCTCTGTGCCTCTCTGCTAGGTTTTGCATCGTTCTCAAGGAGTATTCGATGCATGCATTTGGATGGACTTATTCCCTTGATATCTGCAATGGTCCATCCTATTGCACTCTTGTGTTCTCGTAGTACCCTTAGCAGCTTATCTTCTTCCTGTGCACTCAGGTTCGCAGCAATTATCACTGGTAGCGTCTGGTTCTCACCCAAATATGCGTGCTTCAAATGGTCGGGCAGCTGCTTAAGTTCTGGGTCTGTAAGTCTTGGTGCAGTCGACTGATCCTTGGTAGCAGTCTGGACAGTCGACTGATCCTCTTCAGCAGTCGACTTGTCCAGTGCACCAGTCGACTTATCTGCAGAAACAAAAAGTTCATCAGTCACCAATCTTTCAAATACTGGTGCAAACTTACCTGAGTGTGACTGTGAAGTGTCAAGGTGATGTATTGTCTCTGCAATCTCCGAGTCAACAGATTCCTGTTCATTATTAGATAAAGTTAGAGATTGTGTAATTATGGCCTGTAATGGCTCAACGCTATGTACCTGAAATGTTTGATCAACAATATCCTGCACCACATCAACATTATAGCATTCATGATCATCATGTGGAAATTTTAGTGTATCAAACATTTTAAATTCAACCTTCTCTCCATTTATTTTCATGCTTATGGTACCCTTTTTGACACAAATTTTTATATCAGCCGTACTCATAATGGGCCTACCTAAAATGATTGGTAGAGAAGATGGCATTGAAGATTCCTCCATATCTAACACAACAAAATCAGCAGGCAAAATGAAATCATTTACCTGAACTAGGACATCTTCCAAAATACCTCTAGATCTTTTGATACTGCGATCTGCCAACTGCAATGTGATGGATGTTGGTTGGAGTTCCCCCAATCCTAGCTTTTCATCGATGGTGTACGGGAGAAGATTGATGCTTGCCCCCAAGTCTAGTAGTGCTTTCTCAAAGAAGTGCTCACCAATCCTGCAAGGAATAGTAAAACTACCTCGGTCTTTTAATTTGGGGGGCAGTTTTCTTAGTAAAACAGCGCTCACTTCTTCTGTCAAGGCCACATCCTCCCTAACCTGAAATGTTCTTTTGTGAGTACAACATTCTTTCAAGAATTTAGCATAAGAAGGAATTTGTTTAATAGCATCAAGTAGGGGGATATTAATTTCTACCTTTCTGAGAGTTTCAAAGATGTCAAATAAATGTTGATCTTTTTTATGTTTGACTAACCTTTGAGGGAATGGTGGCACAACTGTTCTTTCTTTTTCACTTACCTTGTTGGACCCCACAATTTTTGATGGTTGTTCTTCATTTTCTTCGGTGTGTGTTTCAACTTTGTTGTCAATTATCTTACCACTTCTTAATGTTGTGACTGCCTTGAGCTGTTCTTGGCCTCCAGGGTTTGGTATAGTTTGTGATGGAAGTTCCCCTGCCTTTCGTTCGCTTAATTCTTTAGCAATTTGGCCAATTTGTGTTTCCAACTTCTGAATTGCTTGCCCTTGTTGGTTGCTTGTTTGATGTTGTTGTTGGAGCAATTGAAGAACAGTGGATTCAAAATCCAACTTCTTCTGTTCTTGAACTGGCCTATCAATCCCACTTCCCATTTGGAAGTTCCGTGCATGTCCTTGTGTAAATTGAGTCCCTTGATTATTCTGATTATTGCTCCAAGAGAAGTTTGGATGGTTCCTCCACCCTGGGTTGTATGTGTTCGAGAATGGGTTGTTCTTTGGTGGAAAAACTCCTCGACCTACATAGTTTGCATGCTCCTGATCTGTGGAAGAAGACATAGGACAAGTATCAGTGGTATGATCTACATGAGAACAAATTGCACAAATTTCATTTGTTTGATTTTTTACTCCACCCATCATAGACATTGCAATAACAAGCATATCAATTTTCTTATTCATGTTTACCATTTCCAATTGAATGTTATTGCTACTAGAAATTTCATAAACTCCCTATTTTTTCGAAGGGCCCCTCCTTGTTGAGAATTGTTGTGAATTCTCGCTGAGTTCTTCAAATAGTTCTATGGCCTCTTCGCCGCTTTTCCTCATCAAGATCCCGTTGCAAGCTGAATCCACAATTGCCTTATTAGTATCATTTAAACCTTCATAAAAAGCTTGTACCTGATCATCTTTAGGCATGTTGTGTGTTGGACACTTGAGAAGTTTGTTCTTGAAATCTTTCCATGCTTCGAAAAATAAGTCTCCATTCTTTTGTTGGAAGAGTTGAATCTCCCTTTTTAGCTGTTTGGTCTTTTGGGCTGGAAAGAATTCTTTTAAGAACTTTGTCGCCAATTGCTCCCATGAGTTTATTGATCCTAGTTCCAAAGAATTATACCATAGTTTAGCG
Source organism: Hemerocallis citrina (assembly GCA_017893485.1). Taxonomy (NCBI): domain Eukaryota; kingdom Viridiplantae; phylum Streptophyta; class Magnoliopsida; order Asparagales; family Asphodelaceae; genus Hemerocallis; species Hemerocallis citrina. The sequence continues at coordinate 51,492,818 of CM030360.1, forward strand.
TTAAGTTTTAAGGAAAAAGGAAACAATATTAACCTGATTTGTTCAGGAGTAAGCCCTTGGACGCTTTGTGTCCTGCAAAGATCGAAAAAATCTTGTAAATGGAGATGAGGCTCTTCATCAGGTCTGCCACTGAAATGGGGAACCATACTAAGTAACTGAGGAGATAGATGCATGTTCCCTGTGACATTTGGTTGATACGCAATGCAGGAGGGTTGTTCAATGTTCTTAGGCGTAAATTTATCCTGCATTGGTACACGATTGGGTATTTCTTCTGCCATGATTTCTTGTGACTGGGGTGTCTGAGCAGTCGACTGGGTTCGAGCAGCAGTCGACTGGTTGGTCGCAAACAGTCGACCTAATCTGTGCAAGGTGCGTTCTGTTTCTGTGTCAATTGGTAGTAGCTCTGGACGAAGTGATCTCCTTCCGTGCATCCACCAAAATCCTGTAACCTAAAAGAAAAACTTATTAATAAACTAAAAGAAATAAAATAAAAACTTCCTACTGATCTGTAAGTTAAAATACTAGACAATCCCCGGCAACGGCGCCAAAAACTTGTTGTGCAATCTAGATACCTAAATAAATAGATAAAACTAGACACAAATTATAAAAACCTCGCAAGTGCACGAATCGTTAGAAAAGCGTAGCAATAGCAAGGGTCGATCCCACAGAGATTGTAGACTTTAACTTACCAATCAATAAAAAGAATAAAAATCATTAAGAGTTGTTTTGAAAGTCTAAAAGAAATAAAAAGATTAAAACTAAAGGAAGAAGTGTTGAATCACAAATATTTATGAAGTAGTTGGGTTTAGATCTCCACCAATAGTCAGTAATGCTAAGTCACCTTCTGAACTTCTTCTTATTACTCATGTTTGTTCACTTTAAGGGCATGGTATCTACTCCTTAAAGTATTGTTTCCCTAGGCCAAGAATTAGGCATGGTATCTACTCTAATTCGTTTCTTTCATTAAGTGTTTAGCATGGTACTTAAAGAAAACATAAGATCAGTGGAAACGAACAAACACTCAAGGCTCTAGAAATTGGTATCAGATCTAGATCCCTTAAGTTGATTGAACCAGGAACCCCTAAAGATTCCCTTGTTACAATTACGGGCACGAGATACGGGTCGTCTCAATATGCTCATATAACAGATTCAGATAGATGATAATGCAAACTTGAAATCTCAAGTTCTGTACGTCAGTCGACTGGCTCTCACCTCAGTCGACTGCTCTCAGACTTCGAGAACAAGTTTGGTTATCACAAACCTATATCAATTCAACTAGATTCAATCAATAAGTAAATAGAAGAATTCAGAAGAACACAGTACTACATAACTACGGCTTCAATCTACCCAACTATGAAATTAGTTCCACATAATAATATTTTTATTAATCAACAAGTTTGAATACATGATCAACATAAAAGAATAAAAGGAGAAGAAATAAACTAATGAAGTCCGGCAATAAGGTCGACTGGCTGTCACACAGTCGACTGCCTTCGAATACTGGATCTCCTCTCTCCTTCCTTGATGCTGATAGAACGATGCCCCTTGTTGATGACTTGAATGCGCAGAAACTCTTGTGATTAAGTCGCTTCCCAGAGAAAAAGATGATCCATCGAATAATGCTTCTCTTCTGATATTTATAGAGCGCGGCTGAGAATTAGGGTTTTTGCCCTTTTTTCAGGAAACTCCTTCTTTGTTTGATTTGATGATTTATATCTTTCTCTTTTCTTCTTTCCTTCCTTATCTGTTAACCACGTGCTCCTGGAAATACCCTGTCTTTAGATTTGATTCTTCGTATAAAATCTGGATCCACATAGATTCGAAATTAGATGCAGGTATATCTTCGAATATCTTATCTGTTTACTCCGCCGCAGACCAGTCGACTGTCTCTGAATGTATGTCGACTGTGTCGAGACTTCTGAAGATTTCATAATTGATCAGACTAGTCGACTGTCCTTAAGAGTAAGTCGACTGTGATGAGACATCTGTGTAAGTTTGAGCTCTGTCCAGTCGCCTGTTGTGGAGAACCGGTGGACTGATTCTTCTGTAATCTTCAGAGTTCATCCTTAAGATCCTGAATTTGCTTTGTTTTGCTGTTTTGAGCTGTTTCCTATGGAAAAGAGAAAATAAGAGTTAAATACCACATATAGAGCTTTTAATTGTCTAATTTCATTAAGATTATTGCCTCTAAATGTGAATAATAATGTGTTCATCAAGTGCTGTGGTTCGGAGATAGACTTTGCGTTCCAAATCAGGCGGAGATTCTTCAAGAGGCACATGCTACTCTTTTGTCGGTACATCCCGGGAGTACTAAGATGTACAAAGACATCAAACAGCATTTCTGGGGGTCAGGTTTGATGTGGGATGTGGCTGAATTTGTTGTGAAGTGTGAGGTTTGTCAGCAAGTCAAAGCCGAAAATCAGAGACCCGGAGGTCTATTACAGCGGTTACCTATTCCGGAATGGAAGTGGGATAACATCAGTATGGATTTCATTACGGGATTGCCTAAGAGTTCTAAAGGCAATGATGCGATTTGGGTTATAGTCGATCGACTAACCAAGTCCGCTCACTTTTTGGCGATGAAACTCACTGCTTCGATGGACAAGTTAGCTGAGTTGTATGTTGGCTAGATTGTCCGGCTTCATGGCGTTCCGTCAACTATTGTGTCTGATCGAGATGCGCGGTTTACTTCGCATTTCTGGAGGAGTCTTCAGACAGCTTTGGGTACCAAGACAGATTTCAGCACTGCTTTTCATCCGCAAACCGATGGGCAGACCGAGAGAGTCAACCGTATTCTTGAGGATATGCTTCGGTGTTGTATACTAGACTTTGGAGGCAGTTGGGAAAGGCATTTACCCTTGGTAGAGTTTGCCTACAACAACAGTTTTCAGGCTAGCATCGGGATGGCGCCGTACGAAGCTCTATATGGCATGAAGTGCAGGACTCCTGTTTGTTGGTTTGAAGTTGGGAGCGTCAGTTGTTTGGTCCTGAGCTTGTACAGCAAACCTCTGAGAAGATTGTTCTGATCAGGAAAAGGTTGGTAGAAGCTCAGAGCAGGCAGAAAAGCTATGCAGACTACCGGAGAAGGGACCTTGAGTTTGAGGTTGGTGACTTCGTCTTCTTGAAAGTATCACCCAGTAAAGGTGTGGTTCGTTTTGACAAAGGCGGGAAGTTAGCCCCGAGGTTTATAGGCCTGTACAAGATATTGAAAAGGATCGGGAAAACTGCTTACCGCCTTGAATTACCGGAAGAGTTATCTCAGGTGCACAATGTCTTTTATGTGTCTATGCTGAGAGGTTATATTCCAGACCCAAGTCTTCATTTGCCTGAAGTGCCGGAAGGTTTGCAGTTGGATCTGAATTACATCGAGTCTCCTGTCGAGATTGTTGATCGTAGGGAGAAAGTCTTGAGGAATAAGACGATACCGATGGTCAAGGTAGTCTGGAGAAACCACTTGGTTGAAGAGGCTACTTGGGAGTCTGAGGAGAGGATGTTGCAGGATTATCCTGATCTTTTTGCTTGATTTGTATCTTTGTATCTTTTTGTTCTTGTGAGTGTTGTATTTTCTGTTTCTCTCACTCTTGACTGTAGTTCCGGGGACGGAACTATTCTAAGGAGGGAGTGTTGTAATGCCCTGATTTTTCAAATTAATGAAAAATTATTTATTTTGCATGTAGTGTGCACGTGTAATATTTTTGGCTCATATTTTCATCAAGAAGAGTAAAGATATTTCAAATTGTGCTTTTAAACTGTTTTGTACCAAATCCTTATTAGATAAAAACCACTTTTCTTAAAGCCCAAAATGTACTTCTTTTATTTTCAAATAGCTATTGTTTTGGGCCATTTATTAAAGCCCATGGTTTAATTCTATTTTATCTACAACTTGTAATGTGGAACACTTTTTTTAAAAAGATTTTTTATTTTGTATTTTGTACAAGTTTCTCTTTTGGGTGACTAGTGCATGCACGTGCATTTCACATACACATGCATGAGCACACCTTTCTTGGCCGGATTGGGTAAGGAGTGGATTTGAGTCATGGGTGGTTATCTAGAGTGTGGGTAGTTATTACAACTCCCTAGTTCATCCTAGCCCTTGACCCTATAACTATCTACTAAATCCTAGCCCTCCATCTCACCCAAAATGGTGTATAAATACCCCTCTCTCCTAAACATCTTCTACACAAAAATCCTTTGAAAGAGATAGATATATATTATATTGTAGAGTTTGGTGAGTGAGAGTTCTCTTGGAGGCCGATCATTCCTACAGAGGTGCTTCGGTGTGGAGCAAGGAGCAAGGAGCAAGGAGTCGTGTATCGCGTTAAGAGGCTCTACTGGATTCATTTATTTCGTCAATAAGGTGGGTGTTTCTCAGGACTTCTAACGTAGTAAATATGTTATGGCAATAATGATTGTTACCATGCTTGTGAAAAAGTACGTTTAAACATATTAAATTGCTCTGTGTATGCCTATGAAGAAAGTTGTGAAGGACTAATAATGAAGTAACGACACTGTAAATAAGACTGAAATGGGCCTGTACAGTCGACTGTCACGTGGACAAGTCGACTGGTACGAGGCAAAGGTTTTCATTATTTATTGGAAAGTTTAATGATGTACGTGTGTACAGACTGAATGGTTGCTAAACTCATTTTCCCCATGTTATACATGGCTGAGGAGACATGAACAGATGAAAAAGAACTAGGGATAATTAGTAAGACTGGGAATAACCCGTACAGTCGACTGTTGATGTAAACAGCCGACCGGTATTGAATTAAATTAAGAATAATCCAGAAATTCCATGAAACGAAGTATTTTATGGTGATGTTCTAGTGTGCTAAATTGAGATTTAGTGTTCATTTCTGCAAGTAAATGATGAGTAAATGAAAATGCATGTTTGACATTCCCTTGAGAAAAGAAAACATTAGTTATGTGAAAGTATATGTTGTGATGTTAGTGAACAGCTAAGAAATTACATGTTTATGTAGTATGAATATATTGTAATATGACACAATGATGCATGCGAGTTGAAGAACAGAAGGGAATGATGATTCCTTAAATTGAAATTAAACTTGTTCAGCCGACTTAATGCAAGTAGCAAGTCGACTGGGCTGAGTATTAAAATGTACTGTTGAAACCCAGGACAGACGACTGATTGAATGACAGTCGACTGTCACGTGAATGATATTTTGAATATGGAAAATGGCAGAGCAGCCGACTGGCCATGTGCAGCAGTCGACTCTCCTGAGCAGTTATGAAGAACTTGATTTGACTGAACAAGTCGACTGGACTTTCTCCAAGTCGACTGTCCAGAATATTTTGATATGTCAGAGATCTTATTTTTGTTTCTGTTAAAAGTTGTGAACCTTATGGTTGATGTTGGTGAACTCTATTTGTTCCTCACTGAGGAGCATAAGAAGATCGATGTTCCAGACTGGCAGGTTTGGAAACATGATGGGTTTCTTGGCGACTTCTTGGCGAGTATGCAGGTGGTCAAACACCTGGCGACGCCAAAGGACCGAGCCGCAGTGGAGGCCGGCATGGCGGGTGACGATGCCATCGAGATCGTGCGCTTGGCGGTTTCGGTAAGTATTGAATTTCTGCTTTTCGTTGGTTACTTTCTCTTTCGATCTTTCTGACTCTTGGCACCTCCCCCTCTTTTTTTTCTTTTGCAGATCATCGTCCACTTCGATCATCTTTCGGAAAAGATGGCTGAGTTGGAAAAGGAGCTGAAGCAGGAGACCGACCGGGCTCGGGCCGAGAAGGCTCGAATCGGCACAGAGCTCGATAGGCTGAGGGTCGAGCTCGAGGGGAGGTCGACAAGGGTCGAGTACCTCGAAGGCCAGACCACGAAGCTCGAGGCCGATCTCCTTCGGCAGAAGTTGTAGTCAGCCAAACAGTTGGCTGAGGAGGCGAGGGCCAAGGATACCCGCAGTGAAGGAGGCCGAAGAGGCTACTATGGCAACGGCACAAAGCTTCCTTGCCCAAAACATGGCCAAGTCCTATGCCCAAGCCATCTCTCAGGTGTCGGAGAGATACCCTGAGGTGGACTGCTCGGGGTGGAGGCTGTTCGCGGGCCATGTTGAGGGCTTCGACCCTGACTCGGAAGGAGAGGAAGAAGGAGGTGAGGAGGAGGACGACCGCAAGGTCGAGGTCATCGGCGAGGTGCAGATCACCGAGGTAACCCCGCTGGCGATTCAGCCCCTCATCGGGGGGGTCTGTCCCCATCCACTCCCGATGCCCTAGGAAAGAGGTCGACCCTTGATCTTACCTTTTCTAGTCCTTTTTTTTGTGCTGTCTTGTATCGCCTAATTGCGGACTAGCCACCACATTTTTTGTAATAAATAAAAGAAATTTTTGAACTCGACCCCACGTCTCCTTCGAATAGCCCCCCATCCCATCTTTTTTTTTTGTGTTTGCTTCAAATATGGCTAAGTGTTTAGACGAAGAACTCCTGCTTTAGTGCGTGTAGCTTTTATTCAGGGGTCGGACGAGGAGTGAATTTTTGACTATTTACTGAGCCCCGTTATTTGCCTTGACTTTTTCAGCTCGCCGATGCGACCCACTCAGCAGAACCCACTTGCTCCGAGGAGGAGGTTGGTTTCGAGGATAGCTTGGGGTCAATGAGGTTAAGTCTGGGTAGGTGTCGAGAGCGCCTTTATGAGGTCGAGCTAGGGTTGCGCAGGGCTGAGAGTGAGCAGAACCATTTGCAGGTGATCTTGAGCCAACGAGACATCGAGATTCGGCGACTAGAGGGTCGGCTCGCCGAGATCACTCCTGTGAGCAAGGAGGATGGTTCATCGACGGCTTTTTCTAACGGGCTAAGATTGAAGTGTCTCTAGCTCTCTCTGTCGAAGATGATAGCGGAGAGGGACGATATGCTCACCGAGGTGCACCACTTGCAAATAGTGGAGGCCGAGCTTCTGGCGGAGGAAGAGGTGCTGACTAAGGCAGTGGGTAGGTTGATGACCGAACGTGACGAGTTGACAGCGGAGGTCGATGCGTTGAAAAGAGCCACAGTGGATAGGGGCATCGAAGTCACTCACCTCCGCTGGATTATTTCCCGTCGCCCTAACATTCCGAGCTCTGCCATGCCTCCTCGCTTCGAAGTGGAGGTAGGAGACGAGTCTCTGAAACAGAGGATTGCTGAGTTGGAGGTTGAAGTGGTGCATCTAAAGCCCCACTCGGGGCCAATTAACGTCAGGAGCACTTCATGCACTCGCGAGGAGGGCGAGCGAGGCATTTCATTTTATAAGCTCGCAACACATTCTCCCGTAGGTCGACTAAGTTCGGGTGACGCCCAAAGTGGCGTGGCGATTTCATCGAGCGGGGCATCGGTCGGGCCAACTATCAGGAGCAGCGCCGAGGACACCTCTCAATTCACCGGTTTAGGGACGAGTACCGGGGTCAAGCGTCGCAGCCCTCGGGTGTCTTTGAAGCGAAATATCCCTGCGCCAAGGAAGCGTTGAAGATTTTTTGTTTTTCAAGTTTTGTACTTCGCCTAGGTGTAACGAGTCGGTGTTGTAGTTTTTGCTTTTGGGAAGTCCTGTAGCTCGGTTGTAGAGAAGATGCCGCTTTGTAATTGTCTCCCCGTACTTAATCGAAATGATGCTTTTTCTTTTATGAACTTGTGCATTTTTGAACCTTTCTCATTGTTGTGTTACTCATGGATGTCTTTAGCGTGCCGAAGTCCAGAGCAAGGTTTTTTTATTATTTGGGCGCCGGTGCCAAGAACGCTCGGCGATGTGTGCCGAAGCTTGGTAGACCTGGCGTCAGATTAAGCCATGTTTAGTTTAGTTGTAAGGATTTCGCGCGCGGTGGCGAAACGAAACTTTATTTCAATGGTTGTGGGAGCAATTCCTAATGGCAAACCACTTCTAGCTCGCTTAAGAGCGAGCTTGCGAAGCGGAGTCAAGCCAAGTGTTGGACTTCGAACTCGTCGTTTGAGTATGTTTCAACAGTTGTGGGAGCAAGTCCGAATGGCAAACCACTTCTAGCTCGCTTAAGAGCGAGCTTGCGAAGCGGAGTCGAGCCAAGTGTTGGACTCCGAACTCCTTGTTAGAGTTTGTTTTAATGGTTGTGGGAGCAATTCCGAATGGCGAACCACTTCTAGCTCGCTTTAGAGTGAACCTAAGAAGCAGATTCGAGCCAAGTGTTGGACTCCGAACTCGTCGTTAGAGTTTGTTTCAATGGTTGTGGGAGCAATTCCGAATGGCAAACCACTTCTATCTTGCTTTAGAGCGAACCTAAGAAGCGGAGTCGAGCCAAGTGTTGGACTCCGAACTCATCGTTAGAGTTTGTTTCAATGGTTGTGGGAGCAATTCCGAATGGCGAACCACTTCTAGCTCGCTTTAGAGTGAACCTAAGAAGAAGAGTCGAGTCAAGTGTTGGACTCCGAACTCATCATTTGAGTTTGTTTCAACGGTTGTGGGAGAAATTCCTAATGGCGAACCACTTCTAGCATGCTTTAGAGCGAACCTAAGAAGCGGAGTCGAGCCAAGTGTTGGACTCCGAACTCGTCGTTAGAGTTTGTTTCAACAGTTGTGGGAGCAATTCCGAATGGCGAACCACTTTAGCTCGCTTCAGAGCGAACTTAAGAAGCGGAGTCGAGCCAAGTGTTGGACTCCGAACTCGTCGTTAGAGTTCATTTCAACGGTTGTGGGAGCAATTCCAAATGGCGAACCACTTCTAGCTCGCTTAAGAGCGAACCTAAGAAGCAGAGTCTAGCAAAGTGTTGGACTCCGAACTCGTCGTTAGAGTTTGTTTCAACGGTTGTGGGAGCAATTCCGAATGGCGAACCACTTCTAGCTCGCTTAAGAGCGAGCTTGCGAAGCGGATTCGAGCCAAGTGTTGGACTCCGAACTCGTCGTTAGAGTATAAAGAAGGTAAAAACAGAGAGATACAAGCAATTCACAATTAAGGAATGAAGAAAATTGTTCTTTATTGAATACCAATACTCGGCTGCTTCTAAGTTGCGAGCCGTTATTACATGGGAGAAATAAAAAAGCAAAAGTAAAATACAAGTGAAGGGAAAGGAACGGTTCGACATCTGATGGTACTTGGAGAGGCGTTCATGCGCTCTCTTGGTACTTCAAGAGATGGTCGGCATTCTAAGTCCTGGGAATCTCTCTGCCTTCAAGGTCTTCTAGACGGTAGGCTCCTGGCCGAACTACTTTGGTGATCTTGTAGGGTCCTTCCTAATTTGGAGCTAGTTTACTCTTCTGACTGGGGAAGGAGATAGCTAACTTTCTTAGGAATAAGTCCCCTTTTTTGAGATCGGTAGGGCGGACTCTCTTATTATAGGCCAGCTCGATCCTTCTCCAATAGCTTTGTTGACGAATGGCGGCTCTTTCACAGAGCTCATCGATCAAGTCCAAATTTTCTTGGAGCTCTCTGGCATTCTGCTCTTCTTCATAAGCAATAAGACGAGGAGAGGGTACACCGACTTCCAGGGGGATTACAGCCTCGGCCCCATAGGTGAGGTTGAACGGCGACTCTCCTGTGGTAGTGCTGTAATTCCACAGTACGTTCGGGAGCTGATCAACCCATAAATCTTTAGCAGACTTATCCAGCCTCTTCTTGATACCAGAGAGGATTTATCGATTGGCGTTTTCCACTTGACCGTTTGATTGAGGGTGGGAGATAGAGGAGAAGCGTTGTTGGATGGCGAGGTCTTCACACAGAGCTCGGGAGGAGGCCCCTGTAAACTGTGTTCCATTGTCGGTTATGAGGACTCGAGGGACGCCGAACCTGCAGATGATGTTCTTCCAAAAGAACTGGAGTACTTTGTTCTCAGTGATTGTAGGCAAGGGCTCGGCCTCTATCCACTTCGAGAAGTAGTCGATCGCCACAACTAAAAATTTGAGTTGGCCGGGAGCTGGCGGGAACGGTCTTAGTAAATCCATCCCCCACATTGCGAAAGGGATAGGACTTGATTGGGAGGCGAAGGATGTTGGAGTGCTTTGACAAGAGCTGCATTGCCGAACATGTCGCTCGGCGTCTTGTAAGAGGGTAGGCCAGAAATATCCATAATTCAACACCTTCCGGGCAAGGGACCTAAACCCTGAATGTGCTCCACTTATGCCTTCATGAAGCTCTTGCAAGGCGTATGTGGCTTGTTCGGGGGAGAGGCACCTCAGATAAGGTCTACAGTCAATTTGTGTGAAGGAGCGTTTGTACAAGACCCCCTCTACAATGGTGTACCGCTCCGCTCTGGTTCTGACTCGGCGAGCTTCCTTAGGGTCTTCGGAGAGGAGCTCATCCCTTAGGAATTCTACCAGGAGTTTCATCCAATTATCTTGAAGTTGGACCGGCAGGGACTCCATGGAGTTAGGAGTTTCTTCTTCTATGCTCGGCTTTAGGAGCACTTCAATTAAAACAGTCTGCTCGAGACATTGGAGGGAGGAAGAGAATAACTTGGAGAGAGCGTCTGCTTGGGCATTTTCTTCCCTCGGGATTCGCCGAATAAGCGCCTCTTCGAAAAGAGCCATGCGATTTTGGACCTTGGCTAGATACTTAGCCATTCGTTCATCTCGCGCTTCATACTCACCCAAGACTTGATTCACGACTAGCTGAGAGTCACTAAATATGCGGAGGCATTGTGCCCCTGCCTTGCGAGCCATCCCAAGACCGGCTATAAGGGCTTCATATTCAGCTTCATTATTGGAGGCCTTGAAGTTGATGCGGAGGGAGTATTGGAGGACGAAGTCATCTGGGCCTGCCAGAATAACCCCGGCTCCGCTCCCTTCGATACAAGAGGATCCATCAACATATACCGTCCAAATAGGAGGTCCGTTTGCCGCTTGGCTGACTTCGGGAATGGTGCCTTCAACTATGAACTTAGCTAAGGCCTGAGCCTTGATCGCAGTCCGAGGCTGGTAGGATATGTCATGCTGGCTCAGCTCGATAGACCATTTCATGAGACAACCGGAAGTCTCCAGCTTGTGAAGGATTTGCTTCACTGGTTGGTCGGTAAGAACGACCACCGAGTGGGACTGGAAATATGGGCAAAGCTTTCTTGCGGCCATGACTAAGGTGTATGCCGTCTTCTCTATCCTTGGGTAACGTAGCTCAGCGTCCCGAAGTACCTTGCTCACATAATAGATGGGCTTTTGAGTCTTATCTTCTTCCCTTACGAGGACAGCGCTGAGGGTCTGCTCTGAGGCGGCTAAGTAGAGGTAGAGGGCCTCCCCGGGAACAGGTTTGCTGAGGATAGGAGGATTGACTAGGTAAGCCTTTAGCTGGTCGAATGAGTCTTGTTGCTGCTGACCCCACTCGAAGCCTTTTGCCCCCTGAGAGCTTTGAAGAAGGGAAGACACTTTTCCCCTGACTTAGAAAGGAAGTGCCCTATGGCAGCAAGGCGACCTGTTAGCTTCTGAACCTCTTTAACATTCTTTAGGGGAGCCATGTCCAATATGGCCTTGATCTTCTCGGGGTTCACTTCGATTCCTCTTTGGCTGACCATAAAGCCTAGGAATTTTCCTGACGAGACTCCGAACGCACACTTATTCGGATTGAGCCTCATATCGTGCTTCCTGAGTACATCGAACGCCTCTTGCAGATCGGCCACATGATCGGCCCCATGGATGCTCTTCACAAGCATATCATCAACATATACCTCCATATTTCGGCCGATCTGTGCTTGAAAAACCTTGTTAACGAGGCATTGATAAGTGGCACCTACATTCTTCAACCCGAAAGGTATTACCCTGTAACAGTAGAGGCCCTGATCGGTTACAAAGGAGGTCTTCGGGATATCCAGGGGAAACATACGAATCTGATTGTAGTTGGAGAAGGCGTCCATGAAGCTGAGGAGTTCATGGCCAGAAGTTGCGTCGATCAGGGTGTCGATACTTGGGAGAGGAAATGGATCTTTGGGACATGCTTTATTTAGGTCGGTGAAGTCGATACATATTCTCCAACTCCCGTTGGCCTTCTTTACCATCACAACATTTGAGAGCCATTATGGATAATTGATCTCCTGTATGAACCGAGCCTTGAGGAGCTTGTCCACCACTTCTTTTATAGCTTGTTGGCGCTCGGGAGCAAATTTGCGCCTCTTATGTTGAACCAGTCTGGACCCCGGTGCAACACTCAAATGGTGGACGAGAAGCTCTTCGAAAATTCCAGGCATGTCGGCGGCTGACCAGGCAAAGAGGTCGCAGTTCTTTCTAATACATTGAACTATGTTCGAGCTTAGGGCTGATGGGAGGGTCTTGCTAATAAAGAACTTGCGGCTCGGATCTTGCTCAGAGAATAGCACTTCCTCCAATTCATCCAATGGCTCAGACGTTGGCCGGACACCATCTTGGGGGATTTCAAGAGTTTTGAGGGAGAGGACTGGACCCTCAGTAGAGGTCATGTAGCATTTGTGCGCCATTTCCTGACTGCCTCTTACTTCCCTTACCCCTGCCCGGGTGGGAAACTTCATCTTGAGGTGATAAGCGGAAGGGACGGCCTCGAGGGCAGCTAGGCCAGGTCGGGCCAAGAATCACATTATAAGCAGCGGGGACATCAACGACCATTAAGTCCATCTGCTCCATTCGGGTAGTAGGAGTTTTGCCAGCAGTTACGTCGAGGGTGATCACCCCTTCAATAGTCACTGGCACTCCCGTGAACCCATGAAGTTTGTAGCCGGCGGGCTTAAGTCTGTCTCGGGACAGTTTGAGACCTTTGAAAGCAGCGAGGAAGAGGATGTTAACGGAGCTGCCATTGTCCACCAGGATCCTCTCTACTTTAAAATTTGCCATATGGAGGTTGATGACAAGTGCGTCACAATGGGGGGTTTGGACACCCTCAAGGTCTTTATCTGAGAATGTGACAGGTACTCCGAGGCCTTTAGGAGGAGGTGAGCCGTGAACCGAATTAACTTCTCTTATAAACGCCATTCGAGAGGAGTTGGAGGAGCCCCCCATCGGGCCCCCATGAATGAGGTGCAGGACACGCTCCTCTTCGAATTTGGGCATCTCATCGCGGTGTTCGGGGCACTTGTTAGCCCCCCGAGGAGGAGGCGGAAGGTCGGTTTGGTCCTTTCTCACGAATTTATCAAGTTTGCCCCTCTGGATGAGGGCTTCTATCTCGTTCTTCAGGGCCCTACAATCATTGGTGTTGTGGCCATGGTCCCGGTGATAGCGGCACCATTTTTCTTTGTCCCTCTTCTTGCCAAGGGTGTTCATTTTCGGGGCAGGGGGTAGCACCCCTTCCTTCTCAACTTCCATGAGAATAGTGGAAATGTTGGCGTTAAGAGGAGTGAACTTTTCGAATCTGGGGGGAGGTCGGAGCTGTCAGCCATTGTCCTTCTGGAGCTTCTTGGCTCCTTCTTCTTCTGTTCCCTTTCTCTTGGACCAGAAGGAAGGCCCCTCAAAGTTGGGGCGGTGCTCAGCTTCCTCGGCCCGAATATACTTCTCTACTTCGAAGAAGGAGATCGGAGAAATTCTGCGGGGGCTTCTTGGCAAGGGAGGAGCGGAGACTGGAATTAAGGACGTTTGATTGGAATGTTGCTGCAGCGACAGACTGGTCGATGGAAGCGATAGATCTAGCTTCCACGAAGAACCTTTTCACATAGTCTCTTAACTTCTCACCCTTCTTCTGGTTGAGGTAGAGTAGCGAAATGCTGGTCTTCTCATTTCTGCGGCTACTCACGAAGTGGGTGACGAAGAGGGTCTCGAATTGCTCGAAGGAGAATATTGAGGAGGGGGCAAGGCGAGAGTACCATTTCCGGGCCGGACCATTGAGAGTAGCGAGGAAGGTCTTGCACAGCAGAGCATCGAAAGCCTGGTGGATTAGCATGAGGGTCTTAAAGCTTTCGATGTGGTCCACGAGGTCAGACTCCCCGGAATAGGTCTCGAACTGTGGAGGCTTGAAGCCTATTGGAATGGGCACCTCCATGATGGTACGAGAGAAAGGAGGTCGGCTCGGATGGAGGGTCCTTCCTCTAAGCTCTTCTTCTCTGTCTAGCTGATCCAAGCGCCTCTCCATTTCGTGGAAACGACGGTAGACAGTGTCAACCCTTCGATGGTATTCAAACGAGCCTCTGGACTCATATTCGTATGAGGGAGAGCGGGGGCTACGACGACGATAGCCCCGGGAGTGGCGAGGACTAGGAATGTGCTGGGGGTTGCTAGGAGCTGGAGGAGGAGTCAGGGAACGTCGGCGAGGACTTTGGATCGGAGGAGGAGTGGGGACGCTTCGAGCATCATTATTGTTGGGTCGGTGATGGAGGGCTTGCAAAATGGTTGCTTGGAATTGCTGGAATTCGGCTCGGGTGATAGGAGCATTATCATCCCTCGGTGAGCGAGGCCTTCTTCTATAGTGCTCGGGGGACTCTCTCCGTCTTCGGTGAGGTGTGGACCTCCTATGTTCTCGGTGATAAGGAGATCGCTCATTTGGACGTTGTTGGCAGGAGACTCCTTCTTGGGACCGCCTTTCATCCAAACGGCGGCGAAGATCCTCTTCCTCATGTCGATTGTTAAGGGTGTTGTGGAGGTCATCGGAGGCCCGGGGATTGTGAGATGCCATGGAATCAGTTGACGGGTTGTGCACGGAGACGTGATCATGTTGAAGAGGTTGTTTCTGAGGATTGGGATGGGAGCTCCCGGCACCGGCGTTCTGAGGAGGAGGTTGGTCCTGCCGCGGGGCTTGACCAGGTTGGGGGGAAAGTTCCGTTGGCTGGATGGTTTGGAGAGGGACCTCCTGTTGTGGTTGAGGGGGAGTGGGTCCGCAGTTGGACCCTCGGGATCTCAGCCTTCAGGGGAGGCATGGCTGGGTAGGTCTGACCTGAAGGGAAGAGGAAGGACAGCTATTTGTTGTTTCCCACAGACTGCGCCAATCTGTTACCGCTGAATCTGGTGTGGGGGCAAACAGATAGTATTTGTGGATTCTTAGGAAAACGAAATAGCAAAGACCTGGAATCTTCTCACCGGAGTTTGACCGTTGACTCCCGCCGTTCACCTGCAAAAAGTGCGATACACCAGGGGTTGATCCCGGCGACGCACCCTCCGACGCTCAAATCAGTAATCAGGAAGATTATGAAAGAGCATAAATTGGCAAAAGATTGATTACCTCTTAATGGTGGTGGATGGGGGTATTTATAGCCGCCTTTAGGATCTAATTAGGAATGTAATCCCTGTGATTAGATAAGGAATGTAATCCCTAATTCTCAGTTAAAGGATATATATGAATCAGGGCCGTTGATTAGGATTAATCAGAAACCCTAATTCTATCCTACTGGACTGGGTTTGTTGCGGATTGAAACCCGCACCCAGTCGAGATGGGTCCGTTTGCGGGTCACTTGGCTTTTGGAGAGAAGACCCAGTACCCACTTCAGACCCGTTTGTGGGTAAAATTACCATTTTGTCCCCAGGCTTTGAGATTCGCGCCAAGTTTGGACGGTTCCGATTTAACCCCATTTTTAGCCATATCAATAATTATATATACAGACTTTGGAGGCGCATTGCCTACTGGAATTGGTGAGCAGACATTGTAGGCTTCGCTTGGAGCAAGGACTTGCTTAAATATTTTGTTTTCTTGAGTTATTTATTTCTTTGCTACTTAAAAACTTGTAACGGGTTTATGTTCCCGAGTATTTATCTTTTGATCCAGAGTCGAAAACTATTTGGAATATTATTATTTGTTTCAAATATTTTATGTTGCTTAATAAATTATTCATGCATGTGTGGTTGTGTACATTTTGTTATATTCATGTTATGATGCTGAGTCCATCCAACAACTCATGAATGATGAAAATCATTTGCTGGGTTTTGTCACGCACTCGTATTCCGTGTTTTTGGGATGCAGGGCGTGACAGATACCGAAAACTCTCTGTGCGGGGTTTGAGTATAGTCGAACTTCTTTGACGTAAATTGCTGCAAGTAACAGGCAGTGGATTAGACCTGGGGGCCGAACTACTTATATCACTGTGTCTTGCCTCTTTGTATTGTTTGCTTTCTCTAACCCTATATCTTTACTTTACGCATATATTTGAAGTTTTTAATTTCTATACAACCAATATATTCCCCTCCCCCGCATGGTGATTTACAGTTCATACTACATGGTGAGTGTAATTCAATAATTAAGTTCGAATTTCTTTTCCTTTTTCTAATAACAAAAGGAATAAACAAGAAAAGAATTCTACTAAAAATATCAATTTAAATTTTTAATCTTTATCAACCATAAATTTAAGGGAAAATAATTTTTAGACCCAAACTTGAATTTGATTTATTTTTAAAATCCAACAATCTTTTAATATAATAGTAAATCCAATGTTCCACATTTTAATAAAAAACCAAAATTTTAAATAGTTATATTATTATTTACTATTTTATTCATAATTTCTAATGTATTGCAATTTCAACCTTCTCTCCCCCATAAAATAATTTCATTAGGAAATATCACAATTGGATTTCTAAGATTGGAGTTCTAGAAAAGATGATTTTGGAAGTTGTGGATAAGTTTATTCGTTCTCATTGTCATCAGCTCCTCTACTCCTCCTCTAAAATGGATCAAGTTATTAACCATCCAAACTTAATCTAAGGGTATGATATGGCTAAAAATGGGGTTAAATCGGAACCGTCCAAATCGGGCACGAATCTTAAACTTTTGATAAAACGGTAATTTTACCTACAAACGGGTCTGAAATGGGTACTGGGTCCTTTTCCCAAAGGCCCAATACCCTGCGAACAGATCCACCTTAACCGGGTATGGGTCCCAACCCGAAATGAACCCGTTTCAGCAGGATGGAATTAGGGTTTCTGATTCATCCGAATCAACGGCCCTGATTCATATCTATCCGTTCACTGGGAATTAGGGATTACATTCCTTATCTGATCACAGGGATTACATTCCTAATCTGATCCCTAAGGCGACTATAAATACCCCCCATCCACCACCATTAAGAGGTAATCAATCTTTTGCCAATTTACGCTCTCTCATAATCTTCCTGATTACTGACTTGAGCGTCGGAGGGTGCGTCGCCAGGATCAACCCCGACGTCTCGCACTTCTTGCAGGTGAACGGCGGGAGCCAGCGGTCAAACTCCGGCGGAACAGGTTTCAAGTTTGCTATTCCAATTTTCCAAGAATCCACAAATACTATCTGTTTACCCCCACACCAAATTTAGCGGTAACAGATTGGCGCCGTCTGTGGGAAACAACAAATAGCAGCCCTTCCTCTTCCCGTCAGGTCAGACCTACCCAGCCATGCCTGCCCGAAGGCTGAGATCCCGAGGGTCCAACCGCGGACCCACTCCTCCTCAACCACAGCAGGAGGTCCCCCTCCAAACCATCTAGTCGACGGAACATCCCCCCCAACCTGGTCAAGCCCCGCGGCAAGACCAGCCTCCTCCTCAGAATGCCGGTGCGGGGAGCTCCCATCCTAATCCTCAGAAACAACCTCTTCAACATGATCACGTCTCCGTGCACAACCCCTCAACTGATTCCATGGCATCTCACAATCTCCGGGCCTCCGATGACCTCCGCAACACCCTTAACGATCGACATAAGGAAGAGGATCTTCGCCGCCGTTTGGATGAAAGGCGGGCCAAAGAGGGAGTCTTCCGCCAACAACGTCCAAATGAGCGATCTCCTCATCGCTGAGAACATAGGAGGTCCCCGCCTCACCGAAGATGGAAAGAGTCCCCCGAGCACTATAGAAGAAGGCCTCGCTCACCGAGGGATGATAATGCTCCTATCACCCGAGCCGAATTCCAGCAATTCCAAGCAACCATTTTGCAAGCCCTCCATCACCGACCCAACAATAATGATGCTCGAAGGGTCCATACTCCTCCTCCGATCCAAAGTCCTCACCACTGACGTTCCCTGACTCCTCCTCCAGCTCCTAGCAAACCCCAGCACATTCCTAGTCCTCGCCACTGCCGGGGCTACCGTCGTCATAGCCCCCGCTCTCCCTCGTACGAAGATGAGTACAGAGGCTCATTTGAATACCGTCGAAGGGATGACAATGTCCACCGTCGTCTCCACGAAATGGAGAGGCGCTTAGGTCAGCTAGACAGAGAAGAAGAGCTTAGAGGAAGGACCCTCCGTCCGAGCCGACCTCCTTTCTCTCATACCATCATGGAGGCGCACATTCCAATAGGCTTCAAGCCTCCACAGTTCGAGACCTATTCCGGGGAGTCCGACCCCGTGGACCACATCAAAAGCTTTAAGACCCTCATGCTAATCCACCAAGCTTCCGATGCCCTGCTATCCAAGACCTTCCCCGCCACTCTCAAGGATCCAGCCCAGAAATGGTACTCTCGCCTCACCCCATCCTCAATATTCTCCTTCGAGAAATTCGAGATCCTCTTCGTCACCCACTTCGTGAGTAGCCGCCGAACTGAGAAGACCAGCATTTCGCTACTCTACCTCAACCAAAAGAAGGGTGAGAAGCTAAGAGACTATGTGAAAAGATTCACTGCGGAAGCCAGATCTATCGCTTCCCTCGACCAGTTGGTCTCTACAGCAGCATTCCAATCAAACATCCTTAATTCCAGCCTCCGCTCCTCCCTTGCCAAGAAGCCCCTGCAGAACTTCTCCGATCACCTTCTCTGAAGCGAGAAGTATATTCGGACCGAGGAAGTTGAGCACCGCCCCAACTTTGAGTGGCCTTTCTCCGGGTCTAAGAGAAAAGGAACAGAAGAAGAAGGAGCCAAGAAGCTCCAGAAGGACAATGGCGGACAGCGCTGACCTCCCCCCAGATTCGAAATGTTCACTCCTCTTAACGCCAACGTTTCCACTATTCTCATGGAAGTTGAGAAGGAAGGAGTGCTACCCCCTGCCCCGAAAATGAACACCCCTGGAAAGAAAAGGGACAAAGAAAAATGGTACTGCTATCACCGGGACCATGGCCACGACACCAATGATTGTAGGGCCCTGAAGAACGAGATAGAAGCCCTCATCCAGAGGGGGCAACTAGCCAAGTTTGTGAGAAAGGACTGAACCGACCTTCCGCCTCGTCCTCGGGTGGCTAACAAGCGCCCCGAATGATGTGATGAGATGCCCAAATTAGAAGAGGAGCGTATCCTGCACATCATTCATGGAGGCCCGATGGGGGGCTCCTCCAACTCCTCTCGAAAGGTGTTTATAAGAAAAGTTAATTCGGTTCGCGGCACACCTCCTCCTAAAGGCCTCGGAGTACCTGTCACATTCTCAGATGAAGACCTTGAGGGTGTCCGAACCCCCCATTGTGATGCACTTGTCTTCAACCTCCATATGGCGAACTTTAAAGTAGAGAGGATCCTAGTGGACAATGGCAGCTCCGTTAACATCCTCTTCCTCGCCGCTTTCAAAGGTCTCAAACTATCCCGGGACAGACTTAAGCCCGCTGGCTACACACTCCATGGGTTCACAGGAGTGCCAGTGACTATTGAAGGGGTGATCACCCTCGATGTAACCATTGGCAAAACTCCTACTACCCGAACAGAGCCGATGGACATCATGGTCGTCGATGTCCCCGCTGCTTATAATGTGATTCTGGGCCGACCTGGCCTAGCTGCCCTCGAGGCCGTCCCTTCCGCTTATCACCTCAAGATGAAGCTCCCCACCCGGGCGGGAGTAGGGAAAGTAAGAGGCAGTCATGAAATGGCACGCAAATGCTACATGACCTCTAATGAGGGTCCAGTCCTCTCCATCGAAACTCTTGAAATCCCCCAAGATGGTGTCTGACCAATGTCCGAGCCAGTGGATTAATTGGAGGAAGTGCTCTTCTCTGAGCAAGATCCGAGCCGCATGTTCTTTATCAGCAGAACCCTTCCATCAGCCCTAAGCTCGGACATAGTTCAATGTATTAGAAAGAACCGCGATCTCTTTGCCTGGTCAGCCGCTGACATGCCTGGAATTTCCGAAGAGCTTCTCGTCCACCATCTGAGTGTTGCACCGGGGTCCAGACCGGTTCAACAGAAGAGGCGCAAATTTGCTCCCGAGCGCCAACAAGCTATAAAACAAGAGGTGAACAAGCTCCTCAAGGCTCGGTTCATACCGGAGGTCAATTATCCCGAATGACTCTCAAATGTTGTGATGGTAAAGAAGGCCAATGGGAGTTGGAGAATATGTATCGACTTCACCGACCTGAGTAAAGCATGTCCCAAAGATCCATTTTCTCTCCCAAGTATAGACACCCTAATCGACGCAACTTCGGGCCATGAACTCTTCAGCTTCATGGATGCCTTCTCCGGCTACATTCAGATTCGTATGTTTCCCCCGGATATCCCAAAGACCTCCTTTGTAACCGATCAGGGCCTCTACTGCTACAGGGTAATGCCTTGCCCGGAAGGTGTTGAATTATGGATATTTCTGGCCTACCCTCTTATAAGATGCCGAGCGACATGTTCAGCAATGCATTTCTTGTCAAAAGCACTCCAACATCCGTTGCCTCCTACAGGCTCGGCTCGCCACCCTATCAAGTCCTATCCCTTTCGCAATGTAGGGGATGGATTTACTAGGACCGTTCCCGCCAGCTCCTGGCCAACTCAAATTTTTAATCGTGGCAATCGACTACTTCTCGAAGTGGATAGAGGCCGAGCCCTTGGCCGCAATCACTGAGAACAAAGTACTCTAGTTCTTTTGCAAGAACGTCATCTGCAGGTTCGGCGTCCCTCGAGTCCTCATAACTGACAATGGAACACAGTTTACAGGGGCCTCCTTCCGAGCTCTGTGTGAAGACCTCGCCATCCAACAACGCTTCTCCTCTGTCTACCACCCTCAATCAAACGGCCAAGTGGAAAATGCCAATCGACAGATCCTCTCCGGTATCAAGAAGAGGCTGGATAAGTCCGCTAAAGGTTTATGGGTTGATCAGCTCCCGAACGTACTATGGAATTACCTGTACTACCAAACGGACCCCTACAGGAGAGTCGCCATTCAACCTCACCTACGGGGCCGAGGCTATAATCCCCCTGGAAATCGGTGTACCCTCTCCTCGTCTCATTGCTTATGAAGAAGAGCAGAATGCCAGAAGGCTCCGAGCAAACCTGGACTTGATCGATGAGCTCCGTGAAAGAGCCGCCATTCTTCAACAAAGCTATCGGAGAAGGATTGAGATGGCCTATAATAAGAGAGTCCGTCCTACCGATCTCAAAGAAGGGGACTTAGTACTCAGAAAGTTAGCTATCCCCTTCCCCAGTCAGAAGAGTAAGTTAGCTCCAAATTGGGAAGGACCCTACAAGATCACCAAAGTAGTTCGGCCAGGAGCCTGCCGTCTAGAAGACCTTGAAGGCAGAGAGATTCTCAGGACATGGAATGCCGACCATCTCTTGAAGTACCAAGAGAGCGCATGAATGCCTCTCCAAGTACCATCAGATGTCGAACCGTTCCTTTCCCTTCACTTGTATTTTACTTTTGCTTTTTTATTTCTCCCATGTAATAACGGCTCGCAACTTAGAAGCAGCCGAGTATTAGTTTTCAATAAAGAACATTTTTTCTTCATATCTTACTTGTGAATTGCTTGTATCTCTCAGTTTTTTTTACCTTCTTTATACCCAAACGACGAGTTCGGAGTCCAACACTTGGCTCGACTCCACTTCGCAAGCCCGCTATTAAGCAAGCTAGAAATGGTTCGCCGTTCAGAATTGCTCCCACAACCGTTGAAACATACTCAAACGACGAGTTCGGAGTCCAACACGTGGCTCAACTCCGCTTCGTAGGCTCGCTCTGAAGCGAGCTAGAAGTGGTTCGCCATTCGGAATTGCTCCCACAACCGTTGAAACATACTCAAACGATGAGTTCGGAGTCCAACACTTGGCTCGACTCCGCTTCGCAAGCTCGCTCTTAAGCGAGCTAGAAGTGGTCCGTCATTCGAAATTGCTCCCACAACCGTTGAAACATACTCAAACGACGAGTTCGGAGTCCAACACTTGGCTCGACTCTACTTCACAAGCTCGCTCTTAAGCGAACTAGAAGTGGTCCACCATTCGGAATTGGTCCCACAACCGTTGAAACATACTCAAACAACGAGTTCGGAGTCCAACACTTGGCTCGACTCTGCTTCGCAAGCTCACTCTTAAGCGAGCTAGAAGTGGGCCGCCATTCGGAATTGCTCCCACAACCGTTGAAACATACTCAAATGACAAGTTCGGAGTCTCAACACTTGGCTCGACTCCGCTTCGCAAGCTCGCTCTTAAGCGAGCTAGAAGTGGTTCGCCATTCGGAATTTCTCCCACAACCGTTGAAACAAACTCTAACGACGAGTTCGGAGTCCAACACTTGGCTCGACTCCGCTTCGCAAGCTCGCTCTTAAGCGAGCTAGAAGTGGTTCACCATTCGAAATTGCTCCCACAACCGTTGAAACATACTCAAACGACGAGTTCGGAGTCCAACACGTGGCTCGACTCCGCTTCGTAGGCTCGCTCTGAAGCGAGCTAGAAGTGGTTCACCATTCGGAATTGCTCCCACAACCGTTTGTCAAAACTCACATCAATGAACCCACCTCGATGAGCTCCGCCATAGCCGTTCAACCGAGCCGAGGTGCCGAGGTACCGACCTCCACATATGGAGAAAAATACTGCCGAGCCAGTTTCATCGTCAGATTGCCTCAAAAAACGTGCTAGAACATGTTGAACGGCTCAGGTCGTGCCGCGTCTCCACAAAACGACAAGATAGCGTTTTCTCGGAATTTGAGCCCCTTGTCTCGTGATTTGCGCCACAATTGTGATCAACCGTCTAGGTAGAGCCACGTAGCTCGGATCTGAAATCCGAACAACCGAACTGCCAAGTGGAGAAAAATGCACCTCAAAATTCGTGCTCGGAATTGCTGAACAGAAAGCAACAAACGAACACCAAAAAAAATTATATGAGAAAAGAAGAACTTTTATTAAGAAGAACAGCGGACAAAAAACATTTACAAGGCCAAGTTATTACAACAAGGTGCTGCAAAAATTCCTAAGTATAATACAACTCTTTCAATGCTTCTTCAGGACAGGGACGTTCCGGTTTAGAGAAATGCAAGGGCGGGGCCGCTTCACCTCAGAGCTCGTCTCTACGCCGACAAACCGAGATGCCTCCTTGGTGCTGCCTCTGACCATGGCACCAACCGAGGCTCCGCTAGACAAGATGGCCATGCCACTTTGAGCGTCGGCCGGGCTCCGACGAACGATAGGTGGGCGAGTCGCAAGCTCGTAGAAAGAGATCCCCCTCTCACTCTCCTCGCGGGTGCACGAAGTGCTTCGGACGTTAACCCTCACGAGCTGAGGTTTAAGGCGAGTGACTTCTTCTTCAAGTTCGACGATCCTATCCTTCAAAGTATCGTCTTTCACCGACACCTTGAACCGAGGAAGTTTTGCCGAGCTTGCCTCTCCGGCACAGTCAGCTATGATTCGGCGAAGGTTAGTCACTTCGATGCTTTTGTCGACCGTAACCCTCCTTAGCTGCTCAACCTTCGAAGCGAGCTCGTCGCACTCGGCCAGTGCCGAGGTTAACTCGTCCTACTTCGCCGAGAGTTCTTCTTCGACTATCTGCAAGTGACGAATCTCAGCCAATAACTCGTTGTTCGTCTTCTCCACGTTGAATAGCACCCTCCTGATTAGCTCAACCTCGCCCTTGAGACAAGCTTCGCGTGATCGCTTAAATAATTCCGTTCGCCGCCGAGCCGCTGCGACGTCCGAACCAAGTTCGACAATCTGAAAAACCAAAGCATTCTATTGGGAGACGAGTTCCGAGCCAAACACTTAGAAAAATTCAAAGAAAGAAATCTTTCATTCATGTCGAAAAGAAGCGGTGGCCAGTCCGCTATAAGGCTTTACAAAAAAGAAGAAAAAGAGATTTATGCAAAGGACGGGGAGATCAAGGATCCACCTGAGGTGATGGGTCTATCACAGGTGCCTCGCCAGATGGTCCCTCGGCCCCCGTCGCCCCGGCTTGGGGGTCGGCTGCCACGGTCACGGGGTCGGCAGGCACCTCCTCGTCCCGCTGGTCGCCCTCCTCCCCTTCTCCTTCCTCTGCTTCACCCTCTACCTCCTCGTTGGGCCACAGGCAATATCCCACTCTTTCAAAGCCGAGGACACGTGCCTCGACGTGGTCAGGCGCTCTCGCATAGGACAGCTCCATGTTCCTGGCCATATGCTTCTTCGCCTCGGCTTCAACCTCCTTCCTGGCCACCTCCACCGCAGAGTCCCTCTTCGCCTTCGCCGCCTCCAAGGCCTTCGCCGATGCTGCCAGCTCCTCGGCAGCTTTAGCAACCTTGATGACCTCTGCGGCGAGTTGCTCATTAGCTCGCTCCAAGGCCGTCTCAAGATCGGCGACCCGAACCTCCAAGTCCTCCGAGCGGCGCCACTCTGCCTCGAGCTGCTTCACCGCCCCCGCCTTCTCCGCCCTGTCCTTGTCACAGAGGGCTTTCAGCTCTTTCTCCTGCTCGGCGAACTCCTGAACAAGGTGGCCGAAGTGGCAAGTGGCCTGCAATGAATGAGCATTAGGTGGTTGTAAAATCTGAGCTATGGACTTCAAGAAATTTTTAAAGAAAGATGCTTACCGACACGAGCAACCGAGCAATCTCGTAGGTGTCGTCCCCGGTCGTCCCCACCTTCAGAGCGGCTCGGTCCTTCGGGGTCGCGAGATGCTTGACGACCTGCATACACATCTGCAAATCACCAAGAAAGCTGTCGTGGTTTTCCACCCGCAAATCAGGGACGAATAGCTTCTTGTGGGCCTCATTCAAGATCTACTCGGCCTGAGGCGTCAGAGGCGGGGTCTACAGAGGCAGTGCCACCGAAACCAAAAAGGCCTCGCTGGCAGGGGCAGAAGAAGCCGGAGCAGGTGGGTCTACAAGGATGACCACCGACGGAGATGGCGCCTGAAGAGCAGGGGTAGGGTCGGCAACTACCGAGGGGGCCTTGGAAGGCCGTCCGGATGTGAGCCCGGTGCTCGGCTTCTTCCTCTTCCTACCATCGGCGACCTTGCCTCGCTCGGACATCATTGCCGTGAATTCCATCTTCGGCGCCTCTGTTCCAAACAACGAAACCCAAAAAACAACAAGTTAGAAAATCAAAAAAAAAAATAATAATATGCAGCGAGATGTCAGGAGTGTACTCGGGTCGATCGGACTAAGGCCCGATCCGTGTAGCACCTCCTCAGTCATTCCTCTCCAGCTTAACATTGGGAGAGCAATGATCTTCGCCGCCACCTCCTCCTCGTCCGGACTCCGCACTGGGTCAGCCCTTGAGAACTTCGGCACTTCTTCCTTCCACCGAGTCGGGAAGTCCAGCCTCGAGGGCTCCTTCAGTAGAAAAAACTTCTCCTTACAACCTTTTATCGAGTCCGGATTCTCAATGAGCTTAATGCCTCTCCGAGGTGACAAGTAGTAGCGAGGCTCGGCCTTCGTCATCCGGTTGATCCGGTACAGACTCCGGAGGATTACCATGTGATGCGACACTGCAGCAAAAAGGCAAGCATGTGGCGCCCGGTGTTCGGCATAAATTGCACCGGTGCCAGACAATACCAGTGGAGAACCTTCAACATGAAGGGATGCAGAGGGAAGCGCAAGCCAGCGCACAAAGAGTTAAAGTCGAACATGCACGTGTCCGGTGACAGCACGGTGTTCGCCCGCATCCTACGGCCGGGGAGGATCAGACTGTACTCCGGAGGGATGGCGAACCCCTTTCTGATCCGGAGGAGATCCCTCTTGGATAACATCGAAGCAAGCTTGTCCACCTCGGTGACCTCCCTCGGGGTGTTCTCCTCGTAAACTGCCGACCGACCAACGATCGCCTTCTTCAGCAGATCACCCTCGTACTGCCTAATGCCGGCCTATCCGGACAGGACACCAGGATACCGACCCGACTTGGGGGCTCGCCTCTCTGGCTCTATGATCTCCTCGACTATGGACGACCCTACCACTGTCTTCCCCTTTCTCCGACTCGCTACTTAAATTCTCTCCTCGGCACCACTATCTCCAGAGGATGATGCCTCACTTCCTGAGTTTACCCTTGAAATCTCTAAAAAATATCTAAGGCAAAAACACTGACCTTGATGTGACGTAAACTTGGAAGTGACGTGCACAGTCGGAATTTCTTCGCCGGAAATCACCTGGCCCACGCGACAGCTAGCACCACCACCTTGGAGCACAAACCACCGCTAGCAGAGCGAAACTGAGAGTAAAAGTAAAAATTTGTAGTGAAAGAGAGAAATGAGCTGGGGGGTGAGGAGAGTGGGGACTTATAGCCAAGAGAGCGTCGTTTGGGCTCCCTAGGCGTTTAAGGGCCCACTAAAGGAAGGCAAAACGACAAAACAAAGAGTTGCGACGATCCAAGACAAAAACTCGTCAAAACGTTTAACTCCATCACTCGTCAACCAGCGCCTCGACGTGCCACCGAACTGCCGTTCTACCGAGCCGAGGTTCCGAGGTACCTGACCTCCACATATGGAGAAAAATTCTGCCGAGCCGAATCACCATCGGATCGTTCCAAAATTCGTGTCAAGACTTAACGGATGGCTCAGATCGCGACACGCCCACAAAACGACAAGATAACATTTTCTCGTGATCTGAACCCTGTCCTCGTGATTCACGGCCGAGATGAACGCTCCAGATCAAGCCACGCGCCCCTTCCGAGCTGCCGGCCACCGGGGTGCTTAGCCAAGCTACCGAACAGCTTGGCCAAGCAACCGAGCCACTGGGTCAGAGAGTTGCGACGATTCAAGACAAGAACTCGTCAAAATGCTTAACTCCATCACTCGGCAACCAGCGCCTCGACGTGCCACCGAACTGCCGTTCTACCGAGCCGAGGTGCCGAGGTACCGACCTCCACATATGGAGAAAAATTCTGTCGAGCCAGAATCACCGTCGGATGTTCCAAAATCCGTGTCAAAACTTGATGGACGGCTCAGATCGCGACATGCCCACAAAACGACAAGATAACGTTTTCTCGTGATCTGAACCCCGTCCTCGTGATTCACACCATGATGGACGCTCAGGATTGCGCCACGTAGCTCGGCAGATCCCTGCGCCCCAAGCCGAGCTGTCTAGGAGCTGAGCCGAGGTACCGACCTCCACATATGGAGAAAAATTATGCCGAGCCAGAATCACCGTCGGATCGTTCCAAAATCCGTGTCAAAACTTGATGGACGGCTCAGATCGCAACACACCCAAAAAATGACAAGATAACATTTTCTCGTGATCTGAACCCCGTCCTCGTGATTCGCGCCGTGATGGATGCTCAGGATCGTGCCACGTAGCTCGGCAGATCCCAGCGCCCCGAGCCGAGCAGCCGAGGATCCGAGCCGAGGTGCCGATGTACCGACCTCCACATATGGAGAAAAAATCTGTCGAACCAGAATCACTGTCGGATCGCTCCAAAATTCGTGTCAAAACTTGATGGACGGCTCTGATCGCGCCACGCCCACAAAACGACAAGATAATGTTTTCTCGTGATCTGAACCCCGTCCTCGTGATTCGTGCCGTGATGGACACTCAGGATCATGCCACGTAGCTCGGCAGATCCCAGCGCTCCGAGCCGAGCTGCCGAGGAGTCGAGCCGAGATGCCGAGGTACCGACCTCCATATATGGAGAAAATACTAGCCGACCCACACAAATCGTCCGATCACCCAGAAAATCACGCTCGGCGACGATAAAGGGTCCAGATCGCGCCACGGCATAATTAGGTATTATAAATTAATTTTTATTTATTAAAATCATTTTATTTATTTAAAAATTGCGAAAAAATGATTAAAAATTTGGGAAAATTAATTAAAAATTCTAGGAAATAATTATAAATTCGGGAAAATATTTTGAGCCCCTGAGAAAATAATTATTGCCTAGAATGGCCGATTAAGACCCCCGGACGACGAATCAACACTTCGCAAAATTAAATAAGTGATCCGAGAGATAGATAAAAATTAAGGAAAGATGCCAGAAAACCAGAGGTGCTCAAGAACGGCTTAGAGCACGCGACTAACCCAGAAAATCACCATACTACCCCATACAAAGGATCGTCACCCCTCGTTTGGACTCCGATACAACTCCAAAAGCCATTAAAACAATAAAACTACTCCTCAAAGGCAGATCAAATTCAGCCTTCGGGAGTGGGGGGCTCGTGATATGGCTAAAAATAGAATTAAATCAGAACCGTCCAAATCGGGCACGAATCTTAAAGTTTGGGATAAAACGGTAATTTCACCTACAAACGGGTCTGAAATGGGTAATGGGTCCTTTTCCCAAAGGCCCAATAACCTACGAACGGATCAACCTCAACCGGGTACGGGTCCCAACCCGAAATGAACCCGGTTCAGCAGGATGGAATTAGGGTTTCTTATTCATCCGAATCAACGGCCCTGATTTATATCTATCCGTTCACTGGGAATTAGGGATTACATTCCTTATCTGATCACAAGGATTACATTCCTAATCTGATCCTAAGGTGACTATAAATACCCCCCATCCACCACCATTAAGTGGTAATCAATCTTTTGCCAATTTACGCTCTCTCATAATCTTCCTGATTACTGACTTGAGCGTCGGAGGGTGCATCGCCGGAATAAACCCTGGTGTCTCGCACTTCTTACAGGTGAACGGCTGGAGCCAACGGTCAAACTCCGGCAGAACAGGTTTCAGGTTTGCTATTCCAGTTTTCCAAGAATCCACAAATACTATCTGTTTGTCCCCATACCAGATTTAGCGGTAACAGGGTAAAAAAAACTTTTCATAGATATAATATGGAGATGCACATCTTTTTGCATGTGAGTATGATTTAATTAGTCTAAGAAATGGGGACGTCTTTGAAAATTGTTAATTATATGTTTAAAAGTGCTCGAGAAGTGTCTGAGGGTAAAACATGGAAATTTATCATAAAATTTGGACACATACAAAAATGTTTGACACTTTCAAAGCGTGTTAATGAAACATAGGGTTTCCAACACATGTGCAACACAAGTTCAGAAAATTGGTTATTGGTGTGACTTTCAAGGTGTTAAAAAGTGAACATGGAAGTGTGACACTATCAAGGAATGCTAATGGAGTGTTGCTTGTGCAACATGTTGTTGCTTATTTCGGTGTGGGAGCAAATAGATAGTGAGTTAATAATTGATGGAAACTACTACGATGCTGACCTGTGACCTTGGTCGTTAAAAGCGGTTAGAGCTCCTAGGAATGATCTGGATTGTTGATTGACCACCGTGATCTGAATCCGACGGTTGCTGATGTGGTCGATAGACCTACAAAAAGCCTGAAACACTGGGGGTTGGCCTCGGTGACGACCCTCCGACGCTCAAGTCAGAACCAGAAAGAGAGAGAAAGAGAGTGAAAACTGGCAAATTCTTGATTACCATCTGACTGTGGAGGGGAGGGGGGAGGGGGTATTTATAAGCCTGAGAGACATTTCAAGAGATTGATTTGTGCCTGTTGGATCGATTTAACTACCTTATCTCTTTCATGTCTCTCCCCTCAAGAGATAAGATATCCATATTAAGGGATAAGAGATTTGACTCCTAGCCTGCATGGGCTGGGTGTCTCTCCTAGTTGCCCTAGTTTGTCACTTTTTATAGGCTTGGAAGAAGCCCATGTCTTGGAGTGGACCCCAGGCCTATTAAAGAGGCCTGTGATGGCTAATCTGCCTGTGGATGCTTTGAGATCCGTGCAGGGATCGTACGACTCTAATTTTCTATAATTTTTATCATCATCATTAGCCTCTTACTCTCGGAAGGCAATTTTCTTGGCTTTCGAAGAGTAGTACGTCTTACTTTTAGAGTCTAGCGTATAATCGTAGCATTCAGAGTGTTCGGAGATATCTGGAACTGATTTGTGGCTTCTGAAGGTAGTGAATATTTTTTCTGGATTTTTCCATAGTTCTTCAAATTTTTCCAAATTTTCTGGAATTTTCTGGAATTTTTCCCAATTTTAAATCACTTTTTCAAATTTTTTAATTAATAAATTCATTTTTAATTATTTTTCTGATTTTAAAATTAATTTTCATAATTTAAATAATTATTTTGCATTTTCAATTACTTTTTTGAATAAAAAATGAATTCAGGGGTTTTTTTGTAAAATAACCGACTTCGTCGTTGATCTTGACGTGATCAGAGGCGCTGATCAGAGCCAGACTCGCGTGTTGAGTGGATCAAGCAGCTGTGATCTGATCGTTGTGATCAGGGGTTGACGTGGCGTGATCTAGAGTGCTCATCAGCACTCGGTTCACCCGCTGAGCGTGATCAGATGGCTGAGGAGAGATCGAAGCATCGTGGAAGACGATGCTGTGACGTGGAAGCATCTGAGCCGTCCCTCGCACTCGATCTTGATTTTTGGAGAGATCCAAGGGTCAACAATGCCTGTGAGCGATCCGTTTGGCTGAGCTATGGCCCATTTTTTCAACTTTGTGGATCTCATTGTGCTACGGAGCCGCAGTGCCGTCGTCGAGCAATGGTGAGAGATCATCATTGAGCCATTTTGGTTAAGCTACGGGATTGAGCTTCGCTCGAGGTTTCAAAGCTCTGCTTTTCTATGGAGCTCTATATTTCGCTCGAGCGTCGACTCCATTCTCCGTTGAGCTACCACGCCCTCGTCAACGTATGAGAGTGTCGAGCTACCTACTCTTGTCCGAGATACAGAGAATTGAAGCCTTTTCGAGCTATGAAGCTCAAGTTTTGCCGAGCTTTGGTTCTTCGACTTTGCTGACCTATCTTATTCGTTGAGCTATTGAGCTTTACCTTTGGATGAGCTATGGGGATTTCAAAGATTCGCCGAGCTATAGGCGTCTCATTCTCGCCGAGCTATGGGCTTCCTCTTCACCGAGCTATGGGTTTACTCTTTGTCGAGCTATGGGTTTAATCGCCGAGCTACCAAAGCTTCGTCGACCTATGGGAGCATCGAGCTACTCTCATTTGGTCGAGCTATGGAGTTTTCGGAGTCTCGTCGAGCTACGAGCAAACATTGTCGATCTATGGCCTTGAATTCTTTCGCTGAGTTAAGGAAATGGCGACTTAGAGGAAGTGAGATTTTGTCCCCTTGGTGGTGTCGCGATTGTATGTTTGGAGAGGCCATCAACCATGAGATTGTCGAGGGGCTTCGATGAGGTTGGAGCACAACATTCGACGAGGAGAGAGCTCGAAGTCGGAGACGAGATTGGGTTTTTTTGTGCTCAAATTAGAAGGAGAGGGAGAAGTGGAGCGGGTTGTTGGATAGCGGGTCTGTGGGCTCGAACCCGACCTGTTAGTAACCCTTCGCCTTTATCTTTTTGAACTCACCTTGTGGGTTTAGGTCATGGGTCTGACCAGATCCGAAGCCTTCTTTACCCTACCTCCTTTCACGAAACAACAAGTATTTTGTTTGGAGAATTTTTTCATTTTTGGCAACTCTTTGGGGCTTTTGTGGAGATTTTTTTTTTTTGAAGTCTTAATCTTGCTAGAAGCTCGCCTCGTTTGGAGTTGAGTTGTCTGGAGTGTGCTTGGATTAATCTTGCTAGAAGCTCGCCTCGTTTAGAAGTCATGAACTTTTTCACATTAAGGCAAGAGCACTAGTGTGCTTGGATTTTTCTGGAGTTGACCATCTCTTAGAAATCTCAGTTGATTCTGGTCGAGAGAGTTTGAACAAGACTCAGCGGGGTTAGTAGGCTTTGTCTCAAGGAAGCTTGATTAGTGAGGGGTTTTCTTCTATTGGTGGTGAGTGTGGTGCCTGCCAAGGGTTTGTGAAATTTCTCACCCCACGACATCCACCAAGTGTTTGTGAGATTTTTCACTCCCTCATATTGCTTCTTTTGTTGACCAAATGTTGTGACGATTGTTCGCGTTACTGACTGACTGTCCAGATGACAAGTTACTATTTTTATTGGACCTGGGGTGGTGTGATCTGACCGTTGATTCTTGTGGAAGGCTCAGATCCTTCCATGTGGCAATTTAATCCCTAGGGTCCTGTAAATACGGATTGATTCCACCACCCTCTCTTTCATTTACCACCTTCACTTTCTCTCTCCTAAAAATTTTTAGAGCTTCTTTCTAGAAATCGTGGTATTTCATCAGGTGGTGCTTGGTGGCTTGCCTTGTGTTTGACGGGGGAGCTAGCTTCAGCTGTTGGTTCAGAGTTTTTACTACTTTGGCTAGGTAACATTCTTGCGACCGCTGTTTATCATGTCTAGCATTCCGTTGGTCTGTGCCTCTACTAGATCCGTTGGTCTAGATGGAGAAGAGGGTGTTATGCTCGATCACTTTTTTGGAGAGAAGAGTGTGTGTGGTGAGGCTGATCATTCCACCGTTGTGGAAACGATCGTCGAACCTGAGGGAGATAGGGGGTGTATGCTCAAGACCCCATTATTCCTTGTTCCAGAACTGATTATAGAGTACTCGGTAGTAGATCAATAGTTCCTTTGGAGCGGCATGGAATACGATGAGCCAGAGCCCATCCATACTACTGAGGCTAATCATACCTCCACCATTCTTACATGCAGTGAGCTTATCATGATGAGAACAGGCTTTTTCCTTCATCGCGAGTACAGCCTACTCCTGCCATGTCCTGGAGTTAGGGCATCTTATGCCATGTCGTAGGAGTACTATTTCTTTCCATGCGATGCTTTCTTCGCGGGGCTTCGCTTGCGCCCTCTACCCCTTCATTAAAGAGGTGCTCAACTGGTATCGGATGTGTCCAGTGCAAATGATCCGAACACGTGGAGGCACGTTGTCGGTTTTGTCTTGCAGTACCGCCAGCTCGGAGCGGAGCTGAGTCTCGCAGTGTTAAGACATCACTTTAAACTTACTCAACTCAGTAAGATATAGGAGGGTTGGTACCTTAGACCTCATAAGAATAGGGGGTTGGTCGACGCTCCTCGATTGATAAGATGTTGGAAGGAGAAGTTTTTCGTCGTTCGTAGTGCCCAGCCGTGGGGGATTCCCACTACTTGGAGTGGAACGGTTCCCTTGGTGGTGCGAGCGGAGCCGGTAATGATCTTGGAGAAGAAGAGCCTTAGTGATGCGCTTCTGGGACTAAAGATGTTGTCATGGCAAGATGTTACCAACGAAGTGCTATTAGAAGGCCGTTCCTAGTACGATTTTGCTGTTATTATTTTCTTGTCCTGCTGTCCATGCTTTTATTGATTTCTAGTTCTTTTACTCATGTCTCAGTTGTGTTCATTTAATCTTATGGTTTCTAACTACTCCATGTTTCATCTTGCAGGAAGGACGGACATGAATTTCGAGGACATTTTTGCAGACCTGGATGTGCTATAGAATAAGAAAGAGGAAGAGCCAAAGAAGCGAAATAGGTCAGTGATGCATCCTCCTTCTTCCCAGGATGTACCATCCCTGGCTCCCGTTGCACAGACTTAGCCCCCCCGCAGGGGTACCGCCTGCTGTTGAGGCAGGTTCTTCCTTAGCTGCGGTCGGGTACCGCCTGCTGTTGAGGCAAGTTCTTCCTTAGCTGCGATCGTGGCTAGTGCCACGTCAGCCCTACTAACTGTTACAGCTGCCACAATGCTCGCTAGTCAGGGGGACAAGGTCTACACCCCCAACTGGAACGTGAAAGCCTAGGAGAACTTTTTGGGAAATTTCGCTGCTTGCCTTGAGGCCTGTCGCCACATCCCTACTCCTGCTGATAGGGAGAGATTGAAGATGGAGCCCCCGGAGAGATCGGTCTTGGAGATAGCGGGGGCACATGTGATGGTATGATCTAGTCCCCTTTGTTGCATAGCTTGCTCTTTCCCTCCCTGTATCGTTATGTTTTAACCGCTTTCTTCTTACTTCAGGCGATGAGCCACTTTGGGTATTTGGTGGACTTTTATGCGGCTGAGGAGAAGAGCATGAGGGCCGGCATCTCTCGTGCCGAGAAGGACAAGAAGAAGGCTGTCAGGGAATCCAAGGCGGAGCTGGAAGGGATGAAGAAGAAAGAGAAGGAGGAGCACCTTGAGTTGGAGGCGTTGGCAGCAGGTAAGGAGGAGATGCGCCTTGAGATGGAGTGTCACGCTCCGCTTCCCAAAAAGGAGATACGGAATATAGATACGTGACTAAGTCCAGTAAATAATTTTCATCATCCATAAGCTGTCAGGATATTTACAACAAGCACAAGTATTAACAGGAGATATACAAGAGAAATAGTCAACCACGCATGCATAACTAAATCAATATAGTCAACAAGATTACTTGAAACATGAAGTAAGAATACTAAATTTTAAATAATCATGTCTGGAATAAAATACAAGTTTGGGACAAAAAGCCCAATACAAAATAATCCATGTAACCAAGTACAATTATTCAAGATAAGCAACAAGAAAATAAATAGATATAGCAAAAGCTCCAGCCAACTAGAATCTCAGATCACCTACTCCATCGGGTAGCTGATCACCATAATCTGCAATTTAAATAAATTGCAAGAAGAGGAAAAAGGAAATAAAATTGCAAGTTTCGGGCCGCTTGTAGTGCAGCCAACAAGTACAGGAAAGATAGACAAGAATAGAGTAACAGCGGAATCAAGAATAACACTGAAAGATGTAATAGCAAAATAGAGGACTAACTCTAAATCCAGAACAGAAACAACTGGCATGGCAAAATGAATGAGTGCAAGTAGCATGTAACAAGTGTCAAGTAACCAAGTATCATGTACAAGTAACAAGTAGCAAGTGTCAAGTGATCATGTTGTTTTCAAGTCTTATATCTAGTCCTATCTAGGTAGCACTTCATGCGTCCCAGGTTTTTACCACATGGTTGCTACATTCAAACAATTTTATTTTAGATTTCATAGTGGATCATAGGGGGCAGTATACTCAGGGAAAAGTATCAAGTATCAAGCATCTAGCTCCAAGTACCAAGTATTACGTGTCAAGTGTGCAAGTGTCAAGTAATCACGTGTCAAGCTCCAAGTATCAAGTTTCAATTAATCACGTAGGATCTATAGATCTCCTTCCGAGTACACGTTTCTATATTTTCCACAATTAGATCTTTCCCTTTAAATCCCGACTTAGTTTCTTATTATTATTATTCAAGCAAGGATGGACGTGCACAAATAAGTCAAGAAATATAGAGAGACAACAAGGGACAAGTACAAGTTGAATAAAGAACACGAACGAATGATGAATGACTCAAACCAGACTATGACAACGAAAATTCTAGTTCAGGACAGCAAGACAGTACTCCACCAAACCTGGGATTCCTGTTGCCATAAATGTGCAAATCTAGATCCGTCAAAAAAACTGTGAAATAGACTATCGGTCGAATCCAGCAAATATATATAAGTCATATAGTATTTCACAACAACAAGACTCAAAATAGGTTTGTATATAAAAAAAACATGTTCAGCCAGAAATCAGAAGTTTGCATTCATAAACAGGAAAATGGCATGAAAACTTACTGATTAAATCCAAGAAAAATCTGGGGTAATCCCTAGTATGTTTGGTATTAGAAAATAAAGTTTCATAACTTTCCAACATAGCTAGAATAGTCAAGAAAAATCAGGAAGCAGCAAGATACGGCAGTTTTATAAATCTGGAATCATAAATACAGCAATACTAAAACAGCAGTATCTTAAAAAATATAAATCGAAACTCAGATCTGTCAAAAGGGTGATAAGATAGATATAGTAGGTTGCAATTCATATTCACAAAGATTTTGTAAACAGCAAATAGAATCAGCTTGAAATTAAGGTTCTTTACTGAACAGCATGAAAATTTTGCAAGTATAGTAGTTGTTTACAAGTATATAATTGTTTGTAAAAGTTATCAATTAAATCCAAAAAATTAGGGTTTAATTCCAATCATGTTTAGTTGTACTCAGCAGAATATTGGATCAAAATATTATCTTTAACATCAGTAAAAAAATAAATTACTTTCCAGAATTTTTATAAAACCAAATCTGTAATTTTCTACACATCTGTAGTAAAACAGTCATAACTTGCGACATACAAATCCAAACTGAGATCTGTCAGAAAACCTAGAAAGTAGACAGAATTCTCTATAATTCATATTCATAAATAATTTTCATATACTAACCTTAATAGGGTCTAAAATACTGAACAAAATGGATCACAATCAAAAACAGAAATATTCTTCATGCTTAAAATCAACTAGATCATATGAAACACATCCAAATCATAACAAAGTGTGAAGTATGGTACACTAGATGTCCAAGCAACATGGTATAGGGTATACTACAAGTCTACTACGAGGTATACTACCACTAACACATCAAGTATACAAGATCATACAACACATCTTGGATCACGAACAACATGCATGTATATATCAAGAATCTATCATATCTAAGTTATTTCATGTCGTGTGTGTAACGAGACGACTACGGACAGATCAACAACTAGAGACAAGATCAAACAAGGGTTTCATGGGGATAGATCTTGAAACACTACACTACAGGCGGTATTTAGTACTTGTATTATACAACAAAAAGAATACAAGTTATTTGCCTTATAGTCAACGAAGAAAACGACGATGCAAAGAGAATAACGGGAACGAATTCCTGGGCAACGAACACAAACGAACAAAAGAACAATGACTACGAGCATACGAACAACGAACCCACGAGATCCAACACACGCACCCAAAAGAGCAAGAGGGAGAGAGACGGTGCTACACACAGCTGCACGACATCAGGAGAATGGCGACGATAGCAAGGTACCGCTATTGCGGTGTTGCCTACATCGGAGAGAGAGCAGTGCAGTGGTGCTGCTGCTTGCTACATTGCTATTGACTGGCGGTGGGGTGAGACGATAGGGAGGCACCGGAGAGGTGCTGCGGGGCTGTGCTGTAGCTGGTCACGACAAGGAAGAGGAGGGAGGGGATGAGGGTCGGGAGAGAGAGATGAGCGGGAGTAGGGCGATGCAGCAGGCAATTGGAGCTAGCTTCACTGCGGCGCATCGACAGAGGGACACAAGGGTAGAGGGAGAGGAGCGGAGGACAGGAAGTCGGGAGAAGGGGATGTCGGGGTTGCTTGGAGGTTGGGGAAGCACAGGGTAAGAGAAGCGGCTAGGATTTGTCATGGGTAAGGTGAGTAACAAGAAGTATATATATAGGTAGGGGATATTAGGGTTAGGAGAGCTGATGGGTTTGGGGTGTTATTGGGTTAAATGGTTAACAGGTATGAATAGATCCAAATAAAAAAAATAAGGTGATCCAAAATAATGAGATGGTAACAAGATGAATAAACAAAAGTAAGGCACGAACAATTTGAATAATGAGGATAAAAATTTCAAGGTCGATCAAACAAAGATGAAATAATAGGAGATAATTGAATCAAGATGATCAAATAAGAAGACGACAAATCAAATAGATAAATATAATGAAAAAAAAAGAAGAAGATCATATACATGGTCCAAAATGAGAAACAATGAGAATAAATACACAAAAAGAAGAATACACACAAAAATCCATAAAATAAAAAATAGGGGTTACATGGTGGCATCCAAGGAGAGAGAGGGGGCGTTAGAGAAAAAGAACGTTGATCTTCTGCTGGAGTTGGAGAAGGCCCGTACTGATGCGGCCATGGAGGTGCAGGTCGAGTTGGCCAAGGTTCTCGCGGTGTGCAAATCTAAGCTGCAAAGGGTGATGTTGAGGTCTTATGCCTTACCGATCTAACACGTGGTGGAGCGCGTTCTTGGTTTCGACGGGAAAGGATACCATATGACCCTTCGACCTGGTGAGCCCCTGGATACAGACAGGAAGGACGATGGTGGGATCGGCACTCCTATGGGTGGCGCGAGGAGTGGCTCTGATAAGAAGGACAACGGAAAGGGCGCAGCTGGTGGTTTCTTGTCCGTGGTGGCACAGAAGCAGGTGGATACTAAATTCACCTTGATACGTCAATTATCTTTCAGGCTATTCTTGATTTTGTTTGGGACTTGCAATTTACTTTTTGTGATGCCTAATTGCGAACTAGACATCACATTCATGTATCTTCTTTTTAGTTTTTAAAAAACTATCTTATTGGTTATCACTTGTCATATTGTGTTGATGTGCTTTGAAGCGATGCTTGTTCGTGACACTTAGTATTTCGTTCCTTTGTTTGACTATGCTTTTGGGATTGCTGACAAACGATCATTGGATCCATTATAAAATCTTGTAGTAACAAGGTAGAGCACCTTCGCAAGCAACTACGCATAACAGAGTTGGCAGTTGACCGGTTGCGTGTTCATTCAGATGAGGAATAGCTGGAGTCTGTTCA
This sequence comes from Hemerocallis citrina, assembly GCA_017893485.1. Taxonomy (NCBI): domain Eukaryota; kingdom Viridiplantae; phylum Streptophyta; class Magnoliopsida; order Asparagales; family Asphodelaceae; genus Hemerocallis; species Hemerocallis citrina. The sequence goes on from CM030360.1 coordinate 51,530,870, forward strand.
CCTTAAGTAGGCGCTCGTTGAAAGGGACTGCGAGTTAGCACTTTTGTATTCTGATCGTCTGATCAACTTGCCACTGCATCCAAAATTAACGAAAGACAGTTTTTGGAGAGTGTGCACTACTCAGAGAAATAGTTGTTGAGAAGGACTTGGAGTTGTATCGCCTTCAAGCGAGAAGGACTTGGAGTTGTATCGCCTTCAAGCGAGACTTGGTAGGTTACGGATGGCAAGCACCTCGAACGTTGTCGATGTGAAAAAGGAGCCAATGATTGGAGCAAAAGAAGGCACCACGACTAATGCAAAAGAGAGTGCAATGGTTGTAGGAGTCGGATCGGTTGCTGGGGGAATGGTGCCAATGGCGTCAGTGCCCCCTTGACATCCTGCTGGAACCCTGAGTGGCGTGTCAGATTTGTTGAGTTTGACTTTGGTTGGTGGAGAGTCACATGCCTCGTGTGCCGGCAAGCAATCTCAATCTATGGGATCAATGTTTTTTGTGAAAGATGCTAGCGGTCAAGGAAAGAAGGTGAATGTCAGGCGATCCACATGGAGGCTTGTGTCTCTTAGGAACAACGTTCCTCGCCCACTAAGTTGCAAGGACGGCTTGTAGATCAAGTTGTATGATAGATGATTCTGTACTTGTAAATATCTGTGGTTCCATTGAATATGAATATGTGGATTTCTGATAATTCTATGATTTGATGAACTCTTTTCATATGCTTAGTCCTTGCTGTCATGGTTGAGGTGTCATCGACTGGGTTCTTTTCCACTAAATAACAGGGCCTCAAGTCTGTTGCTATAGCCAAAGAACTGTCGATGGTGTATGACGGAGTTTAGGAATTTTTTCGTCTTGAACGTAGCTAGTTGTAGCGAAAACTCCGAAGGAGAGTTATTTTCCAAACTTACTGTATGGGGCCTCTGACAGATTGTGAGAGTCACATCGAATGGAGAGTTGACCTCCAAGTGTTGCCTTTTACAAGTGTTGCTAGAATAACTACGATCCATGATTTTGGACCCCTTAACCTGTCGTTGAGGGAATTTAGATGGTTGCAGGAATAGATCGAATGGCAAGTTGAACTCTGAACGTGTGTAATTATAGGTTGCGAGAGTAACTCTGAACCATGGGTATGAATTCCAAACTTGTTAGTTTAAGCCTTAACAGGTTGCAGGAGCAGATCGAATGGAAAACCTCACTCTCAACTTGCTTCTTTACAAATTGACAGAGTCTATTTGAGCCATGGGTATGGACTCCGAACCGGTCATTGAGGCGCTAACGGATTGCAGGAGCAGATCAAATGGCGAAGTGCACTGTTAACTTGCGTTATTGCAAATTGTTAGAATCTCATCGAGCCATGGGTTTGGACTCTGAATCCGTCTTACGGAAAGACTTGTAATGAGTTTTTGGTGTCGTTTATATATATAAGTTTGGCACTCAAGTCGTTATATAAGTCTCCAAGGAATTTCAACTACTTTTTCGGAACAAATCAATCGGTGAGTTGTGCTCCAAATGTGCAAGATTGCATGTTTGTGAGAGTAACCCCGAGTCGTGGATTTGGATTTTGAACTTGTGTTATGGAAAGCATATAACGAGTGTTTAGCGCCGCTCTAAGCTTGAGTTGGGTGTTTTGTCTCATTTTTTGCTTTAATCAATTAAATGAGATGCAATGAAATAAGTTGGCTAACTTTATTAAGAAATAAAATAAGGTGCTGCTCTAAAGGCTGGCCCTTATTACATGCACGACCGTTAGTAAAAACGGTCTTTATTGAAAGGAAAAAAAACTAGATGGATGCTCTAATGGCTGGCCTTTATTACAAATTCTGCAAAAATTAGGAGAGCGCGTTTCAGACACTCTCGTTGTACTTCATAAGGTGTCGCTCATTCGAGGTCCCTACTGACATATCCCTGCCCCCCGGGTCTTCAAGTTGATGAGGTGACAAGCGAACAACTTGGTAGACCTTGATTGGACTTACCTGCTTCGGGGGGAGCCCCTGTTGTTCTGCCTAGAGACAGAGGAATCTTCTGAAGGACCAACATGCTTAAGCAAGGTTATTTGTTTCTGTTGAATGAGTAGAGTTGCTTCGGGTGAGGGAGTTGAGTGTAATGTTGGGTTCTGATGAGGACGTGCTTGGAGCTGGGAGGAGATAACTTGATAAGTTTGGAAATTCTCATTTTAGCAGCCCAGTGTAGCAGCTTCGACTTCGTTTACAGCCTCTGTGATACAACAAATGTTTTCCTGTAGTAGTTCTTCAGCATGGAGGGGGAGAACTAAACCTCTCATGGTAGCAGTGTAGCACTCCCGTGCTGCCTGTTGGCTTGCCACTAAATGGCCTATGCCAGCAGTTGTTGGAAACTTCATCTTCATATTAAACGCGGAGGCGACAGCGTGGAAAGTGGCTAGTCCTGGGCGGCTGAATATGGCAGTGTACGCAGATTTAACATCGACTACCAGGAAGTCTAAAGATTCTATTCGAGTTGCTGGGGCTTTCCCTGCCGTTACTTCGAGTGCGACAATTCCCTCGACCTGGACAGGTGCACCAGAGAAGCCATGAAGTGTATAGCTGACTGGCTTGAGACGATCTCAGGAGAGCTTTAGCGCATTAAATGCGGCCATAAACAGGATGTTCATGGAACTGCCGTTGTCTATGAGGATACGCCGCACCTCGTGATTTGCCATGCCTAGATTGATAACCAGTACAACGCAATGAGGCGTTTTGACACCCTCGAGATCTTTATCAGAGAAGGAGAATGAGAGGCCCGAACCCTTCGGGGGTGGAGTGTTATGAACCGAATTAATCTCACTTACAAAGGCTTTGTGAGAGGAGTTAGACTCTCCCCCCATAGGTCTGCCAAGGATGGTGTGCGTCATGGCCATGTGCTCAGAGTCTCTAAATTCAGAAGGCCTTTCAGGATGCTTATTAGCCCTCCGTGGCAGAAAGTTTTTGGCATTGTTACTTCGTTTGAAAAACTGGGAGAGGTAGCCCCGCTAAATCAGGTCTTCAATTTCTTATCTGATGGCTTTGCAATTATCAGTAGTATGTCTGTGGCCTATGTGAAATGCGCACCATAGGCCCTTGTCTCTTTTGTTGCCGAATGTTGTCATTCTGGAAGGAGGACGAACTATCCCATCTTTTCAACCGCCATGAGAATGGCTGACACACTTTTGTTTAGATGAGTAAATTTGTCAAAGCAAGGTGTAGGAGGAGGACGGCGTTGACTTGCACCATTTTTCTAAAACTTCTTGGGTGTTTCCTTATTAGAGTTCTTCCGTTTGTTCCCGAAAAGTGACTCTTTCTTAACTTGAGGGCTGAGAGCTTCCTCGACTCAGATGTACTTTTCACTCCTTTCTAGGAGTTCAGTGAAATCTCGAGGTGGCCTCTTGGCGAGGGATGCTTTCATTTCTTTATGCATGACGTTGTGGCGGAAGGCTGCATTTACCACCGAAGAGTTCAAGGTGGAAATTGATCTTGCTTCCGCTGTAAAATGCATGAAGAAGTCCTTTAGCAATTCTCCAACTCTTTGCTTCAGTTCTAGTAGGGAGCCACTGGTCTTTTCAGCTCCCCGGCTAGTAACGAAGTGTGCAATGAAGAGTTTTTTGAGCTGGTCGAAGGAGAATATGGATTCGGGGGTCATACGTGAATACCATTCCCTTGCTAATCCTTTTAGTGTTGCGGGAAATGTCTAACACATGAGTGCACCGGTGGCATTATAGACCATCATGAATGTTTTAAAGCTTTCGATATGGTCTGTCGAGTCGGATTCCCCGTTGTAGGATTCGAATTGAGGAGCCTTGAAGCCCCTTAGGCTGGGTGCGTCGAGGATAGCACTGTTGAAAGGAGGTCGACTAGGGTGGTAGGCCCTTCTAGAGTGGTTTCTCTCATTCTTCATCTATTCTAAACGTTTCTCTACCTCTTGGATACGTCGAAGGACTTGGTCGTCCTTCTTTTGGGATCCAGTTGAGTCGGCCGATCCTTCGTTAGGGGATAGGTCCAGATCTTGACTCCCTTGGATAGCATGGAGGATGTCAAGCTTAAACTTATCCAATTCGGCCATAGTGACTAGGGCGTTTTTCCCTCTGTTCTCCATGGGAAGCCTTTGACTCTCATGAGTTGGGCTTCTCATTATTGGATGTTCTCTATGGGAGGAGGATTGCCTTGATCGCTGTCTAGGAAGATGTGTTCTCTGGTTTACTTGATGTCCCGAACGGGAGGCCTCAGATCGGGCGCGCCTCTCGTCCAACCTATTTCGTAGGTCGGTTTCTTATTGCCTATTACTGATGATCTGGCGAAGATCTCTAGACCCTCGTGGGCCTCGCGAGGCCAATGAATCAGTTAAGGCATTATGGACTGAGATGCGGTCGTACTGAGGATGTTGTTCGTGCTGGGAACCCCCCAGTCCGTCCTCGTTAGAAGGAGCGTGATTAGGCTGCCGGGGTGACTATTGAGGAGGAATTTGATCGTCCATAGGAGGAGCTGGTTGACGAAGAGAGGTAGTGCGATGGCTGGAGGCCGCCCCTTTACCTCTTAGTCTTGGCGGCATGGAGACAAGCCTGACTTTGTAGTATTTTCCACAGACTACGCTAATCTATTGCTTCTTATTTCGGTGTGGGAGCAAACAGATAGTGTGTTAATAATTGATGAAAACTACTACGTAGCTGACCGTGACCTTGGCCGTTAAAAGCGGTTAAAGCTCCAAGGAATGAATCTGGATCGTTGATTGACCACCGTGACCCGAATCTGACGATTGCTGATACGGACGATGTGCCTGCAAAAAGCCTGAAACACCGGGGGTTGGCCCCGACGACAGACCCTCCAACGCTCAAGTTAGAACCAAAAAAAGAGAGAGAGAGTAAGAGAGTGAAAACTGACAAATTCTTGATTACCTTCTGACTGTAGAGGGGGAGGGGTATTTATTGGCCAGAGAGACATTTCAAGAGATTGATTTGTTTCTGGTGTATCATTTAACTACCTTATCTCTTTCATATCTCTCCCCTTCAAGAGAAAAGATATCCTTGTTAGGAGATAAAAGATTTGACTCCTAGCCTGCATGGGCAGGGTATCTCTCCTAGTGGGCATAATCTGTTATTTTTTTTAGGCTTGGAAGAAACACATGTCTTGGAATGGGCCCATGCCGGTTAAAGAGGCCTGTAATAGCTAATCTGCCTGTGGATACTTTGAGATCTGTGCAAGGATCGTACGGTTCTAATTTGCTGCGATTTTTACCATCATCACAATACATGTCCAACCCCCGCACAACTCCATGATAGAAGTGTCCACACTACATAAAATGCATATGATATAACAAATGATTTAACAAAGTTTATTACCTGATATACCAGATGTCAACCCTCTCGAATGGAAAATATTTAGATACGCATGGTAATGCATATAAATAAATGAGAATAATTGTCACTGGCCTCCAGCGTGACGGGGAGTATACTAATGAAATTAATAAAATGCAAGAGGACAATCATCTCGATCTATCGAATTTTTTTGGGCTCAGTCTCTCTTTCCTTCTTTTCTACCCAACATAGCCCAAATCACAAAACCCTACCCTTAATACATACATATGTATATAATTTGTGAAACTTCTTGGACACTCCAGGCATCTTTTGGAAATTGCATTGCACGCTTACCAGACACATCAAGGAAAGAGATAAACGTCATTCCGATATTTTATATGAATTAAAATAAGCACTCAAAGTCTAAATCTGAATAACAAGTTAATTATCATATATAAACCATATAAAATAACTAGGTTTGCCCGTTAACATATACCTACGGCACGTTTTTGGAACGGTACACCTTATTTGATCTTATAAAATAGTTTTGGAGCTCCACCAAATTAATTGAAGTAACAAACATAGAGCAAAAAACATATTATATGATTTTTTTGAATTATTTTTAAAGTATTTAAAATTTTAATTTTTGTAGTTTTTTAATTTTAAATTTTTAAAAAATTTTAAAAATTTTTATTTCTTAATTTTTTGAATAGAAGAGGGAGGGAGAGAGAGAGAGGGAGAAAAAAAAATTTAAATAAATATAGAAGTTGTTTTAGGTGAGGGATTTGAATTTGAGTTTTGGCGGAAAACTTTTGGGAGGAAAATATGTTTTGTAAGGTTAGATCTGCACCTTTGATTTTTTGGGGATTGAAGAAGAGCCACTTGATAGCTTTCTTTGTGTTTTATTATATAGATGTATCAAAAACTGATAATTCATGTTTTCATGGGCACACTTTAGGGATGGGCAAACTTTAGGGTTGACATGGGGAAAAACCTTCATTGAAGTAACTCTTCTATATGGTACACCAAAATAAATTTCAGAAGAAAAATCAGTGTAAAAGGTTCAACTAACATTGGCTTGAGATTATTCATTATAAATCATCCTAGGGAGGGATGAATAGGGTGATTGTGCGAAAATTAAAAACTTAAATAAAATGCGTAAAGTAAAGAGATAGAGTTAGAGAAAGTAAACAGAACAAGCACGCAGGACACAGCGATATAACGTGGTTCGACCTCCAGATCTACGTCCGCACCACCTACTAGTAACAATTATCCGCCACAAGCATTCCACTATACTTTAAACCCCGTATAGTGATTCTCGGAATTCAGGCTGAAAGTCCTATTACACCTGCAGGACTTCTACAGAAAAGTCTCGTAAAACTCACCGAAGTAGAAGAAAAGTAATATGGCTAAAAATGGGGTTAAATCGGAACTGTCCAGATGGGGCACGAATCTTGAAGCTCAGGGGTAAAACGGTAATTTCACATACAAATGGGTCCGAAACGGGTACTGGGTCTCCTCCTCACAGACCCAATAACCCGCGAACGGATCCGGTCCATCTAGGTACGGGTCCCGACCCAAGACAAACCCAAACCAGCAAGAGAAAATCAGGATCACTGATTTGACCGAATCAACGGGCCTGATTTGCTCTCACCGGGAATCATGGGGTCAGTTTCCTAAACAGACTGGGAGGATTTTACTCCTGACAGTTACACAGGGAATCAGGCCCCTAATCACTCCCAGGGCGACTATAAATACCTCCCCCTACCACTGTGACCAGGTAATCACTCTTTTTCCACCTTAAGCTCTTTCTTAATCACCACTAGTTACTGACAATAGCGTCGGAGGGTGCTTCTCCGAAATCAACCCCGGTGTATCGCACTTCCTTGCAGGTAGTTGCAGGAATCAGAAGGCTTAGATCCGCTGTTCAGGTTTTTTTCGAACTCATAAATCTCATCTGTTTACCCCCACACCAGAATCAGCGGTAATAGATTGGCGTCGTCTGTGGGAAAAACCACACGAACAGCCTCCGCCTCTTCCTCGTCAACTAGCCCTTCTCCAACCATGCCTCCCAAGAAGGTCAAGTCTAGGGGGTCCAACTGCGGACCCAACCCCACCGATCAACCAGAGGAGGTCCCTGTCCATCCTGCTCCGCAGCCCGAACATCTTCCTCCCCCGGCCCAACAGGGCCAGCCTCCTCTTCCGAACCAACAACCCCCAAATGGTCCTGCTGGTCAGAACCAGCGGAGGCAGAAACAACCACTCCATCCAGACCACGTCTCAATTCACAATGCCTCCTCGGACTCTATGGCTTCCCATCACCCCCGAGCCTCCGATCTCCGCAACACTGTCCTGAATCGCCAAAAGGAAGAGGACCTTCGCAACCACCTAGATGAGAGGCGGGCCCGAGAGGGAGCCTCCCGTCAGCATCATGGTGAGCGATCTCCTCATCGCCGAGATGGTAGGAGGTCTCCGGACCGAAGGGGCCAGGCGGAATCTCCCGAGCGCCGTAGGAGGAGGCCACATTCCCCCGAGGATCGGCATCATCTGAGGAACAATGAGGCACCTATCACTCGTGCCGAGTTCCTACAATTTCAGGAGACTGTGTTGCAGGCCCTCAACCTTCGCCCCAACAACCATAATGCCCAGAGGGTTCCAACACCCCCACGAGTTCCAAGTCCTCACCACCGATCCAGAAGTTCTCTCCCGGCTCCCAGTCGCCAGCAGCACCCCTATAGTCCTCGCCGATCCCAGGACTATCGACGCCGCAGTCCCCGCTCCCCTTCCTATGAAGAAGAGTCCAGGGGATCGTTTGATTACCAGCGGAGGGACGATGCCCTCTACCATCGTCTCCACGAGGTGGAGAGGCACATCGGTCGCATGGACAAAGAGGAGGAGTCGAGAGCAGGGACCATCCGTCCCAGCAGACCCCCCTTCTCTCGGACAATCATGGAGGCCCCCATACCGAGGGGTTTCAAACCTCCGCAGTTTGAAACGTAATCAGGGGAGTCCGACCCAGTTGATCATGTCGAAAGCTTCAAGACCTTAATGCTGATCCATCAAGCTTCCGACGCCAATGCTCTGCAAGACCTTCCCTGCCACCCTTAAGGGGTCGGCTCGGGAATGGTACTCCAGGCTCGCTCCCTCTTCCATCTTCTCGTTCGAGCAGTTCGAAACGCTCTTCATAACTCACTTTGTGAGTAGTAGGAGAACTGAGAAGACGAGCCTCTCTCTACTCCACCTCCGACAGGAGACGGGAGAAAAGCTGAGGGACTATGTGAGGAGATTTACCGCAGAGGTCAGGTCTATCGCCTCCCTAGACCAGTCAGTGGCGACCGTCGCGTTCCAGTCGAACGTCCTCAACTCCAACCTCCGGCCGTCCCTTGCCAAGAAGCCCCCGCACAACTTCGCCGATCTTCTCCTAAGGTGCGAGAAGTACATTCGGGCAGAGGAGGCCGAGTGCCTCCCGAATTTCGGAGGATCCGCCTCCTGATCGAAGAGGAAGACGACAGAGGAGGAGGGGTCCAAAAAGTTGTAGAAGGACAATAGCGGTCAGCGCCGTCTTCCCCCCAGGTTCGAGAAGTTCACTCCCCTCACCACCAATGTCTCCACCATCTTGATGGAAGTACAGAAAGAAGGAGTCATACCTCCAGCTCCGAAAATGAACACCCCGGCCAAGAGGAGGAACAAAGAGAAATAGTGCTGTTACCACCGGGACCACGGCCATGACACCAACGACTGCCGGGCGTTGAAAAATCAGATAGAGGGCCTCACCCAGAGGGGGCAGTTGGCCAAATTTGTAAAGGAAAACGATCGGGCGGATCGCAACACTCCTCCGCCTCGGGGGGCTAACAAGCGCTCCGAGCGGCGCGATGAGACCCCCGAGTTCGAGGAAGAACGAGTTCTGCACCTCATCCACGGAGGCCCCATGGTGGGCTCCTCCAACTCCTCTCGGAAGGCCTTCGTCCGAGAGGTTAACTCGGTTCACAGCGCCCCTCCCCCCAAAGGCCTTGGCGTCCCAGTGACTTTCTCCGATGAAGACCTCGAGGGGGTGCGAACACCACACTGTGACGCACTTGTCATCGACCTCCACATGGCAAACTTCAAGGTGAAGAGGGTCCTGGTAGACAATGGGAGCTCAGTGAACATCCTCTTCCTCTCGGCCTTCCGAGGGTTGTAGCTGTCTCGGGATCGCCTCAAGCCGGCCGGCTACACGCTCCACGGGTTCACGGGGGTACCAGTAACGGTCGAAGGGGTTATCACCCTAGACGTAACTGCTGGGAAGACCCCTACTACCCGGACAGAGCCGATGGACTTTATGGTCGTCGACGTGCCGGCTGCATATAATGTCATCTTAGGCCGGCCCGGCCTAGCTGCCCTGGAAGCTGTTCCTTCAGCGTACCACCTAAAAATGAAGTTCCCCACCCGGTCGGGAGTGGGAGAAGTCAGGGGCAGCCAAGAGACGGCTCGGAAGTGTTATATGACTTCCACTGGGGGACCGGTGCTCTCCCTCGAGACTCTAGAAATCCCCGAGCCGAGTGTCCGACCCACGTCCGAGCCGGCGGACGAGTTGGAAGAAGTGCTCTTCTCGGACGAGGACCCGAGTCGAAAGTTCCTCATCAGCAAGTCCTTGCCAACTGCCCTATGTTCCGACTTGGTGCAGTGCATCCGGGAGAACCGCGACCTATTTGCTTGGTCCGCAGCAGATATGCCGGGGATTTCCGAGGACCTTCTAGTGCACCGCCTCAGCATCGAACCGGGGTGCAGACCGGTTCAGCAGAAGAGGCGTAAGTTCGCCTCCGAGCGACAACAAGCCATAAAGGAGGAGGTGGACAAGCTCTTAAGAGCTCGGTTCATACAGGAGGTGAACTATCCCGAGTGGCTCTCCAATGTGGTCATGGTTAAGAAGTCGAATGGTTCTTGGAGGATATGCATCGACTTCACCGACCTGAATAAGGCGTGTCCGAAGGATCCATTCCCTCTCCTAAATATCGACACCCTTATCAATGCCACCTCGGGCCATGAGCTCCTCAGCTTCATGGACACCTTCTCTGGCTATAATTAGATCCGAATGTTCCCCCGGACATTCCGAAAACTTCCTTCATTACAGACCAGGGCCTCTGCTGCTATAGAGTCATACCGTTCGGATTGAAGAACGCTGGAGCCACCTACTAGCGCCTCGTCAACAAGTTCTTCCAAAGCCAAATAGGCCGCAACATGGAAGTATACGTCGACGACATGCTCGTCAAGAGAATCCGAGGTACCGACCACGTGGCCGACCTCCAGGAAGCATTCGGCGTATTGAGGAGGCACAACATGCGGCTTAACCCGAACAAGTGTGCGTTCGGGGTCTCATCGAGAAAGTTCCTCGGCTTCATGGTGAGCAAGCGAGGGATCGAAGCAAATCCCGAGAAGATCAAGGCCATACTGGACATGGCCCTGCCCCGGAACGTTAAGGAAGTGCAGAAGCTTACGGGTCGGCTCGTCGCAATTGGCCGGTTCCTTTCGAAGTCTAGGGAAAAGTGCCTCCCCTTCTTCAAAGCTCTCTCAGGGGGGCTAAGGGTTTCGAATGGGGTCAACCGCAACAGGAGTCGTTCGACCAACTGAAGGCCTACCTAGTGAACCCTCCTCTGCTCAGCAAACCCGTTCCGGGGGAAACCCTCTTCATCTACTTGGCTGCTTCCGAGCAGACCTTAAGTGCGGTTCTGGTGAGGGAAGAAGATCGGGCTCAGAGGCCCATCTACTATGTGAGCAAGGTGCTTCGGGACACCGAGCTCCGCTATCCGAAGATAGAAAAGATGGCCTACGCCCTGATCATGGTTGCAAGGAAGCTCCGGCCATACTTTCAGTCCCACTCGGTTGTGGTCCTCACCGACCAACCGCTGAAGCAGATCCTCCACAAGCCCAAAACCTCGAGCCGGCTTATGAAGTGGTCCATAGAGCTGAGCCAACACGACATCTCCTACCAGCCTCGGACAGCTATCAAAGCTCAGGCCCTCACTGACTTCATCGTCGAGTCCACCATTCCCGAGGTCAGCCATGTCCCGAACGGACCCCCCATTTGGACAGTTTTCATGGATGGATCCTCCTGCAACGAGGGTAGCGGCGCCGGTATCATCCTGAATAGCCCTGATGACTTCGTCCTCCAGTATGCCCTCCGCATGAATTTCAAGGCCTCCAACAATGAGGCGGAGTATGAAGCACTAATTGTGGGCCTCGGACTTGCCCGAAGTGCCGGGGCACAGCGCCTCCGAATCCATAGTGACTCTCAGCTAGTTGTGAACCAAGTTTTGGGCGAGTACGAGGCGCGAGACGAACAGATGGCAAAGTACCTCGCCAAGGTCCGAACCCTCATGGGCCGGTTCGAAGAGGCACTCATCCAACGAGTCCCTCGAGAGGAGAACTCGCAAGCCGACGCCCTCTCCAAGTTGGCCTCATCATCCCTCCAAGGTCTCGAGCAGACCATCTTGATCGAGGTCCTCATGAAGCCGAGCATAGAAGACGAGACCCTCGACTCTGTGGAGTCTCTACCAGTCCTGCTACAAGATAATTAGATGAAACCCTTAGTAGAATTCCTAAGGGACGGACTCCTCCCCGAGGACCCCAAAGAAGCATGCCGAGTCAGAACCAGGGCCGAGCGGTATGTCTTTATCGAGGGGATCTTATACAAGCGCTCCTTCTCGCAGATTGACGGCCGACCATACCTAAGGTGCCTCTCCCCAGAACAGGCCTACTATGCCTTGCAGGAGCTCCACGAAGGCATCAGCGGAGCACATTCAGGGTCTAGGTTTTTGGTTCGGAAGGCTCTGAATTACGGATACTTCTGGCCGACTCTCCTCCAAGATGCCGAGCGACACGTTCGGCAATGTGGCTCTTGTCAAAGACATTCCAACGTTCGTCGCCTCCCTCAAGCCAACCTCATCTCCCTATCAAGTCCTATCCCCTTTGCAATGTGGGGGATGGATTTACTAGGGCCCTTCCCTCCAGCTCCAGGCCAGTTCAAGTTCTTGGTCGTAGCCATCGACTATTTCTCGAAGTTGATTGAGGCCGAGCCCCTCGCCACTATCACCGAGAACAAAGTGCTTCAATTCTTCTGGAAGAGCATCATCTGCAGATTCGGCATCCCCCGTATCCTTGTAACGGACAATGGGACTCAGTTCACCGATGCCGCATTCCGAGCTCTGTGTGAAGATCTTGCCATCCAGCAGCGCTTCTCTTCCATCTCCCACCCTCAGTCGAACGGACAGGCGGAGAACGCTAACCGGCAAATCCTCTCTAGCATCAAGAAGAGATTGGACAAATGTTCCAAAGGCCTATGGGTCGACCAACTCCCCAATGTGCTGTGGAACTACCGCACTAACAAGCGGACCCCCACAGGCGAGTTCCCATTCAACCTCACCTATGGGTCCGAGACAGTAATACCACTCGAAGTCGGAATACCCTCTCCTCGTCTCGCAGCCTACAATGAGGAACAGACCGCCAGAGACCTCCGGGCGAACTTAGACCTGGTAGACGAGCTGAGGGAAAGAGCATCAATACGCCAGCAGAGCTACCGGAGGAGGGTCGAACTGGCGTACAACAAGAAAGTCCGACCCACCGATCTAAAGGAGGGGGACTTGGTCCTCAGAAAGCTGGCCATCTCCTTCCCCAATCAGAGGAGCAAACTGGCCCCAAACTGGGAAGGACCCTACAAGATCACAAAGGTTTTTCGGCCCGGAACCTATCGTCTGGAAGATCTAGAGGGCAGAGAGATTCCGAGGACCTGGAATGCCGACCACCTCCTTAAATACCAAGAAAGCGCCCCGGCGCCTCTCTGAGTATCACGAGGTGTCGAACCATTCCTCTCCTCTAGCTTGTAATTCATTTCTTAAGTTGTCAAATGTAAAAACGGCTCGCCATCAATTATCAATAAAGAATGATTTTTTTTGCATTGATAAAGTTGCTTGTATCTCTCCGTCCTTATTCTTTAATTCAACCAATGGTTCAGAGTCCAATGTCCGGCTCGACTTTACTTCCTCGGCTCGTCCTTAGGCAAGTCAGAAGTAGATCGCCGTTCGGAACTGCTCCCACAACCGTTGAACTACACCGATGGTTCGGAGTCCAACACTCGGCTCGACTTTACTTCCCTAGCTCGCCCTTAGGCGAGCCAGAAGTAGATCGCCGTTCGGAACTGCTCCCACAACTGTTGAACTCTAACAATGGTTCTGGAGTCCAACACTTGGTTCGATTCTACTCCGCAAGCTCGCTTCTCAGCGGGCCAGAAGTAAATTGCCATTCGAAACTGCTCCCACAACCGTTGAACTCTAACAATGGTTCCGGAGTCCAACACTTGGTTCGATTCTACTCCGCAAGCTCGCTTCTCAGCGGGCTAGGAGTGGGTCGCCATTCGGAATTGCTCCCACAACCGTTGAACTTTAGCGATGGTTCCGGAGTCCAACACTTGGTTCGATTCTGCTCCACAAACTCGCTTCTCAGCGGGTTAGAAGTGGGTCGCCATTCCGAATTGCTCCTACGACTGTCGAACTCTCACGAGGATCGACAAGCCCACCCTCGGGTAAGGCTCCACTCGCCTCGCAACTTCGCGATAAGAGGAGACGGAGGCACCACTCGGCACCTTCGGCTGAACACTCTTGTCGCCGATCCACGGACCAGCGAAAAGTATGCCAGGAACGCACCACGACGCTCAACCTCTCAGACCTCCGGTCGGATGACCGAGCAAGTGCCCATCCGAGCGTCAAAACGGAGAAAAATCACTTTCTCCTCAACTTTCGTGTAAGATCTCGATCAGACGGCCCAGATCTTACCAGCACCGCTAAACGACAAGATAGCATTTTCTTGGGAACTGGGCCCGTCTCGAGATTCGTGCCATCATCCAACGGTTCGGATTGCGCTACAGCGCCGAACCGCAGACAAGAGAGGGGCCGGGTCAGAGACCTCGGCACGACGAACACAGTCAGAACCAAAACGACTACGCAGAGCTACAAAAGACGTGCTAGTTCGTGAAAGAAATATTATTAATAATTGGGACACAGTACAAAACAACTCTTCCATACAACGAGGCCACAAAGCCTTAAAGAACAATGGTTACAATGCGGACCCACTACACTTGGTTTTTAAAAGAAAAATCATCAAACATCCCGTTCGGTCGTCAGTCTAGTTACTTCGGCCTCTTCCTCCGTCCGAAGCCCCGCCTCTACGGTCTGCAAGTGATGGATCTCAGAGAGCAGATCATCCCTTTCGGCTACTACCTTCGTGTTGTGCAATCCAGCTACCTAAATAAATAGATAAACTAGACACAAATTAAAAACCTCGCAAGTGTACGAATCGTTTAGAGAAGCGTTGGCAAGCAAGGGTCGATCCCACAGAGATTGTATAATTTAACTTACTAATCAATAAAATAGAAAATAGAATCTTAATGTGTTGATCTAAAAGTCTAAGGAAATGAAAGGATAAAAATCTAAATTAAATAGCATCACAATTTGAGTCACGAATATCTATTAAAGTAGTTGGGCATTGATTTCCACCTATAGTCAGTAATGCTAAGTTGTATACTATTCCAATTACTCATGTTTGTTACTTTAAGGGCATGGTATCTACTCCTTAAAGTAATGTTTCCCTAGGCCAAGAATTAGGCATGGTATCTACTCTAATTCGTTTCTTTCCTTAAGTATTCAGCATGGTATCTACTAAGTTGCACTTAAAGAAAACATAAGAACAATGGAAACGAACAAACACTTGAAGTTCTAGAAATTGGTATCAGATCTAGATCCTTCAAGTTGATTAAACCAAGAACCCCGAAAGATTCCCTTGTTACAAGATATGAACACGAGATACGGGTCGTCTCAATATGCTCATATAACAGATTCAGATCTATACTGCACAAACTTGATAAACTCAGATTCTGTACATCAGTCGACTTGCTGTCACCTCAGTCGACTGCCCTTAGAATTCTGAACAAGTTTGATTATTATAAATCTATTCCAATTCACTCAGGTTTAATCAATAAGTAATAGAGTAGTATTCAGAAGAATAGAAGCATTACATAACTACGGTTTCAATCTACCCAACTATGAAATTAGTTCCACATAATAAAACTTTTATTGATTGATAAAATATAATTCATGACTACAATAAAAATAAGACTCAAAGGAAGAACAGAAGAACACTGATTTGTATGGTGTTGAAATTGAGCCCAATCAGCAGTCGACTTGTTCTCCTTCTTGATGCTTGCTGTCGATGGTCAGTTCTTGATTCTCGGTCGGTCCAGCCTCCTCTCTTAATGCCTCTTGGTTGATATTTATAGAACACGGCTAGAGAATTAGGGTTAGCATTTTTCTTTTATAGAAAGGTCCTCTTCTTTTTATTTAATTCCTCCCTTATTTGATCTGCGTTTTATATCTTTCTCTTTTCTTCTTTCCTTCCTTATTTGCAGCGTTCCTGATTTCTTATCTTTTAACGCATAAGACTGAGTCCACCTTCTTAATTAATGACGAGTTGTTACATGCAGACGACCTGGGTTTGGATGAAGATGCATCTTCATATGTTCTTATCTTCTGACTCAGCCGACGACCAGTCGACTGTCTTGGGAAGCAGTCGACTGTGCCGAGCCCCATCAAACTCTCTGTCCAGTCTCCTGTTTGAAGAATCAGTCGACTGATCTCTGCTGTTCCCTGTATATCATCCTCTCAGTCTGTATTAATCTGGAATCTGCTTCGTTTTGCTGCTTTTGGTTGTTTCCTATGGAAAAGAAGAAAAGAAGAGTAAAATACCACATATAGAGCATTTAAATGTCAAATTGCAATAAGATTATTGCTCCTAAATGTAAATATTATTGAGTCCATCAAATACCCCCAAACTTAGCTTTTGCTTGTCCTCAAGCAAAAAGTGAAATTATGAACAAGGGGAAAAATAATAGTCTCAACCCATCATTCCAAGAAAATGTCTCATTGTGCAAGCATCAAAATTTTGCAATCAAAATTGTAAACAATTTGCAAATAAAATAAAAGCAAGCATACCCACTTTCTCTAGTGCAATTGTCTATTCATAATTCCAAACCCAACCATATTTGTCATGCAATTAATTATAGTTATAGTATGTAACTACCCAATCTGTGATTATCCCTTATCTCTACTACAAACCGAGTAGCAAACTAGAGTTTTTTTTTTTTTTTTTTTTTTAGTCTCTTCTTTAAGTCGTCACTTGCCTTTTTACGCGAATGCAAAACATTTGTGATGAATCCACCCGGTTACTCAACAAGTCACAAACTTTTAGTGCTTTGCATACTCATATTTCAAGTTGCCGTTTGACGTAAAGGTAAACATTGGTGATGAATACCCCTAGTTACTAAGCACTCAAAATATTGGAGTAGATTGACTTTATTCATATATACATTTTCTTTTTGTTTTTGCTCTATTTACTTAAACTCTGTTTAGGACTAGATCAAAGGGCATAATCACCAGAAAAAGCATCACAATTGTTTTTTATGTATAATCGCATGACTCATATAATTTTGTAAGGCATTATGAAACTCAACAATCCTAAAGTAAATAAATATACTTACTCTTACTTTATAAGAAATTGTTTATCCAACAAAAAATCAAAAGACTCCAAATGTAACTAACTAATACCCCCAAACTTAGATGGAACATTTTCCTCAATGTTCGCACAAAACTTAAAATATAGGCATGTGTTACCAACTAGTTTGAAGGAAAGAAAATAAAATGAAGAAATAAAGAAATGATTAAAGAAATAAATAACTAGAGAGTGTAAATATTCTCCTGAAAAATTGGGTTGCCTCCCATTAAGCGCTGTGTTTCCTGTCTTCAGCTAGACTCGATGAGTTTGTGCAATGTATTGAATGGCTCGCGGCTCACAACTCATCTTATTATAAGGTTTCCCCCTTTGTCCATTCACCTTGAACGTTTGATTATTCGCCAACGCTCCATGTGGGGAAAACCTTTGCAACAATTTATGGACCGTACCATCTTGACATCAGTTTATCAGCAATGGTCCATCTTAATGCACCATTGTGCTCTTGTAAGACTCCCTGCAGCTTCTCTTCTTCCCGCATCCTTAGGTTAGCAACTGTCACAGGTAATGTATGGTTTTCTCCCAAATATTCATACTTTAGGTGTTCATGTAGTGGCTTCAGCTCCACGTCTGGGGTCCTGGTAGCAGTCGACTGGCTCCATGCACCAGTCGACTGGTCTGGGAAAACACAAATGTTATCAGACACAAAATTTTCAAATGCAGGTGCAAGCTTACCTGAATATGGTTTTGGAGTTCCAAGGTAATGTGCTGTCTCTTCAATTCTCCCGTCATAATATTCCTGTTCAACATGAGATAATGTTAGAGGGTGTATAATTGTTGCTTGTAATGGTTCAACACTATGTTCTTGAAATGTTTGGTCACAAACTTCCTGAACAACATTAACATTACAACACTCATGATCATCGTATGGCAATTTTGGTGCTTCAAACATTTTAAACTCAATCTCGTCCTCTAGTGTTGTCAACGATTGGGGCTGTTCTTGTCCTCTAGGGTTAGGTATGGTTTGTGATGGGAGTTCTCCTGCCTTTCTTTCACTTAACTCCGTAGCAATTTGACCAATTTGAATTTCTAATTTTTGAATGGCCTGCCCTTGTTGGTTGCTTGTTTCATGTTGCTGTTGGAGCAATTGAAGAATGGTGGATTCGAAATCTAACTTCTTCTGTTCTTGTACTGGCCGATCAAACCCATTCTCAATGTGGAGTTGATGTGCATGCCCTTGTGCGAATTGAGTGCCTTGGTGGTTTTGATTATTGCTCCATGAGAAATTTTGATCGTTTTACCACCCTGGGTTGTATGTGTTTGAAAAAGGGTTGTTCTGCGGTGGGTACATTGCGTACTCCTGATCTGTGAAAGAAGACATGGGACATGTATTAGTTGTATGATTAGAATGAGAACAAATTGCACAAATTTCTTTTGGTTGGTTTTTTACGCCACCCAACGTTGAAATTGTATTAACAAGCATATCAATCTTTTTGTTCATAATTTCTATTTCTAATTGCATGCTATCATTGCTAGAAATTTCGTAAACACCCTGTTTTTTCGAAATGCCTATTCTTGTTGAGATTGTTGTGAGTTTTCGCTGAGTTCTTCAAATAGCTCGATAGCCTCCTCACCACTTTTCCTCATCAAGATTCCATTGCAAGCTGAATCTACAATTGCTCTGTTAGTGTCATTTAAACCCTCATAAAATGCTTATACCTGATCATCCTTAGGTATGTTGTGCATAGGACACTTGAGAAGTTTGTTCTTGAAGTCCTTCCATGCCTCGAAGAATAAATCACCATCTTTTTGTTGGAAGAGTAGAATTTCCCTTTTTAGTTGCTTGGTCTTCTGAGCTGGAAAGAATTCCTTCAAGAACTTTGTTGCCAATTGCTCCCATGATTGAATTGATCCTGGTTCCAAAGAATTATACCACAATTTAGCATTAAGTTTTAATGAAAATGGAAACAAGATTAACCTGATTTGTTCAGGGGTAAGCCCTTGGACGCTTTGTGTTCTGCAAAGATCAAAGAAATCTTGCAAATGTAGATGCGGATCCTCGTCTAGTCTGCCACTGAAGTGGGGAACCATGCTGAGTAATTGAGGTGATAGGTGCATATTCCCTGTGACTTTGGATTGAAAAGCTATGCAAGACGGTTGCTCAATATTCTTTGGAATAAATTTGTCTTGCATTGGTACTCGATTTAATACATTCTCACCCATTGTTGCTTTTGAAAGAGAATCCTCTGTACAGTCGACTGGTCCGTGGAGACAGTCGACTGGTCTGTACCTGTCTGTGCAGAGAGTAAAAAGAAAATTATAGGAAAAGGAAACTAAGAAATAAAATAAAATAAAAAAGAAAAAGAATTTTACTGATTTGTAAGTTAAAATACTAAACAATCCCCGGCAATGGCGCCAAAATCTTGTTGTGCAATCCAGCTACCTAAATAAATAGATAAACTAGACACAAATTAAAAACCTCGCAAGTATACGAATCGTTTAGAGAAGCGTAGTGGCAAGCAAGGGTCGATCCCACAGAGATTGTAGAATTTAACTTACTAATCAATAAAATAGAAAATAGAATCTTAATGTGTTGATCTAAAAGTCTAAGGAAATGAAAGGATAAAAAGCTAAATTAAATAGCATCACAATTTGAGTCACGAATATCTATTAAAGTAGTTGGGCATTGATTTCCACCTATAGTCAGTAATGCTAAGTTGTATACTATTCCAATTACTCATGTTTGTTCCCTTAAGGGCATGGTATCTACTCCTTAAAGTAATGTTTCCCTAGGCCAAGAATTAGGCATGGTATCTACTCTAATTCGTTTCTTTCCTTAAGTATTCAGCATGGTATCTACTAAGTTGCACTTAAAGAAAACATAAGAACAATGAAAACGAACAAACACTTGAAGTTCTAGAAATTGGTATCAGATCTAGATCCTTCAAGTTGATTAAACCAAGAACCCCGAAAGATTCCCTTGTTACAAGATATGAACACGAGATACGGGTCGTCTCAATATGCTCATATAACAGATTCAGATCTATACTGCACAAACTTGATAAACTCAGATTCTGTACATCAGTCGACTTGCTGTCACCTCAGTCGACTGCCCTTAGAATTCTGAACAAGTTTGATTATTATAAATCTATTCCAATTCACTCAGGTTTAATCAATAAGTAACAGAGTAGTATTCAGAAGAATAGAAGCATTACATAACTACGGTTTCAATCTACCCAACTATGAAATTAGTTCCACATAATAAAACTTTTATTGATTGATAAAATATAATTCATGACTACAATAAAAATAAGACTCAAAGGAAGAACAGAAGAACACTAATTTGTATGGTGTTGAAATTGAGCCCAATCAGCAGTCGACTTGTTCTCCTTCTTGATGCTTGCTGTCGATGGTCAGTTCTTGATTCTCGGTCGGTCCAGCCTCCTCTCTTAATGCCTCTTGGTTGATATTTATAGAACACGGCTAGAGAATTAGGGTTTGCATTTTTCTTTTATAGAAAGGTCCTCTTCTTTTTATTTAATTCCTCCCTTATTTGATCTGCGTTTTATATCTTTCTCTTTTTTTCTTTCCATCCTTATTTGCAGCGTTCCTGATTTCTTATCTTTTAACGCATAAGACTGAGTCCACCTTCTTAATTAATGACGAGTTGTTACATGCAGACGACCTGGGTTTGGATGAGGATGCATCTTCATATGTTCGTATCTTCTGACTCAGCCGACGACCAGTCGACTGTCTTGGGAAGCAGTCGACTGTGCCGAGCCCCATCAAACTCTTTGTCCAGTCGCCTGTTTGAAGAATCAGTCGACTGATCTCTGCTGTTCCCTGTATATCATCCTCTCAGTCTGTATTAATCTGGAATCTGCTTCGTTTTGCTGCTTTTGATTGTTTCCTATGGAAAAGAAGAAAAGAAGAGTAACATACCACATATAGAGCATTTAAATGTCAAATTGCAATAAGATTATTGCTCCTAAATGTGAATATTATTGAGTCCATCACTTCGCCAGATTGTGCCGAACACACTAGATCCGAAGGGCGTTGCTGAAGGCGGTCGGCGAGTCTCCGTCCTATCCCGTAGGAGCCATCTCGGCAATCCTGCTCTCCATACGCCGGATCTCGGCGTCCCGCTGACCTAGGACGAGCTGAAGGTGGCCCCGCTCGCTTTCGGCTCGGCGCAGTCCCAGCTCAACTTCATTAAGCCGATCTCGGCATGTGGCCGAGCACATCTCCGTCTCCCTCAAGCCAGCCTCGGTTCGAGCGTGATCATCCGAGCAATTGGGGTCGGCGTCTTGAGCTACCACCATGAGCTGAAAAGAGGAAGAGACGAACAACAAAATTTCAAAACGTTGCCGAAGTCTAACACTTCAAGAATTTTCCAAGCAAACTGTCAGATTTGTATTCAAATATAGTAACTCTACATACAACAAGACCGACCCTACAACAGAGTTTTACAACAGCCAGAAGAAACATAAGACGACATGTTTAGTGCCTCTTCGGAAGAGGTACGCTTCGGTTCAAGGAAACGCGGGGACGGCGAGGCCTGACCTCCGAGCTCGGTTCCAAACCAACGAAGCGGGATCCCCCTTCGCCACTGATACGGATACGCTACTCTGAGCGTCGGCAGGACTCCGCCTAGCCGCAGGCAAACGAGTCGCAAGTTCGTAGAAGGTAATCCCTCTCTCGCTCTCTTCGCGAGTACACGACGTACTCCGAACGTTGGCCCGCTCCGGCAGAGGTTTGAGCGACGCGACCTCTTCCTCCAACTCGATAATCCTATCCCTTAGAGCGTCATCCTTCGCCGACATCTTCGAACGAGGAGGCCTTGACGAGCCCGAGACATTGGCGCTATCGGTCGTGAGTCGTCGATAATGGGTGACCTCGATCCCCCTGTCTATCGTAATCCTCCTAAGCTTGTCGAACTCGGCCAACAGTTTTTGGCGCTCGGATGACACCTTCTCCAGCTCGGAAGTTAGGTTCTCTTCCTCTGCCGAGCGTTCTTTCTCCGCTAACTCCAAGTGTCGGATCTCGGCTAAAAGCTCGTCATTCTTTTGCTCGGCGAGGGAGATCTCCCTACGAAGACGACCGGTCTCACCTTCGGGACAAGGAGCTTGGGGTTGCTTTCGTAGTTGCTTCAACTCGCGACAATACCCCCTCACAGCTGCCTTTGTCTCCTCCAGCTTCAAGAATATGTAAAACCGCCTCTCTCGGCTATTGGAGAGCTCTCCCTTCGTTTTAGCCAGCTCCTTACGAAGGTATGCAACCTCCATGATCGGACCAAACTTCACCTGAAAAGCAGAGATAAATCCGAGGCCCAACACTTGGAGAATTTTACGCCTAATCAAACACAAAATCCAGAGACTAATACTTGGATAAATTTTGGCCAAACAAAGTGTTTTCATTCAAAACTCAGAAAAAAGTTTTACAAGAGCGGTGGCCAGTCCGCAGTTAGGCTTACAAAAAAGAAACAAAACAACAAAAGACTAAAAGAGGCAACCGAGTCAGGGGTCGACCTTTTTGTCGTTCGGGTCTGTCGACCCCTCGGCCTTGTCCTCGCCCTCGACCTCGTCCTCGTCCTCGTCCTCGCTCCCGCTCTCCTCCTCAGAGTCGTCCTCCTCCTCATCCTCGACCTCAGTCTCACCCGGGCCTTCGACACCGTCAGTCTGTCCCTCGGGGCCGAGCATCCCCTGGGGAAGCTCCTCCTCCCCCTCCATGGGGTCGTAGAAATGGTAGGAGGACGTGTCGAAACCCGGATTCCGAGCGGTGACATGAAGCAGGGCTCGGCCGTACGCGTCCTCCATGTTCTTGAACATGTGATGCTCAGCCTCGTCCTGGATGGCCTTCTTCGCCTTTGCCACCTTAGACCGGTGCGTGGCCATGATCTTCTCGGCCCTCTTCGAGCCGTCTCCGCCTCCAACCGAGCATTGGCCAGCTCCTCCTTTAGCTCGGCATTCTCCTTCTCCGAGGCCTCAAGCTTGGCTGCCGTGTCCTACGACCGCTGAGCGGCGTCGGCCAGCTGCGCCTCCAATCCCGCCACTTCGGCCCCACGCTTGGCCGAGAGGAGTAGCTCAGCATCGAGCTTCTTCACCGCTTTCGCGCACTCCGACCTCTCCCGGTCATACTGTGCCGTCAGCTCCTGCTCCTTGCTCGCGAACTCCTCGAGCAGGAAGTTGAAGTGGCAGAGGGTCTGAAAAGAGAACAAACTGTTAGGGTCCGAACCCAGAAACCTGGGAAATTTCAGAAAAATGCTTCAACAAAAAGTGTTCGGTCCACTCACCGACATCGTGTTCCGAGCAATCTGCATTGTGGCGTCCCCAACTTGCCCGGACTTAAGGGCCGCTCGGTCCTTCGGGGTCGGCAGGTGCTTCACCGCCTGCATGCAAATGTTGCCGTCGCCCAAAAAGCCGTCGATTTTCATCACTTGCCAGTGGGGGACGAAGATCTGCTTGTGCCCCTCGGTCAAGATCTTCTCCGCATCGGCAGTGAGAGGCGGAACTTGGAGGGATAGCACCTCGTTCATGCCGAACGCGCCGCTCGACGAGCCGGTGGCATCCCCCTTCGCCGTTGGTGTCGGCGCCTCAGAAACTGGAGGATCGGAGGCCGTGACCTTCTCCTGCTCGGGATCGGCCTCCGGGATGATGACCTTCTGCAGGTCAGCGGTCTTCGGCACCGAAGGTATCTTTGGTGCTCGGCCCCCCTGAGGCCCAGTCGAGGGTCTCTTCTTTCTCGTCTCTTGCTCCCTCGCCTTGGCCTTCGCCATCAACGCCCTATAGTCCATCCTAGAAGACTCTGCACAAGCCGAATGAAAAAACTTAAACAAATTCTTCAAGAAATTCATTCAAAGAACAAAAATACCAGAAGCGTACTAGGGTCGATCGGACTGAGACCCCCTCGAAGCAGAGCTTCCTCGGTAATATCTTTCCAACTGAGCGTCGGCAAGGCAAGGAGCTTCTTGAGGACTTCCGCTTCCTCGTCACTCAGCACCGGCTCCTTCTTCGCCCGCTTAGGCAGGCCATCCCTCGACCAAGCTATCGGGATCGCCCAAGGTTCGGGAGCACGGATAATAAAATACTTCTCCTTCCAATGTTTGATCGAGTCCGGGTTCTCGATCAACTTCACGCCCGTACGCGGCGAGAGGTAGAACCTCTGCTCGTTCCTGTTCGGCTGGCAAGGGCGGTAGAGGCTCCGAAAGAGAAACATGTTCGGCTGGACACCGATCTCTTGACACCGGAGAACAAACGCCAAGACGTGCCTCCAAGTGTTCGGCATCAGCTGGGCAGGGCTCAAACCGTACCAAATAAGAACCTCGACAATGAATGGATGGAGCGGAAAAACGGAGCCCGGCGGCCAATGAGTCGAGGGGGAATACGCACGCGTCAGCTGAAGACGATGTGCAGGCTCGGAAACCCAGTCCCGGGGAGAAGTAACCCGTACTCGACAGGGATCTGGAATCCGGTCCGGATCCGATGTAGATCAGCCTCTGTGAGAGACGAAATGGTGTGGTCCACCTCGGACAACTCTCTCGGCTCGTTCTCCTCCACCGACTTAGCAGTACCCTGGGTAACCTTCTCCAGCATCTCTTCAGAGTAGCTCCGGACACCCCCCACGCTCGACAGAACAATAGGCTGCCGACTGAACTCCCCTGCCGTCTTCGGCTGCTCAATTATCGTAACCACTCCTTTGCCCTTCTGGGACTTCGCCACAACGTTCTGGGGCGGCTCGGCTACTTCGCCGCTCTTGCTCGGCCAAACAACGGTCTGCTCGGTCGGCTCTACCACCTCCTTTCCTTTACCCGCTCGGCCGGCAACTTGGTCCGAGGCGGGGGTCTCAGTAATCTTAACCATTTTTCTAAAAAGAAAGGAGAGAGACTGACCTTGAAGTGACTGCTACGGTCGGAAAACTTTGCCGGAGTAAGGAAATGCCTTGCCGCGACAGCTAGCAGCACCACCCGGGAGATAAAAACTTCGAAGGTAAAAAGTAAAAACTTGAGAGAGAAAGTAAAAGTGAAGAATGAGATTTGGGGTGAGGGAGTGAAGATTTATAGTAAAAAGAGAAGTCACTTGGGCTTCCTAACGTAAGGGTGCGACTTTTGGGCTACCCTCGAGATGTCGCGAAGGCCCAAAATGACTTTGTCTTTTCACCAAATCAAGTAGCTCGGCACAACAGGATCTAAATCCGAACTACATGCAATCCGAACTTAGCAGCAAAGGGCCCGGTCAGCTAACCGAGCAAGTGTCCACCCGAGCGTCAAAACGAAGAAAATTCACTTTCGTGTAAGATCACGATCAGACAGCCCAGATCTTGCCAGCGACGCTAAACGACAAGATAGCATTTTTTTGTGAACTGAGCCCGTCTCGAGATTCGCACCACCATCCAACGGCTCAGATTGCGCCATGTCGCTCGGACAACCGTGCCCTCGGATCTCCGGTCGACCAACCGAGCTAGTGCCTATCCGACGGCCCAGAATGTCGCTCGGACAACCGTGCCCTCAGATCCCCACCTCTGTCTGAAGAAGCCAGAAAAAAATTTTGATTAAAAGTTTTAAGGCACCGCCCTAGGCGATCCCCCCGAGCCCCAAGGCTCGGTCGATTCCCCTCTCACCCATGAGCAACTCGAGGCCTTCGACCTTGGAAGCCGAAACCACGAATCATTCGAGGGTTAAAGAGAAACCACCGTCGCGTGGGGCCCGGCCAGAAAGCGGATCGGCACACCTCCCATCTCTAGCTCCTTCGGGCTGACATCCATCAGAAGCCATCAGCTCGGAAGGAAGACAGAGATCGGAAGAGACCCATCCTTCCAAAGCACATTGTCCCCCGGATCCGGACTTTGGTCATCACCTCTTCCACCATGATCTCCCCTGACCCTGACACCCGCATCGGGGCCGTCAGAGTCAGGAGAAGATCATGGTGGAAGAACGACCACCCGTCCTTCCGAAGCAACTCGTCCCTCGGGTCCGGACTACGGTTGTCACCACTTCTGCCCTGTTCTCCCTCGACCCTGACACCCACATCGGGGCCGTCAGGATCGGGAGAAGAACAAGGCAAAAGAGTGACCACCCCTCCGAACCTCTCGAGGTTAAAATTTCACAAGGCAGGCATCCGCCCAAGGCAGACACCATCGATAGCTAAAGATCAAGATTGTTGTGACTGAAACTACAAGGGGAGTGGGGTATTTATAACCTTCCCTCCAAGAACCAGCCATTATGACCCTCGGGAACTGAAACACCACGCATTAATTGGAGGGTGCCATTCTTGATGCCCCCGGGAAGTTGGAACGCCGCACAAACCCCAGGGTGCCATTAATGCTCTTAGGAACCGAACCGTCTTGAGATTCGTTCCGCCATTCAACGGCCCGGACCGCGCTACCACGCTCGGATTACCGAACACTTATACCTCCGGTCGGCCAACCGAGCAAGTGCCCATCCGAGCGTCAAAACGGAGAAAATTCACTTTCTCCTCAACTTTCGAGTAAGATCTCGATCAGACGGCCCAAATCTTGCCAGCGACGCTAAACGACAAGATAGCATTTTCTTGGGAATGGAGCCCGTCTCGAGATTCGCGCCATCATCTGATGGCTCAGATTGCGCCACGTCGCCTGGACAACCGAGCCCTCAAACATCCGGTCGGCCAACCGAGCAAGTGTTCATCAGGCGCCCCAGAGCTTCGCTCGACCAGCCGAACCCCCAGATCTCCGGTCGGCCAACCGAGCAAGTGTCCATCCGGTGGCCCAGGGCATCGCTCGACCAGCCGAACCCTCAGATCTCCGGTCGGCCAACCGAGCAAGTGTCCATTCGGTGCCCCAGGGCTTCGCTCGACCAGCCGAACCCTCAGATCTCCGGTCGGCCAACCGAGCAAGTGTCCATCCGGTGCCCCAAAGCTTCGCTCGACCAGCCGAACCCTCAGATCTCCGGTCGGCCAACCGATTAAGTGTCCATCCAGTGGCCCAGGGCATCGCTCGACCAGCCGAACCCTCAGATCTCCGGTCGGCCAACCGAGCAAGTGCCCATCCGAGTGTCAAAACGGAGAAAAAAGCAGCCGAACGATCACAACTGTTGGATCTTCCAGAAATTCGTGCTCCTGATGATGAACGGTCCAGATCTTGCCACGTGCGCTAAATGACAAGATAGCATTCTCTTGGGAAACGCGCCCGTCTCAAGATTCATGCCACCATCCAACGGCTCAGATTGCGCCACGTTGCTCGGATGGCCGAACCCTTACACCTCCGGTCGGCCAACCGAGCAAGTGCCCATCCGAGCGTCAAAAGCGAGAAAATGGATGCCGAGTGACTTGGACCGTCGGATCACTCAAAAATTCGTGCTCGCCTTAGATCAAGGGTCCAGATTGCGCCACGTCATAAATCGGTATTTAAAAATCAATTTTTATTTATTTAAATCGTTTTATTTATTTAAAAAATTGCGAAAAATTGCTAAAAATTGCTAAAAAATCGGGAAAATTAACTAAAAATTCTAGAAAATAATTAAAAATTCGGGGGGATATTTTTGAGCCCCTGAACGAACAATTATCGCCTAGAATATACTGTTAAGGCCCCCGAACGATTAGTTAACACGTCGCAAAATTAAATAAATAGTCCGAAAAAATAGATAAAAGCTGTCAAATACTCGATACGGCTATAGAACAGCATATAGCTTCAAAAAATTACCTCGCTACCCCCTTCGAGATTCAAAATCCTCCATTCAGACTCCGATACAACTCCACTAGCCACTGAAACAGTTAAACTACTCCTCAAAGGCTGATCACACTCAGTCTTTAGGAGTGGAGGACTCGTGATATGGCTAAAAATGGGGTTAAATCGGAACCGTCCAGATGGGGCACGAATGTTGTGCAAATCTAGGTACCTAAATATATAGATAAAACTAGACACAAATTATAAACCTCGCAAGTGCACGAATCGTTAGAAAAGCGTAGCAATAGCAAGGGTCGATCCCACAGAGATTGTAGACTTTAACTTACTAATCAATAAAAAGAATCATAAAGAGTTGTTTGGAAGTCTAAAAGAAATAAAAAGATTAAAACTAAATTAAGGAATGTTGAATCACAAATATTTATGAAGTAGTTGGGTTTAGATCTCCACCTATAGTTAGTAATGCTAAGTCACCTTCTGAATTTCTTCTTATTACTCATGTTTGTTCACTTTAAGGGCATGGTATCTACTCCTTAAAGTACTGTTTCCCTAGGCCAAGAATTAGGCATGGTATCTACTCTAATTCGTTTCTTTCATTAAGTCCTTAGCATGGTATCTACTAAGTTGTATTTAAGGAAAACATAAGATCAGTGGAAACGAACAAACACTCATGGCTCTAGAAATTGGTATCAGATCTAGATCCCTTAAGTTGATTGAACCAGGAACCCCTAAAGATTCCTTTGTTACAATTACGGGCACGAGATACGGGTTGTCTCAATATGCTCATATAACAGATTCAGATGAATGGTAACACAAACTTGATATTCTCAAGCTCTGTTTGTCAGTCGACTGGCTCTCACCTCAGTCGACTGCTCTCAGGCTTCGAGAACAAGTTTGGTTATCACAAACCTATGTCAATTCAATCAGATTCAATCAATAAGTAAAATAGAAGAATTCAGAAGAACATAGCACTACATAACTACGACTTCAATCTACCCAACTATGAAATTTAGTTCCACATAATAATAGTTTTATTAATCAACAAATTCGAATACATGATCAACATTAAAGACTAAAGAGAAGAGAAATAAACTAATGGAGTCCGGCAATAAGGTCGACTGGCTGTCACACAGTCGACTGCCTTCGAATACTGGATCTTCTCTCTCCTTCTTCGATGCTGATAGAATGATGCCTCTTGTTGATTTGACTTGATGGTTTGCAACTCTGTGATTCGGTGGTGGGTGATGGGGAGATGACGAGAGTCGAGCGAGCCGGCCTGTGATATCTCTTGACTGATATTTATAGAGCGCGGCTGAAGAATTAGGGTTTTGCCCTTTTTCAGGAAAGTCCTTCTTTATTTGATTTGGTGATTTATATCTTTCTCTTTTCTTCTTTCCTTCCTTATCTGTTAACCACGTGCTCTTGGAAATCCCCAGTCTCTAGATTTGATTTGCATAAATCTGGATTCAGATAGATTTGAAATTAGATTTGGATGAATCTTCGAATATCTTATCTGTTTACTCTGCCGCAGACCAGTCGACTGCCTCTGGATGTAAGTCGACTGTGTCGAGACTTTAGTATTTTCATGATTCATCAGCCCAGTCGACTTGGTGTGTAAACTTGATTCCCTGTCCAGTCGCCTGTAAGCATGATCAGTCGACTGATCTCCTGCAGTTTCCTGTGTTTCATCCTTGCAATCCTGAATTTGCTTCGTTTTGCTGTTATAGACTGTTTCCTATGGAAAAGAGAAAATAAGAGTTAAATACCACATATAGAGCTTTTAAATGTCTAATTGCACTAAAGTTATTGCTCTAAAATGTGAATAATATTGTGTTCATCAAATACCCCCAAACTTAGATTTTTGATTGTCCTCAAGCAAACTAGAATTATGAACAAGGGTGTAATAATATCAGCCTTAATCACCAAGAGTTCTTATTATGTGGGCATCGATATAGAAAGGTATAAACAATTTCAGATAAAGTAAAATTAAACATACCCACTTTCTCTAGTGCAATTGTTTATTCATAACTCCAAACTCAACCATACTTGTCATGCAATTAATTATAGTTATAGTATGTAATTACTCAATCTGTGATTATCCCCTTTTCTCTACTACAAACCGAGTAGCAAACTAGAGAGTTTTTTTTTTTTTTAAGTCGCTTCTCCAGAGTTGTCACTTGCCTTTTTACGCGAATGCGAAACATTTGTGATGAATCCACCCGGTTACTTAGCAAGTCACAAACTTTAAAGTGCTTTGCATACTCATATTTCAAGTTGCCGTTTGACGTAAAAGTAAACGTTGGTGATGAATACCCCTAGTTACTAAGCAAATTTAAACATTGGAGTAGATTGACTTTATTCAAGTATATATGTATATATATAATTTTATTTTTTTTTATCACTCTATTTACTTAAACTCAATTTAGGACTAGATCTAAAGGGAATAATAACCAGAAAAAGCATCACATTTGTTTATTATGTATAATTGCATGACTCATATAAATTTGTATGAAATTTATGAAACTCAACAATCCTAAAGTAAATAAGTATCCTTCTTCTTACTTTATAAGAATTTGTTTATCCGAAAAAAAAAAATTCAAAAAGATGATCAACATAAATAACCCTAATACCCCCAAACTTAGATGGAACATTGTCCTCAATGTTCGAAAGAAAATTTAAAAATAGGCATATGTCACATCTAGTAAGGAGAGAAAAATAAAAATAACTAGAAGAAAAATAACTTGAAAGAAAATAAAGGGAAAGTGTAAATACTCCCCTGAAAAATTGGGTTGCCTCCCAATAAGCGTTGTGTTTTCTGTCTTCAGCTAGACTTGATGAGGTCATGCCATGTATTGAACGGTTTGAAGATTCACATCCTCCTCTTGCGGTTCTATGCTCATCTCTATGTATGGCTTCGCTCTATGCCCGTTCACCTTAAATGTTTGATTCTTTTCCTTGCTATGAACCTCCAAAGCACCATGTGGAAAGACTCTCGTGACAGTGTATGGCCCATACCATCTTGACATAAGCTTGCCTGGAAAAAGTCTCAATCTTGAGTTATATATCAATACCTTCTGCCCTTCATAAAACTCCTTCCTTGCTAGCTGTTTGTCATGGTACAACTTGGTTCTTTCCTTGTACAATTTTGCATTTTCATAAGCGTCATGCCTCAACTCTTCAAGCTCATTTAGTTGTAGTCTTCTTTTGTCACCTGCTTGTTTCATATCAAAATTGAACCTTTTGATGGCCCAATATGCTTTGTGCTCCAACTCAACTGGCAAATGACAGGCTTTTCCAAACACCAAACGGTATGGTGACATGCCAATGGGTGTTTTGTATGCTGTTCTATAGGCTCATAATGCATCGTTCAAGCGCAACGACCAATCCTTCCTCCTTGTGTTGACTGTCTTCTCCAAAATGCTTTTGATTTCTCTGTTGCTAATCTCCACCTGTCCACTAGTTTGAGGATGATATGGGGTGCCCACTCTATGTGTGATACCATATTTCTTCATCAAAGAAGCAAATGGAAAGTTATTGAAGTGGCTACCTCCATCACTTATTATTGCTCGAGGTGTACCAAACCTAGTGAAAATGTTTTCCTGCAAAAACTTGACAACGACTTTGTGATCATTAGTTCTTGAGGGGACAGCCTCGACCCATTTAGACACATAATCCACACCAACAAGTATATATAAATAACCAAATGAGTTAGGAAATGGACCCATGAAGTCGATTCCCCAAACATCGAAAAGCTCGATTACTTGGATGTTTTGTAGTGGCATTTGATTTCTAGACGAGATATTCCCTGTCCTTTGGCACTTGTCACAAGTCCTGCAAAAAGAAAAAGCATCTTTGAATACTTTAGGCCAATAAAATCCAGATTGTAATACCTTGAGTGTTGTTCTTTTTGGTCCAAAATGTCCTCCACATGCATATTGGTGGCAATGTTGTAGAATACTCAATTGCTCTTCTTCTGCCACACATCTTCTTATAATTTGATCAGGACAAAATTTGAACAAATAAGGATCATCCCAGTAGTAGTGCTTGCACATAGCCACCAGTCTCTTTCTTTCCTGACTTGTCATACCTGGAGGGAAAACATGAGCGGTTAGATAATTTACAATGTCAGCAAACCATGAAAAATTTGAGCAGTAAGATACCAGTCGACTGGTCCTGGTACCAGTCGACTGTCCCGAGGATGAATTTATTTCAAAGAGATGTTCATCTGGGAAAGTCTCATTAAGTGGCTGCACAATTCGTTCTTCCTCCTGCAGTAGCCTGGACATGTGATCTGCAACAACATTGTCGCTTCCTTTTTTACCTTTAATCTCAAGATCGAATTCTTGAAGCAACAGCACCCATCTGATCAACCTAGGCTTAGCATCCTTTTTAGCAAACAAATATCTCAAGGCAGCATGGTCAGTAAAAACAATAACTTTAGAACCAATCAAATATGATCTAAACTTCTCTATAGCAAAAATAACAGCTAACATTTCTTTTTCAGTAGTGGAATAATTTAGTTGTGCATCGTTTAAAGTTCGAGAAGTATAGTAAATAACATGAGGTTTCTTATTGATTCGTTGACCTAAAACAGCCCCTAAAGCATAATCACTTGCATCACACATAAGCTCGAAAGGATGGCTCCAATCTGGTGCCATGACAATAGGTGCAGAAATGAGAAGGTTTTTCAATGTATTAAAAGCATTTGTGCACTCTTCTGTCCATACAAACTCAACATTTTTAGCCAACAAATCACAAAGGGGTTTGGAGATTTTTGAGAAATCTTTTATAAATTTTCTATAAAACCCTGCATGTCCTAGAAAACTCCTAACACCCTTAACTGTAGTGGGAGGGGGTAGTTTTGATATTATGTCAATTTTTGCTTTGTCTACCTCTATGCCTCTTTTTGACACCACATGTCCCAACACAATACCTTATTGTACCATGAAATGGCACTTTTCCCAATTCAGCACTAAATTGCATTCTTCACATCTTTTAAGCACAAGCTGCAAATGGTTAAGACATTCATCAAAAGAAGATCCAAAAACACTAAAGTCATCCATAAATATCTCAATGAATCTTTCCACCATGTCTGAAAATATACTCATCATGCATCTTTGAAATGTAGCTGGAGCATTGCACAATCCAAAGGGCATCCTCCTGTATGCAAAAGTACCAAAAGGACATGTAAAAGTGGTTTTTTCTTGATCTTCTGGAGCAATAGCAATTTGATTATAGCCACTATAACCATCTAAAAAACAATAATGACTATATCCTGCTAATCTTTCTAACATTTGATCAATAAAAGGAAGAGGGAAGTGATCTTTCCTGGTTTCATTATTCAATTTCCTGTAATCAATGCAAACCCTCCATCCTGTGGTCACTCTAGTAGGAATAAGCTCATTCTCTTCATTTGTCACCACTGTGACTCCACTTTTCTTAGGCACTACATGTATAGGACTTACCCATTTGCTATCTGAGATAGGGTAGATGATGCTAACATCTAGTAGCTTCAGAATCTCTGCTCTCACCACTTCCTTCATGTTCGGGTTAAGCCTTCTTTGTGCCTCCCTGCTTGGTTTTGCATTGTTTTCAAGGAGTATTCTATGCATGCATTTAGATGGACTTATTCCCTTGATATCTGCAATGGTCCATCCTATTGCACTCTTGTGTTCTCGTAGTACCCTTAGCAGCTTATCTTCTTCCTGTGCACTCAGGTTCGCAGCAATTATCACTAGTAGCGTCTGGTTTTCACCCAAATATGCGTGCTTCAAATGATCGGGCAGTTGCTTAAGCTCTGGGTCTGTAAGTCTTGGTGCAGTCGACTGGTCTCTGGTAGTAGTCTGGACAGTCGACTGATCCCCTTCACCAGTCGACTTGTCCAGTGCACCAGTCGACTTACCTGTAGAAACAAAAAGTTCATCAGTCACCAATTGTTCAAATGCTGGTGCAAACTTACCTGAGTGTGACTGTGAAGTGTCAAGGTAATGTATTGTCTCCGCAATCTCCCAGTCATCAGATTCCTGTTCATTATTAGATAAAGTTAGAGATTGTGTAATTATGGCCTGTAATGGTTCAACGCTATGTACCTGAAATGTTTGATCAACAATATCCTGCACCACATCAACATTATAGCATTCATGATCATCATGTGGAAATTTTAGTGTATCAAACATTTTAAATTCAACCTTCTCTCCATTTATTTTCATGCTTATGGTACCCTTTTTAACACAAATTTTTATATCAGTCGTACTCATAAAGGGCCTACCTAAAATGATTGGTAGAGAAGATGGCATTGAAGATTCCTCCATGTCTAACACAACAAAATCAGCAGGCAAAATGAAATCGTTTACCTGAACTAGGACATCTTCCAAAATACCTCTAGGTCTTTTGATACTGCGATCTGCCAATTGCAACGTGATGGATGTTGGTTGGAGTTCCCCCAATCCTAACTTTTCATAAATAGTGTATGGGAGAAGATTGATGCTTGCCCCCAAGTCTAGTAGTGCTTTCTCAAAGAAGTGCTCGCCAATCCTGCAAGGAATAGTAAAACTACCTGGGTCTTTTAATTTGGGGGGCAGTTTTCTTAGTAAGATAGCGCTCACTTCTTCTGTCAAGGCCACATCCTTCCTAACCTGAAATGTTCTTTTGTGAGTACAACATTCTTTCAAAAATTTAGCATACGAAGGAATTTGTTTAATAGCATCAAGTAGGGGGATATTAATTTCTACCTTTCTGAGAGTTTCAAAGATGTCAAATAAGTGTTGATCTTTCTTTTGTTTGACTAACCTTTGAGGGAATGGTGGCAAAACTGTTCTTTCTTTTTCACTTACCTTGTTGGAACCCACAATTTTTGATGGTTGTTCCTCTTTTTCTTCGGTGTGTGTTCCAACTTTGTTGTCAATTATCTTACCACTTCTTAATGTTGTGACTGCCTTGAGCTGTTCTTGGCCTCCAGGGTTTGGTATAGTTTGTGATGGAAGTTCTCCTGCCTTTCGCTCGCTTAATTCTTTAGCAATTTGGCCAATTTGTGTTTCCAACTTCTGAATTGCTTGCCCTTGTTGGTTGCTTGTTTGATGTTGTTGTTGGAGCAATTGAAGAACGGTGGATTCAAAATCCAACTTCTTCTGTTCTTGTACTGGCCTATCCATCCCACTTCCCATTTGGAAGTTCCGTGTATGTCCTTGTGTGAATTGAGTCCCTTGATTATTCTGATTATTGCTCCATGAGAAGTTTGGATGGTTCCTCCACCCTGGGTTGTATGTGTTCGAGAATGGGTTGTTCTTTGGTGGAAAAACTCCTCGACCTACATAGTTTGCATGCTCCTGATCTGTAAAAGAAGACATAGGACAAGTATTAGTGGTATGATCTACATGAGAACAAATTGCACAAATTTCATTTGTTTGATTTTTAACTCCACCCATCATAGACATTGCATTAACAAGCATATCAATTTTCTTATTCATGTTTACCATTTCCAATTGAATGTTATTGCTACTAGAAATTTCATAAACTCCCTGTTTTTTCGAAGGGCCCCTCCTTGTTGAGAATTGTTGTGAATTCTCGCTGAGTTCTTCAAATAGTTCTATAGCCTCTTCGCCGCTTTTCCTCATCAAGATCCCGTTGCAAGCTGAATCCACAATTGCCTTGTTAGTATCATTTAAACCTTCATAAAAAGCTTGTACCTGATCGTCTTTAGGCATGTTGTGTGTTGGACACTTGAGAAGTTTGTTCTTGAAATCCTTCCAGGCTTCGAAAAATAAGTCTCCATCCTTTCGTTGGAAGAGTTGAATCTCCCTTTTTAGTTGTTTGGTCTTTTGGGCTGGAAAGAATTCTTTTAAGAACTTTGTCGCCAATTGCTCCCATGAGTTTATTGATCCTGGTTCCAAAGAATTATACCATAGTTTAGCGTTAAGTTTTAAGGAAAAAGGAAACAATATTAACCTGATTTGTTCAGGGGTAAGCCCTTGGACGCTTTGTGTCCTGCAAAGATCGAAAAAATCTTGAAAATGAAGATGGGGCTCTTCATCAGGTCTGCCACTGAAATGGGGAACCATACTAAGTAACTGAGGAGATAGATGCATGTTCCCTGTGACATTTGGTTGATACGCAATGCAGGAGGGTTGTTCAATGTTCTTAGGCGTAAATTTATCCTGCATTGGTATGCGATTGGGTGTTTCTTCTGCCATGATTTCTTGTGACTGGGGTCTCTGAGCAGTCGACTGGGTTCGTGCAGCAGTCGACTGGTTGGTCGCAAACAGTCGACCTAATCTGTGCAAGGTGCGTTCTGTTTCTGCGTCAATTGGTAGTAGCTCTGGACGAAGTGATCTCCTTCCGTGCATCCACCAAAATCCTGTAACCTAAAAGAAAAACTTATTAATAAACTAAAAGAAAGAAAATAAAAACTTCCTACTGATCTGTAAGTTAAAATACTAGACAATCCCCGGCAGCGGCGCCAAAAACTTGTTGTGCAAATCTAGGTACCTAAATATATAGATAAAACTAGACACAAATTATAAACCTCGCAAGTGCACGAATCGTTAGAAAAGCGTAGCAATAGCAAGGGTCGATCCCACAGAGATTGTAGACTTTAACTTACTAATCAATAAAAAGAATCATAAAGAGTTGTTTGGAAGTCTAAAAGAAATAAAAAGATTAAAACTAAATTAAGGAATGTTGAATCACAAATATTTATGAAGTAGTTGGGTTTAGATCTCCACCTATAGTTAGTAATGCTAAGTCACCTTCTAAATTTCTTCTTATTACTCATGTTTGTTCACTTTAAGGGCATGGTATCTACTCCTTAAAGTACTGTTTCCCTAGGCCAAGAATTAGGCATGGTATCTACTCTAATTCATTTCTTTCATTAAGTCCTTAGCATGGTATCTACTAAGTTGTATTTAAGGAAAACATAAGATCAGTGGAAACGAACAAACACTCAAGGCTCTAGAAATTGGTATCAGATCTAGATCCCTTAAGTTGATTGAACCAGGAACCCCTAAAGATTCCTTTGTTACAATTACGGGCACGAGATACGGGTCGTCTCAATATGCTCATATAACAGATTCAGATGAATGGTAACACAAACTTGATATTCTCAAGCTCTGTTTGTCAGTCGACTGGCTCTCACCTCAGTCGACTGCTCTCAGGCTTCGAGAACAAATTT
Source organism: Hemerocallis citrina (assembly GCA_017893485.1). Taxonomy (NCBI): domain Eukaryota; kingdom Viridiplantae; phylum Streptophyta; class Magnoliopsida; order Asparagales; family Asphodelaceae; genus Hemerocallis; species Hemerocallis citrina. The sequence goes on from CM030360.1 coordinate 51,567,494, forward strand.
GGTTATCACAAACCTATGTCAATTCAATCAGATTCAATCAATAAGTAAAATAGAAGAATTCAGAAGAACATAGCACTACATAACTACGACTTCAATCTACCCAACTATGAAATTTAGTTCCACATAATAATAGTTTTATTAATCAACAAATTCGAATACATGATCAACATTAAAGACTAAAGAGAAGAGAAATAAACTAATGGAGTCCGGCAATAAGGTCGACTGGCTGTCACACAGTCGACTGCCTTCGAATACGGGATCTTCTCTCTCCTTCTTCGATGCTGATAGAATGATGCCTCTTGTTGATTTGACTTGATGGTTTGCAACTTTGTGATTCGGTGGTGGATGATGGGGAGATGACGAGAGTCGAGCGAGCCGGCCTGCGATATCTCTTGACTGATATTTATAGAGCGCGGCTGAAGAATTAGGGTTTTGCCCTTTTTCAGGAAAGTCCTTCTTTATTTGATTTGGTGATTTATATCTTTCTCTTTTCTTCTTTCCTTCCTTATCTGTAACCCCAGTCTCTAGATTTGATTTGCATAAATCTGGATTCAGATAGATTTGAAATTAGATTTGGATGAATCTTCGAATATCTTATCTGTTTACTCCGCCGCAGACCAGTCGACTGCCTCTAGATGTAAGTCGACTGTGTCGAGACTTTAGTATTTTCATGATTCATCAGCCCAGTCGACTTGGTGTGTAAACTTGATTCCCTGTCCAGTCGCCTGTAAGCATGATCAGTCGACTGATCTCCTGCAGTTTCCTGTGTTTCATCCTTGCAATCCTGAATTTGCTTCGTTTTGCTGTTATAGACTGTTTCCTATGGAAAAGAGAAAATAAGAGTTAAATACCACATATAGAGCTTTTAAATGTCTAATTGCACTAAAGTTATTGCTCTAAAATGTGAATAATATTGTGTTCATCAACGAATCTTGAAGCTCAAGGGTAAAATGGTAATTTCACATACAAATGGGTCCGAAATGGGTACTGGGTCTCCTCCTCACAGACCCAATAACCTGCGAATGGATCCGCTCCATCTGGGTACGGGTCCCGACCCAAGACAAACCCAAACCAGCAAGAGAAAATCAGGGTCACTGATTTGACCGAATCAACGGGCCTGATTTGCTCTCACCAGGAATCATGGGGTCAATTTCCTAAACAGACTGGGAGGATTTTACTCCTGACAGTTACACAGGGTATCAGGCCCCTAATCACTACCAGGGCGACTATAAATACCTCCCCCTACCACTGTGACCAGGTATTCACTCTTTTTCCACCTTAAGCTCTTTCTTAATCACCACTGGTTACTGACAAGAGCGTCGGAGGGTGCGTCGTCGGAATCAACCCCGGTGTATCGCACTTCCTTGCAGGTAGCGGAAGGAATCAGAAGGCTTGGATCCGCTGTTCAGGTTTTTCTCGAACTCACAAATCTCATTTGTTTACCCCCACACCAGAATCAGCGGTAACAAAAAGAAAAACTCTCAAGATTTATCACAATATTACAGAAGAAAACAATAAAAGCTCTCACACTCAGATCGTTGAATGAATGATTAGTTCATAAAATTGTGATTGCAAGGTAATGAAGAATACTCAGCGAATTCTCCTTTATTTATAGAGCAAGAAAATATATCTTACCTAAAACAAAAAGATATTTCCGAAATAGTCAAAATTGCACGTGGTCGATCGACCGCTTTGTTGAGCAGCCGACCGTTCATCTTTACTCGAATGTCGAGCGATAAACTATTGTAACAGTCAATTGACATATTGTAAAGTCGACCACCATCGTACAAACTTAACTTTTATCTGGCGAATCCATTTTATATTCTTTTCATATACTAATCAATCAATCAACGACTCTTTACATAGCATTTTCTCACAATAACAGAAATAAATAATTAATTATTGCTGGTTTTCTTGAGAACCATATTTCTTGAGTTGAAATCTTCTTGATATATACAATCTTATTTGACACATTCTTCTTTTTCTTGATTGCTAATCTTTTTGGCTCTTTATTTTGAATTGTTATCTCTGTAAATCTTGTAGATTTCAACTGAAAATTTTAATTTTAATAATACGTTTTGTGCACACCAAACTAAGGGTCAACATTCATTACATATGCATGTGAGACCACATACTGAGCACTGACATAGATTTAAGAACAATTAAAAGAATTAAAGAACAATATACGAATATGGAGTTGTTGTTGGTAAGCTATGTTTCTATGATTTTTTTTTTCTTTTTATTTGGTGTTGATCATACAGATAGAACCATAAAACTCCGATGAAATATATATATATATATATATATATATATATATATATATATATATATATATATATATATAAGGAAACAACATAACAAGTAAATATAAACAAAATAATTGGATCTAGGAGCCTAACAATCAACGACATCCTAGTCCAACACCAAAAATAAATACAACCAGTACAGAAATGTCTATCCCTAAGGCGGAAATATCAGAAGAACGTCACAGAAACATCTCAGTAGCAGTATATCAACCGACCAACCAGAACAAAATGAAGAGCAATGGAACATAAAAGCAAACAACAGCAACCAGTAACCAAGAAAGAGGAGGAAGAGCAGATACGTCACACCTAGGAACATCACGGAAACATCACTATAAGACGTCAAAACACGAAAATAACCCGGGGCATGTAGCAATGAAACAGCCAAGAAGAAGAAGCATCAAACTTCAGCAAAAAGGGGAGAAATTTCAGGACTAACAACATATCAAGCGACCCGGTCAACACTGCACACCAAAACAAAAATAAGAAAAGGATGAATGAATATTCGAACTGCTATCATGAATAAGAGATGCCACAAACGCATCAACAGAAGATAACTTAAGCTTCACTATTTTAGAGGTGGAGAGAACGTTAGACCAAAAATGACTAAAATAAAGAAGATCTTCGATCAACTTCTCAATGGGATGTTGTTTATGAGTAAAGATTCTATTATTCCATTCAGACCAAATAATCCAAATCATCGCAATCATGGTAAGGACCGTAAGGTCCCAAGAAGGTCTATGAGATTTCTTAACCCTATTAGCACGCCAAGAACTCCACCCATAAGACAAAGAACCCAGTTTACCTCTAACCGGCTAAGCACCTTTACAAATAAATCAAAGTGGTTGGATGAAGGGGAAATGAATAATGTTATGATTAGTGGTTTCATCATGAGAATTGCATAAAAAAGGTTTTTGCCCAAATGTTATGTTCCTTATGTTAAGAAGCTCAACAATTAACACCTTGTTGTGAATGGGTAACCAAACCAGCATCCTCGCTTTAGAGCATTTGTAGTCGTTCAATATCAAATTTTTGTTATTTGGCATATAAGAACAGGAATTTTGGATTTGAGTTGTTGTCGTTTTAACCCAAAATATGGGTTTTCATTTTAAAAAATCGACGAACGAGAAATTATTTCTCGTCCATTGATTATTTTTTTTAATAAAAACCAACGAACGGGAAATTATTTCCGGTCTGAGGATTTTTTATAACAAAAAAAAGTTAACCCCGGACAGGAAATCATTTTCCGTCCAAGAAATTTTCTCCATACTAATTCCTAATTTAATCTTAAATTCATCCTAATTATATCTTAAATCTTAATTTAATTTCAATTAAAATCTAATATATACCCATAATAATTTTTATAGGCCTACTTCTTTAAAAAATTTGGAAATTGAGAAAATTTGGGATCGGACGAGCCGTCCAAGATTTTTTTTTAAAATTAAAATTCGACAGACGGTATATGATTTCCTGTCTGATCTATTTTTAAAAAAAAAAATCAGACTGAAAATATGTTTCCCTCCGATATATTTAAAATAAAAATAAAAAGGAAGCGACGAAAGATGATGCTTCGTCCTATTCCTTTTTTTTAAAATGAACGGACGAAAAATCATCGTTCGTCATCTATAATTTATAAATTCCTATATCTTCTTCCAAATATAGCGGACCACTGCTATCCTAAAACCCAAAAAACTGGTTATATAGCCAACGACCAACACTCTTTTTAAATTTTTTTTGGAGAAATTGGCTTTTTAGCCAATGACTGCAGATACTCTTTAGGGGGGCAATCTTCTGCCAAATATACAAATAGAAGAGAGATACCTCCACCACTGTTGAGAAATGTATAAAAGGATTTGACCGTGTAGAGGTACCCCTTAAAGCGATTTTACTTAACACTGGTGAGTAAACTCTTAAATTCTAGGATTTTACTTAACTGTATAGGGATAAAGATGCAAAAATATACCTCTTTTTTTATTTCTTCATACACCTTTTTCATTCATTTCCTATCAATCCCTTTTCTCAAGTTCTTCATTTCTTTAAAAACAATATCCCTCATGCTTAACAATTTTGCTTCCTCACTCGCGAGCCATGGGCATGCCCATGTAAAAGATTTAAACTCAAGAACCGATATATCAGTGTTTTGTTCATGAATGAAAGTCAGCAAGGCTTCCTAAATACAAAGGAAGTACATCCAATCAGCAGGAACTTAGAAAAAATAGTAAAGCAAATACAAAAATTTAAAATAATAAGCAGATTCCAAAATGAACAGGCTGTATCAGCCTTTCAACCTGTTTTTGAGCATCCTGATAAAGAGACAAAAAATGTTCTTGGAGAGAGAACTTAATAGAAAATCAATTATACAATATATCATTTATCAATAAACAGAAGACCATGAGTAGCCGAAACTAAATGCCTAGGAATAAAAAAAAGAAAAGAACAATAATCTGATTAAAACAAACATACCCAAACCCTCACCCATGTCAGCTGTCCCGCGGTTGGTTACGGCCCCATTTGTCTTGTGGGGGCTATCCCATATCGGTTATATGGGGAGCCGATATGGGTTAGATATAAACATGTTCCCTCCCTCTAATAGCTTACTTTTTACGGGTGAGTTCTCCTAAATCTGTATGACTTTAGCTCAACTGGAACTGTTATTTCTTAAAATTTTACATTTTAGGTCCCAAGAGAAAGAGCATCTAGTCATATCTCTCTCTACTACTATAATGGGAGAGCCCCTTAGTCAGTAACCCAAGTCAGTAACCCAACCCGTGCAACGCACGGGTTGGGTTACTTTGGTAAATATTTTCGAAAATGGACCTGTTTGGTAAATATTTTTCGAAAGTGGGTCAGTTTGAAAATTATTTTCTTTTTAATTATGGCCTAATTTTGGTAAATATTTTAGCAAGTGGACCTGCTTTGTAAATATTTTCGAAAGTGGATCGGTTTGGAAATTATTTTCTTCTTACCCTTTTCATTATCCTTCAATTTTTCCCACGTGCACGTGTGCACGTGTCTGATACTAGTAAATTTAATTAGGAATGATGTGTCAAATAGTCAAGTAACAAGTAACAAGTAACAAGTGACAAGTGTCAAGTAGTCAAGTACAAGTGTCAAGTATTATGTTCAAGCATCAAGTCTCATATATCATGTAATCAAGTATCAAGTAAGCATGTATTGTGTTCAAGTGTCATATATTAAGTTTTGTAGTTATCACTATCTAGGTAGCACTTCATGCATCCCATACCGCATGGTTGCTACAACAATCAATTTCGCTTTAGATTTCATAGTGGACCATAAAGGGCAATGTACTTAGGGATCAGGAAAACAGGAACAGGAAAAAGGTTCATGAATCAAACAGGTACACGAATCATCTGATTCATGCATCAACAGGTTCATGAATCAATAGGTAAACAACCAACAGGTCCATGCATCAACAAGTAACAGGTACATGAACTAACAGGTCCATGCATCAACAAGTAACAGGTACATGAACCAATAGGTCCATGCATCAACAGGTTCATGTATCAACATGAATCAAAATAGGAAACATGAGCCCCTTTTGAGTACACATTTCTGAATTATCCACTATTATATCTTTCCCTTAAACCCCGGCTTGGTTATTTATTATTATTATCAGACATGCATGTATGTGTCGTAAACAGGTCAAGAATAATATGGTATAAACATGTAACAGGTTCAAGATACAAGATAAGCATGTACGGGTGCAAGACAACTCATAAAATGATAAAATAACCAAATTTCTAGTTCAGGACAACAAGACCATACTGCAGTAAAACTGAAATTTCCATTATTACAAACATGCAAATCTGAATCCATCGAAACGTCTAAAAATAGACTCCCAACCGAATCCAGCGAGCATAAATAAGTCACATAGTATTTCAATAAAACAGAACTCACAACTGATTTGAATCTAGAAAACACGTTTAGCCAAAAATCAGAAAAATCAAATTCTCAATCAGCAAAACAGCATTAAAACATTTCAAATAAATCCAGGAAAAATCTGGGGTCTTCCCCTATCTGTCTAGTATCAAAATATGAAGTTTCATAATTTTTCAGTAAGATTATTTTAGCCATCAAAAATCTAAAAACATCAAAAAACGATAGTTTGGCAAATCTGAAATCCTAACACTGCTGTAGGAAAACTGAAATATCTCGCAAACCGTGAAACGAAATCCCAATCCGTCAAAGGGAGATGAAAATATACAAAATAAGGTAACTTTCATATTTCATAAATATTTTCCATACAGTAAAAGGAAATAGGGTGAAAATACGATTCAAGCATGAAACGGCGTATAAAACTCATCAATAAAATCCACCAAAATTCTAGATAATCCCTAAATAGGTACAGAAATATTGTACAAATTTTCAGAACAAATAAATATAGTTAACCCAAGAATCAGAATAGTTTATTCCTCGAAATCAACAAGAAATGAAATCTGGAAACATTAGTACACCTCTGTAGTAAAACAACCATAACCCACTCATACGAAAATAAAATCAATCAAGGTCGGAGGGATTGGAAAGAATATAAATTCCTCTAAAATTTATGTTTTATAATGAAATTACGATTCTGAAATTAATATGGTCTAATTCACTGATCAAGATAGATCATCGACAAAACACAGAATTTTCTCAAAAACCAAAATCAATATAGATCCAACGAAACTTGATCCAAACACAACCAAACATGAAATCGAGTCCACCAAGTGTTCAAACATCATGAAATAGGGTAATTAACATATCCAAAGCAAGTCTAATACATGGATCTCAACAAATACCCAAATTGTCACAAAAATCCCACATACATGCTCAAATCAAGAACGGGCAAAACCTAAGTTGTTTCATATCAATTTTTTTGTCGTGAGTCAACTATGGTCCAATAGCATTATAGAGACAAACTCATCAATTATACATCACACGCGAGTTATCTCTAGAACCCAACTACACTTTAAGCAGTATTTATAACTTGTATCATACAAAGGAATTGAGTACAAGTTACCTGCCTTAACCGACGACGAAAATCGGCGATAAGCAAGAATAACGGGAATGAATTTCCGGAGCAACGAACACAACCAACTACGAACGGAAACCACGAACAAGATCCACGAACAACTACGAACAAACCCAAGAACCACGAACTCCACGAACCACCAACAAGTACAACCACACGATCCACGATCCCAAAACAAACACAACTCCCGAACACAAACAAGGCAACGAAGTCCAATGAACAAACTCGAACTTGCATGAACAATAAGCACACGAACACAATAAGACCAACCCGTAATCGCTCTCGCACACAAGAGAGCATGAACAAGCGGAAGACAGAGGCCGGGAACGAAACAATGGCAGTGCTCACTGCTGCCCCACTCGGAGGAACAACATACGGTGAGGGAAACATCGGGGGAGTGACGAGAAGTAGGGAGATGGTCGACACCTAGCCGACGACACAGCGCAGGCTCGGAGGGAGAAGCAGTAAGGCTGCTGGGAATGGCTGAAGTCGACAGGTGATGCTGTGGAGGTCGCTGTCTAGGGATGGGTGCACTGGTCTGCAGAGCGGCGCCACTTTCAGGGGACACGGTGGCGCCAGGGCACAACATCGCGACAGGAGATGCAGGGCAGAGACACTGGTGTCGTGGCAACTGCTGGCTGCGATCGCGACAATGCAGGGGAAAGGGCGAAGCACAAGGCAACGGGGAAGAGGCTGAGATGGAGCGAGAGCCGGGTGAGGGGATAGGAGATGAGGGGGAGAGAGGGTGGCACAGGGGTCACGAGTGGAGGAGAGCAGAGGGAGAGGGATGAGCAGGGGAGGAGGTTGAGAGGGCGGGAGGTAGACGAAGGGCGGTTGTGGCTCAAGAAGACAAACAGACGAGGGCAGAAATATGGGGTATTATATATAGGCAGAGGAAAAAAATAGGTTAGGCGAAATAGAGATGATGGCTGAATAGTAAATAGGGTAAACGGGTTTGGGAAAAGCTTATCGGGTTTGGGGGATATTTAAGTGTATTTGGGTTTCTGTAGGAGTTAAACGGGTATGGGTTTATGTGGGTAACGAGTTTGGGTCTTAATTAAATGGGTATAGGGTAAAAACGGGTTGGGCTCAATTGGGGCAATGGGTTTAAATGGGTTAATGGGTTTTGAATAAAAATCCAATAAGAAAATTAAATAACCGATAAAATATAATTTATAAAATAATGCAATTTACATTACAATAGACCTTATTTAAAATAACTACAAATATAATTTATATATAGAACTAGGTTTTAAATAACCAATCAAAGTAATAACTATAATAAAAATGATAATAAAATTAATAGTAATAATAATAATACTGAATAATAATAATAACAACAGCAATAATAATCATAAACTTAAACATAATAATAATACTACTAATAATAACCGAAAATAAATAAAATTATTGATAGATTTTAATAGAAGATCCAATAGCACAATTTGACAAAAGAATTTGAAAGCGGTAAAAATAATTTACGAAAATCTAAATACAGAAAATACACGAAAAATACATATTTGGGGAAACAAGGGTTACAAATACTCTGTGATCGTCATTTGTTATTCTGTTCTTGCTTGTAATTAATATCTTTTCCTTTTCTCGACTAGGTAAGAACTTCTTGAGGAAGCGCAGTAGAAGATTAATTCAGTCAAGGCAAAAATTTAAAAATAAAAACCAAATAAAATGACTCAAAAGCATAATAACTTTATCTTGGACCGAACATGGTATTTTGGAATACCTACAGACCACAGTTACTTTTGACCTTTGATCGACACCGTAAAAAGTAGTTAGAGCTCCCAAAAGTAAATCTGGGTTGTTGATTGAACACCGTGATCTGAATTTGACGTTTGCTGATGTGATCGATGGACTTGCAAAAAGCCTGAAACATCGGGACTGCCCCGGCAACCGACCCTCTAACGCTCAAGTCAGAACAAGAGAGAAAAAGAGAGCTGGAGAGAGAAATTGCAGATTACCTTCTGACTAAAGAGGGGGAGGGTATTTATATGCCTGCGAAACAGTTCTGTAAGTCGAATCTCCTATCTCCAGACAAGAGTCTTATCTCTTAAAGGGCGAGAATCAATAGGATATAAGAGATTCATATTAATATAATGGCTTCATATATTAATGGGCTGGGTGTCTCTCCTAGTGGGCCTAGTCGCTTTTAATGGGCTTGAAAGCGGCCAATGTCTTATAGATGAGCCTTAAGAAGGCCCAAACCTGTTTAAAATGCCTATTATGACTGATCTGACTGTAGAAGATTTACGATATGTGCTGGATTCGTATGACCCTAATTTGCTACTATTTTTACCATTATCATAAGACCCCCCTCCCCCCAACCCCCTGAAGATAATTTTCTAGATTTTCAGGAAGTAGTTCGCATGATTTTAGAATTCTGAGCTACAATCTGTTGCTTCTTATTTTGGTGTGGGAGCAACCAGATATTGAGTTTATATTTGAAGGAAACTACTAAAGATCTAACCTTTGAACGTAGTAGTTTGAGCTCCTGAGAGTAGATCTGGATCGTTGATTGAACACCCTGATCTGAATATAAAGGTTGTTGATGCGGCTGTTGGACCTGTAAAAAACCTGAAATACCGGGGATGGCCCTAGTGACTAACCCTTCAATGCTCAAGTCAGGACTAGAGAGACAGTGAGTTAGAGAGAAATTACAGATTACCTTCTGATTGAGGAGGGAGAGGGAATTTATAGGCCTTAGAAATAGTGTCACGCCCCGCTTCCCAAAAAGAGAATACGGAATACGGATACACAACTAAGCCCAGCGAATAGTTTTCATCATCCATAAGCTGTTCGGAATCTTTACAATATTTCACAAGAATAATCAGAGTGGAAAGCAAAAGAATCAACCCTGCATGCATATATGAATCAAAATACCAACAAGAATACTTGAAATCAAAATATTATAATCTCAAATGATCCAGATCTGAATAAGTCAGTATCCTAGGTCACATTGCCCAAATACAAATAAACCCAAGTAATCAAGTACAATTGTTCAAAATGAGCAACAAAAAATAATAATAGCAAAATTCCAGCACTAGTATCTCATATCACCAATCTATCTGGCAGCTGACCATCCTGATCTGCAATTAAATAAATTGCAGAAGAAGAAAAAAGAAAACAAACTTTCATCAATGCAAGTTACGGGCCGCTTGTAGTGCAGGATACAAGTACATGGGAAAAGATAAACAAATAGCATGGAATAGGTATGATAACAAAATATAACAGCTAGTATGGCAAGATGAACAATGTAAATAGCATGTATCAAGTGTCACATAAACAAGTATCATGTAAACGAATAACAAGTATCAAGTATCATGTAAACAAGTATCAAGTGTCAAGTATCAAGTATCATGTATCAAGTACAAGTAATCAAGTATCATGTTCAAGTGTCATGGTCAGGTCTTGTAGTTATTACTATCTAGGTAGCACTTCATGCATCCCAGTTTTTACTACATGGTTTCTACTTTCAAACAGTTTTGCTTTAGATTTCATAGTGGATCATATATGACAGTGTACTTAGGGACAAGTATCAAGTAATCGAGCTCCAAGTTCCAAGTATCATGTATCATGTATCATGTATCACGTGTCAAGTTGTGTAGCTGGCAAGTAATCACGTGTTAAGCGTGCAAGTGTCAAGTAATAATGTGTCAAGTATCATATATCAAGTCATCACGTAGGATCTGTGGACCCCCTTCCGAGTACACATTTCTGTATTTTCCACTATTAGATCTTTCCCTTTTACCCCGACTTGGTTATTTATTATTATTATCAAACAGGCATATGCGAGTACAAAACATGGCAATAATAATATGGTATAATCAAATAGCAAGTTCAGGTTGCAAGATAAGCACGTACAGGTGAAAGATAACTCAAAAGATTAGAACAACGAGAATTCTAGTTCAGGACAGTAAGACACTACTGCACTAAGTCAAGGATTCCTGTTGCTACAAACATGCAAATCTGGATCCATGAAAGAATCTGAAGATTAGACTCCCGGCCGAATCTAGAAAATATATGTATGTCACAAGGGTATTTCAGAAAAACTTAACTCAAAACATATTTGAAACCAGAAAATACGTTCAGCCATAAATCAGAAGTTTGTATTCACGGTCAGGAAAACTGCATGAAAATTCATTAAATAAATCCACGAAAAATCTGGGGCACTCCCCTATATGTGCAGCATCAGAATATAAAGTTTCATAATTTTTCAATATAAATAGTTTAGTTAACAAAAATCAGAAAACATCAAGATGCAGTAGTTTTGTATATCTTGAATTATAAACACTACAGTACGAAAACAGCAATATCTCACAAACCATAAATCAGAATCCAAATCCGCCAAAAGGGTGATGAAATAGATACAGTAGGCTAACTTTCGTATTCATAAATATTTACAAACAGTAAGTAGAGTTAGGTCGAAAATCAGCTTCTTTACTGAACAGTATGAAAACTCTACTAGTATGGTAATTGTTTGTAAACATGGAACGGTTTGTAAAACTCATCAAATAAATCCAAAAAAATTTAGGGATAATCCCAATCAGGTCTAGCTATACTGTGCAAAAAATTGGATCAGAAAAATACCTTTAACATCATGATTAAAATAGTTTACTCTTCAGAATTAATAAAAAACACAATTTGGATATCTCTCTACACCTGTGTAGTAAAATAGACATAACTCACAAACCATAACACGAAGCTGATATCTGTCAAAAGGGTTGGAAAGTAGACAGAATTCTCTATAAATTATGTTCACAAAATATTTTCAAATACTGACCTTAATTGGGTCTAAAATACTAATCAAAATGGAAAAACCAGCAAAACTGAAAATATCCTTTATGTACAAAGTCAACTAGTTCACATAAAACTCATCCAAATCATAACCAAACATGAAATATAGTATACTAGATGTCCAAACAACATGGTATAGGGTATTTCACAAGTCCACAACAAGTTTACTACGAATAACACGAACGAGCACATGATATCATATGAACAACACGCATATATACAACAAGAAGTTGTCAATCCTAGGTTATTTTATGTTATGTATGTCGTGAGGTAACTATGGTCGAATCAACACAACAGAGACAATATCAACAAGGGGATTCAAACACAAATTGTCTCTAGAACCTAACTACACTATAGGCGGTATTTAGTACTTGTATTATACAAAGAAAAGAATATAAGTTACTTGCCTTATAACCGACGACGAAAACGACGAAGTAAGAATAATGAGAATGGATTCCCGAGCATGAACACAACGAACGAGAATCACGAACCAAAACGAACCGCACGAACCCAACGAACACAAAGGCGAGCACACACAACTCAACAAACCAAAACACTCACTCAAGAGAAAGCGAGAGACAACAGACAGAAGATGACGAAGCACAGCACCAGCAAGGTGCTATTGCTACTGGCTATCGGTGTCGAGGAGCACGGGCAAGAGACGGGGAAGTGGGAGGTGACTGGCTGCTGACTGCACACAGTAGTGCGGTGCTCGGGAGGAGCACAACACGTCAGGGAGTCGGCGACTGAACGGCGGCAGGGGAAGGCTCGAGAGAGAGATGATCGGAGAGGGAGAGGGTGTAGACGGGGGGTTTGCACACAGGGAGAGGGGGAAAGAGAGCGGGAGCACCAGAGGATCGGGATAGCACAGCAATGGGTTCGGAAGTCTAGGGTTGGACGGTAGGGATGAACAGCAAGAGTAGATGAATATATATATGGGGGTAGAAGAGGTTACACTAGGGTTTCCAATGAATGACAGCTGCATATAGGGGTCGGGTTTGGGCATGCAGCAGGTCTGGGTAGTTTAAGAAGGAAGTGGGTTGGGGATTAATAAATAGGGTATGGGTTTTAAGGTTTATGTGTTAAATAACAGGGTATGATTTAAATAATTAGGATAGGAAAAAATGGTATTAATGGATTTAAAACAAACGGTTAAAAATAATAATAACTAAATAGGACAAGAACAGTATAATTGGGATTGAACAAGTAGAAAATTTGGGATAAAAAATAAAGCTTGATCAATTAAGAAGGGAAGAATAGACAAATAGAAAAATCAAGAACTCAAATGAGACAATGAATCAACCAAATGAATATATAGAAGAAAAGTTCCAAAATACGATCCAAAAGATAAAAGCTGAAACAAATACAAGGAAAAAGAAAATACACTCAAAATACACAAAATAGAAAACAGGGGTTACAAATAGTTTAGGAGATTGCTACCAATCTATTATATTAATATGAATCTTTTATCTCCTGTTGATTCTCGCCCCTTAAGAGACAAAACTCTCTTGTCTTGGGATAGGAGATTCGACTTACAACTGTCATGGGCTGGGTGTCTCTCATAGTTGGCCTAGTCGCTTTTAATGGCTCGAAAGCGGCCCATGTCTTATAGATGAGCTTGAAGAAGGCCTTAACCTGTTAAAGAGGCTTATTATGACTAATCTGCCAGTAGAAGTTTTAGGATTTGTGCTAGATTCGTATTACCCTGATTTGCAGCGACTTTTACCATTATTATAAGCCCCCCACCCCCGAAAGACAATTTTCTTGGTTTTCGGGAAGTAGTTCGCCTAATTTTAAAATTCTCGGGGTACAATCTTAGCTTTCAGGGTCAATTAAAGATACCTGGAACTGATCAAAATCTTCTGGAGCCGGTGAATATTTTTCTAAAATTTTCCACATTTTTTCATATTTTTAATAATTCTCCTAAATTTAAAATTGCTTTTACAAATTTTTTAATTAATTATTCCAATTTTTAGTTATTTTTCAGAAATTTCAATTAATTTTTCGAATTTGATAATATTTTTGGAATTTTTAATTAAATTTTCTAATTTTATAAGTTTTTTGGGATTTTTATTGATTTATCTCCGACACACTTCTTGAAGCGATCTGATGCGTAGATCATCATTTGGCTCGCCTGCTGATGGGTTTGAGCGATGGTGATCTAAGCACTATGATCAGGGGTAACGTGGTGCAATCTAGTGAATTGATCTGACACGAGCTCGCTGATCTGATAATCAAGCGGGTGATATTAGAAGCGAGCGGTAGGGATGAAGACTAGTGACGTGGCTGCATCTTAAGCATCCATCTCGAGGGGACTCATTGATTTGAAGGATCTAACAGTTGTAAGTGACTGCGAGAGCCGACAGTTCTGCCGAGTTCCTCTTACTATTTTAGGCGAAGGAGCTCGGCGAGGCTGCTTTAGGAAACCTAGGCGTGGGGCGAACTCAATAGGCTTGTTTCGGTCGAGCTAGCTCGTCGTCAACTTTGGTTTGGGCATGGTGTGTTCTCGCTGACCTCAAGCGGGGAGCTCGGCGAATAGTGAACTCGGCGAAGCTATTTTGAGTTCTTATGAGCTTGGCGAAGTTGGAGCTTGGAGCTCGGTGAATAAGGGAGGGGAGCTCGGCGAAGTTGTTTTGAATTCTTACGAGCTCGGTAAAGTTGGAACTTGGAGCTTGGAGCTCGGCGAGTTGGCTTTGGATGTTGGAGCTCGGAGAATAAGGGAGCTAGGCATCTTTGAGCTCGGTGATTTTGAGCTCAGAGATTCTGGAGCTTGACAAAGTTGGTGATTGGTAGAGGTGAGGTGGTGATCGAGTGCCAAGCTTCGATGCTCGTCTTCTTCACTGAGCTTTGTCAAAGCTCTATCTTTGGAGCTTTAGTGATGTTCTTCCCCGAAGTCGGTGGTAGAGTTCAAGTCCGATCTTCGATGGTGGAGCTTTGAAGTTAAGCTACCAAGCTGTTGGACGAGCAAGCTGTTGTTGTGCTGCCTTCAAAGCGGAAGGTGCTTGGAGCTCCGATGTTGGAGTTTTGATCATCTTTTGGCTAAGCACTCGATTCGATCACCTTCGATTTGGAACCATGTTTATCTTGGATTGAGTTTAGCCCAATTCAAGTTTGGGTTTTGAAGCTAGAGTTGTGGCAATGTTTGAGCTTGCATTTGGGTTCGAGCCGTTGGAGCTTGGAGTATAAACATGTGGCACTCAGGTTTGGGCTTGATCTCCTTTGAAACCCTTGGTTGCAGTCGGATTGTGCAGAGCTAGACTTCATGAACTTCGGAGTTGATAATGGTAAAAATCACAGCAAATCAAGGTCATACGATTCCAGGTAAAATTCACAACAAATCAGGGCCATACGATTCCAGCATATATCATAAAGATTCTACTGACAGATTAACAGTAGGGTGCCTATTTAACAGGTCCAAACCATCTTCAGGCCTATCTGCAAGACATTGACCGCTCTTAAGCCCATTAAAAGCGACTAGGCCCACTAGGAGACACCCAAACTATGAGGGCTGTAAGTCAAATTTCTTATCCCCAGACAAGAGTCTTATCTCTTAAGGGGAGAATCAACAGGGGATAAAAGATTCATATAAAATTAACGGAACCATATCAATCTTCTAAACTATTTCTCAAACCTATAAATTCCCTCCCCCCTCCTCAGTTCGAAGTGAATCAATAAATCAGCAATTTTTCTTTCAAACTCTTTTTCTCTCTCTGTTTCTGACTTGAGTGTCGGAGGGTCTGTCACCGGGGCCACCCTAGTGTTTCAGTCTTTTGGCATGTCGATCGGCTGCGTCAGCAACCGTCAAATTTAGTTCAAGGATCTTTTTCAACGGTCCAAATTCAATCTCAGGAGATCCAACCACTTTTTATGGCAACGATCAAAGGTTATATCTATAGTAGTTTCCTTCAAATGTAAATTCACTATTTATTTTCTCCCACACCAAAATAACCAGCAACAAATTGACATCGTCTGTGGGAAACTACACATATCTACATCAAAGATCAGATTTACCGTCATGCCACCGAGACTAAGAGGGAGAGCGGTGGCCTCAAGCCTTCGCACCAGCTCTCTTCGTCAAGCATCTAGTAATATAAGTTTCCCATTGACTACTGTTTATCGACCATTGTTTATCGATCATTGAATATCGACCAATGCATCATTGACTATCAAATATTGATCATATTATTGACTATTGTTTATCGATTATTATTTTACTGATTATTGACTATTATTTATCGACCATTGTACAATTGATTATCGACTTTGATCTTATCATCGTCTATTATTTATTGACCTCTAATATCATTCCAGTTCATTGTTTATTGTCATATCTTCATTTATTGTTTCACTGCTTGCTACTTCTTGTCGCCCGAAGCTTACTTTAACGGGTAACCCTCTCCGTTCTTTGAGTTAATGTTTATACATGTACAAATGATGGGATACTGAAAAATCTTAGCGAACTGTTTACAGCATTGTATATTCTCAGACTTTTTCGTAAGTTCTTGTATCCCAGATATTGCTTATTGTATTATATTCTTGTTCATGTGATTATTATTGTATTATTGAGCTTACTGGTATTGTACAGCTTATGCATGGTATGAGTTGGTATACTTATATCATTCACTGTGCCTCAGTTACGTGCATGCATTTTCGTATAACAGGAAGCAGGGTGTGACAGGTTTTCAGTGGTACCCACAACTAGTACTAGTTTAATCCTGTGCAATATTGCACAGATTTTTTTTTAAATTAGAAAATAACAAAAAAAGTTTTTGAAAAATTCATATGATACATCTACAGAATATTACATGATTTTTAAGGTTTAATTAAGAGATAGAATTCCAGTTCAAAATTTGGACAAACAAAGAGTGGGAGGTTTTCTCCTACATTTGCACTTTTTTTAAAAATGAGAAAATGAAAAAAAATTTTAACCAAAATTGGTCTTAGCATAATTATGTTTTCATTTTTTCTAAGAGATTTTAGGCTAGGAAGCACAAACACTCTTCCCGGGATGTGCATTTCCTTATCTAGGATGTATCTGGTGGGATACGCACTGGATACATACCAGATACGTACCGGATATGTATCCTAACATTTATTATAAAAAATTAAAAAATAAATCCGATACGTCGGGGATACTCTCGGGATACATGACAAGAGCTCATTTTCTCTCTCACTTCCCGACCCCATCCTCATTCTGCTCCTTATCGCCGCTCCGCCACCTCCTCCATCACCTTCGTAGGTTCCCCACCTCATTCGCCACTTTCTCCTCCGACTTCTCCTTCCTCTCCATCAAAACCCAAATCCTAACCCTAATTGAAACTCTAAGCCTAAATCCCTAATCTCCTTCAGTCCATCCTCTCCATCGAAAGGTATTCTACAATTCTTCTCTTCAGCTTCTTCTTTCAAACCCTAATTTTTGATTTACATGGCTGATTCTTGAGTTTGAGTTCTAATTTCAAACCCTAATTTCATTTTTGATCCATTATAGTTCTAGACTGTAGTATTAACCCCAAAATCCTTTAATCCATTCTGGGTACCGATTAGATTTTGTTTGCATTCATTATTCAAGACGGGGAGGCTTATAGGTAGTAGAAGAAAAACCTTGAATTGGTTGATTGACAATATTTGGCTTAAGACTAGTCTAGTTTTTTTTTAACCTTTGGTTACACACACACACACACACACACACACACACACACACACACATATATTAATTATTTTGAATTATTTTAATTTAGCGTATGCTAACTTTCCCGTATCCTAGTTTTTGAGGAATCAGAGTATCCACATACCTGATAAACGTACATGTATTTGTGCTTTATAGATTTTAGACACGTAAATATTGTGTACTATAACTGCATTTCCCATTTTCTTTTCTTTTCACTTTCTTTTGAAAGTTGAAAGTTGAAATTTGAAATTTGAGGAAAGAGGCTCTTATTCCATATTTCTTCTCCTTGTTTCATTTCAAAATAGAGAAATGAAATATGAATCTTACTTTCAAAGCACATTTTACAAGAGGAAATTGCCCAAATCCCACACTGTAGATGCATGATGCATATCGTTCAAACTGATCTCTATGTCAGGAAACAATTACAGATGAAAAATCATATGATTACAATCTGTTTAACTTTTTCCTCAACTGACTAAAATATGAAGTAGTTTTTAGCAACCGAATAAATTTAACCATTTGTTGCCTCTTGTTTTGGTGTGGGAGCAAACCAATAGTGAGTTTATATTGAAAGAAATTACTAAAGATTTGACTTTTAATCGTTGTCGTGAATAATGGTTGGATCTTCCGAGATTGAATCCAGATCATTGAAAGAACACCATGATAAAGATCTGACAGTTGTTAATGCTGCCGATGGAATTGCAAAAAAGCTTGGAACACTGGAGTTGGCCCCGGTGACAGATGCTCCAACACTCAAGTCAAAACCAGAGAGAGGAAGATGTTGGATCCTGTATGCAAGGCAGATAACACTAGAGGGGGGGGGGGGGTAAATAGTATTATTAAAAATTATTCAACTTGAAATACCTCTTAAGTTGACTGGGACAAAGAACCAGTCGACTGAATCAACACAAAAAAAGAGACTTGATCAACTTGAAGAACAACTAGTTTGTAAGTCGACTTAATATGAAAACCAATCAACTGATTAGACACAGACAGAAATAAAATGGAGCGAAGTTAAATTTACAAGTTAGAAAGATCAAACCACAGAGTATCAGCAATGCTGACACAGCGATATATCTTTGTTCGGTCCTCCCGACCTACGTCCAGTCCCCAAGCAACCACCTTGAGATTTTTCACTATTCTTGAAAAGATTTACAAGAATAACCTATGACCTTTGGCAACAACTATGCCAAACCCGTAGACCTCTCTCACCACTAGAGAGAGAAAAACCCCACTTTACTACCTAGAGTGAGCACTGACTCTACACCAAGAGCCCTTCTCTCCAATCGAGAGGACCACTCTCACAACCCGAGAGTGAACAACAAATAAATCAAAAATTACAACACCTAGAGCCTTGATTTTTGAATGTACTTTTTGTATTGGGGCTATAGGTCAACTTCTAATCGCAGTCCTGAACTTAATCATTGTTATACAAGACTGAGATTAGAGAACCAAGTCTGAGAGAGTGAGAGTTCTTTGAAAACTTTGAGTTCTTTTTCACAAACACATGAACAAAAACAAAGACTTGTTTAATGCAATAGGTAACCTTTTTCAAGTGGAATATGGACTCTATTAATAAAGTAGACACTCCAGAGTCATTGGAAAATAGTTAACCAACTGCCATCAAACGGCAGAAAAGATTTGAAAAGATTTGAATTCGAAAATCAAATTTAAATACTCAGAAAACTATCAAAGCTGCTCGAACAGTTGACTGGGTTGCCAAAGGAGTTGACTGGTCAAAGCTTGAGTAAGTTCAGATTATTTCGTACTTGAACAGTCAACTACTTAGCAACGTAAGTTGACTGGTACTTGACAGTTGAACTCATACAAGCTTGAATTTGACATTTTTGATTTTTTAATAAAATTTATTTTAGTCCTAGGTGATGTGTGCATCAAGGCTATTACAAGATTTCTAAGCAAACATATCAATGATTACAATTTTGTACATCAATTTACATAGCCACTCTTTTGTTTTTTAGCTGATCACTTTGAAAATGTTTTGAAGCGTTGAGTGACACTTGTCTTGTAGCTTGATCTTGAACCATGAAAGCTTCGAATACACACTGCAAGAGACATGTTGAATAGAATATATGTGTATCGTGTTGTAGTCATCAAAATCAAGAATCTACATTCTCCCCCATGATGATGACAACACAATAACTAAACAATAGAGAATATTTACTATAAGCAACATGCTTCTCCTGAACATAACACACATATAGATATGCAAGAAATACAGTTAAATTTTCTCCCCCTAAATAAGATAGAACATGCACACAACAATAAGATAGAACATGCACAAATCCAAAATTCTCCCCCTTTGGCATCAACAAAAACAGAAAGTATAACAAGAGGCAATCCAAAGAGATAACATAAATTCATACATAAGCATCAAAATAGAGTACATAATCCAAAGTCAGAGAAAGTATTACAAAAACAAAATAGAAAAATAAAAAACAGAAAAGTAATGCAAAATACAAGACATGCAACATCAATCTTCGTCTTCATCACGGTGAAATTGCCGAAAAAATATCTGAGTGAGGTTGGCAAGACTAGCCTCTAGAGAATCCTGACGACCCAGAATGAGATCCTGACGGTCCATAATGTAGTTGACAGACGAATACAGACTTTCAGGATGAGAAAAGCTTGCCCTAGGTGGAATGGTAGATGAACTAGATGCCGAAGAACGAGGTGGAATGGAAGTGGCCAAAGGTATAGGTGGAGCATTACGGGTAGGTGAATGAGGAGGAGTATGGAGCAATTTCATACGAGCAAGACTATCCCGATCAAAAGTTTCAAAACGAGACACAACACTAGACTCCGGATCTAAATCTACCTTAAAGTGGCTAAAGATATGAGTGAAAATAGCCCCATAAGGTAAGAAAGAGGTGTGAGCTTTGTGGAGACGACTAAAGATAACTTGACTCCAGTTGATATAGATATTCCCAAAAATAGCATAAATAACCGCTTGTAATTTGTATGAAAATTGATCGTAGATCCTTGTTTTAGATATAATATTATACGATAAAATTCTTGCAACTAGCTTCACAAGCAAGGTTATATTCTTACTGGTCATAGGAGGACCTTGAAGCAAATATTGTGGAAGAAATATTTTAGACAAAATGGATAGATCATCAAGTTCAAGTTCTCCTAAATCCAACCCATCAAAAGGAATTTTCAGAATCTGTCCCAATTTCCTAACACCCAATTTCATAGTCACATTTTTAATAGAGGTAGTGATTTTTATCTCATCACCATCATTATTACTAGCAACTTTCATATTAGCATGAAACAAATAAATGAGTTGCGGGTAGTAATGGGGTTGATTTACGAGAGATAAAAGATCAAACAATCCACACTGTTGAAACTGTGGAGCAATTGGATATTTATCTAAATCGGAAAAGTTAATAAACCTACTAGGAAAAATAACCAGTTGGCAAATGGAAAAATATTTTTCAACTAGGTTTGGATTCCTTAAATATTGAAGGTAATTACGATGGGTTTGTTCATTTTCAACAGGAGCAGAAGACCTAGATCTTTTGGATTTCGACATAAAGATAATAAAACGACCTAAAAGACCTAAAGTGGTAAGAGAAAAACGTTACCCAACAACAAAGAGAGAAGATAAGACCAAATCTAAGAAACTTCGACCATGGAAACAAGTGCTAATTTGCGAACTCCAATCAGCGATCTAATCAGCAAGCTCCAATCTCAGCAGCCGTCTGGTCTGTCAAGAAGAGAAAGAGTAAAAGGGGAAAGTGAATTGGAACTAAGGTTTTTACTAGATAAGATAAAAAATTAAAGTTGGAGATTAAAAGATAGGATTGATTGATGGTGGAGATCAAATGGATGATAAATGTAGAGCGGGTCGGGTCTAAGAAGAGCAAAAGAAACACCAAACAAGTGACGATTCAGATAAAAAAAAAAACTGAACACAGTCACGACAGTCGACTGGTCAAGAGGGAAGTCGACTGAGGCGAAAACAAAATAAGTCCAAAAATAAACAGAGTTTTAAAAAGAATGTATAAGTTATAAAGTATCGTCAGTCGACTGGAAAAGCAAGACATTCGACTGTTCATTCAATAATTTCAAGAAAGAAAATACTTAAGCTAGGTATATGTCGACAAATCAATACAATAAGTCGACTTAGACAACAATTTTTTTAGAAATATCATGATATGAACAAACTCCTAGTTCTCTTCTAAACTTTATAAAAATGTCTTCTTTCAACAGTTTGGTAAAAATATCCGCTATTTGTTTATCAGTGGAAATAAACTCTAATAAAATATCTCCTTTTAGAACATGATCACGTAGAAAATGATATCGAATATCGATATTTTTCGTACGTGAATGTTGAACCGGATTTTTAGAAATATTAATGGCACTGGTATTGTTACACAATATCGAAGGTTTTGAAAAAGAAATACCATAATCTAAAAGGGTTTGTTTCATCCATAAGATTTGAGCACAAGCTAAACTTGCAGCAATATATTCAGCTTCTGTGGTAGATAGTAATACAAAATTTTGCTTTTTACTACACCAAGATACTAGGGAATGTCCTAAAAAGTGACAGGTTCCACTAGTACTTTTGCAGTTAGTTTTACTTCCAGCAAAATCAGCATCACTATAAGACAGTAACTGAAAATTATTGGTGCGAGAATAAAATAAACCGTATTCAGATGTGCCTTTAATATATCTTAAAATCTGGTTCACAGCTTTTAAGTGAGATTCTTTTGATCAGACCGATATCTAGCATACAAACATATGCTAAACATAATTTCTGGTCTACTAGCAGTTATATATAAGAGTGAGCCAATCATACCTCGATAAAGCGTTTGATCGACACTCTTACCTAATTCATCTCTGTCAAGTGTAGTAGTAGCCATAGGTGTGGTCTTATTACTAGTGTCATCTATGCCAAATCGTTTAAGTAATTCCTTAGCATATTTTTCTTGATTATTAAATATGCCATTTTGAAACTGTTTTATTTGAAGTCCAAGGAAGTAAATGTGTTCACCCATGTGACTCATCTCAAACTCATTTTTCATAGTAGTAACAAACTCTTGACATAGATTACTGTTAGTTGATCCAAAAATTATGTCATCTATATAGATTTGTATGATTAATATGTCTGAATTTATTTTCCTAATAAACAATGTAGTGTCTACTATCCCAATTTCAAACCCTGTTTCTAAAAAAAAAGTTTTTAGATGATCATACCAAGTACGAGGTATTTGTTTAAAACCATATAAAGCCTTTTATAATTTAAAAACATGGCTAGGGAATTGTTCATGTTCGAAACCTGGTGGCTGTTTAACATAAACATTCTCCTTAATGAAACCGTTTAAGAAAGAACTTTTAACATCCATTTGGAAGAGTGTGAAAACTATAAAACATGTAAAAGATAACAAAATTCTAATTGATTCTAGTCTAGCAACAGGAGCATATGTTTCATCAAAATCAATACCTTCTTCTTGGTTATATCCTTGGGCAACTAGTCTGGTCTTGTTAACAACTTGTCCTGATTCATCTAACTTATTCTTAAATACCCATTTGGTACCAATAATAGTATGATCAGGGATTGTGGAACTAAATCCCATACATTATTCTATACAAATTGGTTAAGTTCATCTTGCATAGCATTAAACCAAAATTCATTCTCACATGCTTCTTGAATGTTTTTAGATTCAAAATCTGAGAAAAAACATCATGAGAAATCATATTAAAGTGTGATCGTGTTTAAACACCGTGTGAGATGTCGCCAATAACTAAGTCATGAGGATGATCTCGAACTTCAACAAATGTCTTTGGTAAAGTTGGAGTTATCTTTACAGAATCAGTCGTCTTAATGAACCCATCAACTAATTGATTCAACACATCAGTCGACTTATGAAGCCCATCAGTCGACTTATCTAGAGTAATTTGCTCAAGTGATTTAATAATGTTATCTAGTGGTGAAGATACAATTTCATCATCTTGAATAACACTAGATGAAGGTAAAGATTTATCAAATGAGACATGCATAAATTCTTCAATAGTCAATGATGACTTATTGAAAATTCTATAAGCCTTACTCTTATTTGAATATCCAATGAAGATACCTTCATTAGATCTAGCATCAAATTTATCTAAGTTATCTTTTGTGTTTAATATGAAATACTTACAATCAAATACTTTAAAGTAAGAGACTTTAGGAATACGTTCAAAAAACAACTCAAAACAAGTCTTCTTTAACTTTGGCCTAATTAGTATTCTATTTAAGACATAACATGCTTTAGAAACAGTTTCAGCCCAGAAGTATTTAGGCAAATTACTTTCAACAAGCATGGTATGTGCACATTCTTCCAAAGTCCTATTCTTTCTTTCAACCACTCCATTTTGTAGTGAAGCTCTCGGAAATGCAAAAGTATGTGTTATACCATTCTTGTTGCAATATTCTGAAAATGTGTCATTCTCAAATTCTCCACCATGATCACTTCTAATAGTGACTATGGTTTTTTATTTTTTTTTATTTTGAACACATTTGTAGAAATTTGTAAATTCTTCAAAAGCTTCATTTTTTTATGTCTTAAGCAAAATACCCATGTAAACCTTGAATAATCATCGACTAAAACAAATACATATCTACTTTTATTTAAGGAAGCGACTCTAGTAGGACCAAATAAATTCATATGGATCAATTCGGGAGGCCTACTAGTGGAAATCATTTCCTTTGTTTTAAAAGTAGATTTTACTTATTTCCCTAGTTGACATGCATCACATATTTTATCTTTCTTAAAAGATAATTTGACAGTCCTTTAACTAGGTTATTCTTAGAGATTTTAGCGATATTTTTCATATTTACATGTCCAAATCTTTTATGCCAAAGCCAAGAATCATTGTTCAGACAACTAAGCAAATATCATCCGAAAACTCATTTGTTTTTAAACAAAGTTCATATATGTTATTTTTTCTAATATCTTGAAAAATCACATTTTGCAAAGAAGATCATAAATCAAGCATGTATCTTTTTCAAACACTATCTTATAACCCTTATCATATAATTGACTAATGCTTAACATGTTATGCTTTAAACCACTAACTAAGAGTACATCTTCACTAATAGGAGTAGTATTCTTACCAACCATGCCTATTCCGATGACTTTTCCTTTATTATTGTCACCAAATGTAACAGTTCCTCCATCTATATCTTGAATGGAAGAGAGCAAATTTGGATGGCCAGTCATGTGTTTAGAGCATCCACTGTTAAGTATCCATCGTTCTCTTTTAGGTACATACAAAATATTATTTGTGAATATGGTACCCTTTTCATTTGGTCCATGAAAGATTAATGCTTGGAAAACCAAACCCAAAGTAAGTTTGATTTACCCCCATATGCAGGTTTAAAATTAACAGAATTATAAACATTATTTACAAAGGAATTTATATAAGAAATCCTTTCATTTAGACACAGATTAACTGGAACCCAAATATTTTTACACTATCCATTCGACTTATTTTTACCCTCCAGTCGACTGTTTTGTGACTTCAGTCGACTGGGATGTGAAACTAGTCGACTTATATGAGGCTGTTGTCTTTTCGAATAAGACTGCATCCTTCTGGACTGGTGACTTATTTGAGGGGCCAGTCGACTGGTCTTCTCGGAAAACTTTCCATTTTCATGATTAAAAAGAATTTTTGGCTTTTCAAAGAAATTATACAACTTATTCTTTGCACTAGAAGAAGAATAAAGTTTGTTATTACTAGTGTTATTAGAAGAATGACCTTTTTCAAGAATTTTTTGAAAACCAAGTCCAAATCTTTTATTAGACTGAACTTGATTTTGAAGAACTTCATTTAAATTCTCTTTTCCCTTATTGAACTTAGATACATTCTTAGATATCTCTTCCTTTATAGAGATATAAGATCTATATCAAAGTTGGAAATACAAAAAGTTAAAGACTTGACTTCAACTTGTAAATCAAGGTTTTCTTGAGAAAGAGTTTGATTAACTTTCTCTAGATTTTTACCTTTTATTTTCTCCTTTTTTAATTCTTGAAAAATTTCATTAAAAGCTTCTAACAAATCACTAGAATCTATACTGTCACTTACATCGCTTTGATTTGTCATGAAGCACGCATTTGCAACTTCATTAGATTCCTCATGAATCACTATCATCCCACGTTGCTTGCTAGGCTTTCTTGTTTTTCATGTACTGGTTCTTGATAAATTTGTCCTTCTTGAAGTTTGAGACTTTGCCTTTAGACTTTGCAGTCTCCAATGGATAGTCCTTCTTCATGTGACCTATCTTATTGCATTTGAAACAAGTATAAGGTTCATTAGTATCCTTTAATCTTGAATTAAATTTACCTTTGCGAAGGAATTTTTTGAATTTCCTTGTGAACATAGCCATTTCTTCTTCATCATCTTCATCATCTTCTGATTCAGAAATAGCCTTAAAAGCAAGAATTTTCTTCTTAGCTTGTTGCGGTTCTATGTCCTTCTTTCGCTCCTCCAATTGTACTTTATAAGCCATTAGATTTCCAACAAGATTTTTAAGCGAAAGTTGTGTTAAATTATTGGCTTCTTCAATTGCGGAAGTCTTATTTTTCCATTCAGGGGTAAGAACGCGAAGAACCTTTCTCACCATCTCCGCTTGAGTATATGTTTTGCCAAGAGCCATAAGGGAGTTTGTGATGTCGGTAAATCTTGTTATCATCTCCGATATGCTTTAATTCTCCTTCATTCGAAACATCTCGAACCTATGAACAAGAACAGAAATTTTAGATTCCTTGATCTTATTTATGCCTTCATGTGTTACCTCAAGAGATGCCATATTTGGAATGTCGTTGTTGCGGTTGACACACGGTTGAATTCTTCTTTGGTAAGTACACACAAGAAAGCATTCATCGCTATTGCATTGTTCATGGTCTCACTCTTCATATTGTCATTCTATTGAGCATAGGGAATGGTAGGCAACGTAGACTCCATCTCGGTCATGTTCCAAATTGCATAGTTGATGGATTGTAAGTAAATCATTATTCTACATTTCCAGTAGTTGTAGTTTGGTACATCAAAGAGATACAGCCTTTGTGTAGATTGACCTTCGTGGTATTGACTTGCATTTGAATAAGAAGTAGATACCATTGTGATTAACCAGACTCTGATACCAAGTGTTGGATCTTGTATGCAAGGCAGATAACACTAGGGGGGTGAATAGTGTTATTAAAAATTATTTAAAAATTATTCAACTTGAAACACCTGTTAAGTCGACTGGGACAAAGAACTAGTCGACTGAATCGACACAAAAAAAGAGACTTGATCAACTTGAAGAACTGCGAGTCTGTAAGTCGACTTAATATGAATACTAGTCGACTGATCAGACACAGACAGATATAAAATACAGCGAAGTTAAATTTACAAGTTAGAAAGATCAAAACACAGAGAATCAGCAATGCTAACAAAGCGATATACCCTGGTTCGGTCCTCCCAACCTACGTCCAATTCCCAAGTAACCCACTTGAGACTTTTCACTATTCTTGAAAAGATTTACAAGAATAACCTACGACCTTTGGCAACAACTATGCCAAACTCGTAGACCTCTCTCACAACTAGAGACAGCAAAACCTCACTCTACAATCTAGAGTGAACATTGACTCTACACCAAGAGTCATTCTCTCCAACCGAGAGAGCCACTCTCACATCCCGGGAGTGAACAAAAAAGAAATAAAAAATTACAACACCTACAGCCTTGATTTTTGAATGTGCTTTTTGTATTGAGGCTATAGGTCAACTTCTAATCGCAGTCATGAACTTAATCGTTGTTATACGAGACTGAGATTAGAGAACCAAGCCTAAGAGAGTGAGAGTTCTTTGAAAAGTTTGAGTTCTTTTTCACAAACACATGAACAAAAGCAAAAACTTCTTTAATGCAATAGGTAACATTTTCCAAGTGAAATCGGGACTCTATTAATAGAGTAGATACTCCAGTGTCGTTGGAAAGTAGTTAACCAACTGCCATCAAATAGCAGAAAAGATTTGAATTTGAAAACCAAATTTAAATACCCAGAAAACTGTTCAAATTGCTCGAACAGTCGACTGGGTTGTCAAAGGAGTCGACTGGTCAGAGCTTGAGTAAGTTCAGATTGTTTCGTACTTGAACAGTCGACTGCTTAGCAACGTAAGTCGACTGGTACTCGACAGCTGAACTCATACAAGCTTGAATTTAACATTTTTGATTTTTTAATAAAATTTATTTTAGTCTTTGGGGAAGTGTGTGTGCATCAAGGCTATTACAAGATTTCTTAGCAAACACATCAAAGATTACAATTTTGTACATCAATTTACATAGACGCTCTTTTGTTCTTGAGTTGATCTGTAATACCCTGAATTTTTATTAAATGAGTAATTGTTGATTTTACGTGTTGTGCACGTACAAACTTTTGTATAAATGTTTTCTTATAAAATTATCTTTTATAATATGAACAAACAATTGTTTTCTCTTTCTCCTTATTTTCTAGAAGCCTATTTTAAAAAGCCTAAGCTTGTTTTTCTAATTTGAGCCCAACCTAATTAATTAAATATTTTATTTTGACCCATGAGTCTAAAAACCCACTATTTTGAAGCCCACAAAATAATTATCTTTTTAAATTGTCATGACTTGTAATGTAGACACAACTAGTAGGCAATAAATAAATTAATAATGTACAACTTTTAATAGGGGACACCAGTTGGGGCATGTGCATGCACTAGTGTGTACATTGCACACCCTAGGGGAGGCCGGATTGTGGCTAGAGATGGGTGGGAGAGTGGAGTTGAGTTGATGGGTGGTTATGAGATCATGGAAGTTACTACAACTTCCTTTTTCATCTTGATCCTTGATCTCTAACTCCTTGATTAAATCCTATCCATCTATTCTCATCCTAAAAGTGTATAAATACCCTAGTTTTCTTCTCATTAGTACACTAAACATTTTATTAAGAGAAGAAAAGACTAAGTGAGCAAAAGATTGAGAAGTGTTAGTGAGTAAAAGATTAGAGTGTGCTTGTGTGTGTGTGTTGCCTCAAGTGAAGGCCGGCCAACATCAAAGGAGTAATAGGTGGGCTCGGGGTTCCAATCAAGCATTAAGGAGGAGACGTTTGGCAACACAATTTAGGAGGAGAAGGCAATTTTCTTGCATTTCAGGAGATTCTAGGAGCTTTCATTTCAGTTTCTCCAATAGGTGGGTATTTCTCATACTTTTAAATCTAGCTACCATGCTAGGAATGATTTGATAAAATTACTAAGAAACAACTAAGTGAAATTGGACCCATGTGTGCTTATTTAGAGATGAAATGGTAATTTAGAGAATGATTGATAAAATGATTACTACTTGATAAATGGTGAATTAAAGTGCTAGAAACTATCATGTGGTTATGCTATATGTTTTGAATTAAGCTATATGATGAAATTTGTGCTTATGAGACAAATAGTTGATTAAATGCATCATGTGTAGTTGATTGTCTAAAATAAAGTTTCATTATTATAGAAAGGTGAGATTTTGTGTTCTAAAAATGTGGTAGGTTGTTAATAAGAAAAAGAACAAAGGAATATAGTAGCTTTGTGAAGAAATGTGTTATTGTTCTCAATGTCGAAATTATGGACATAGAACATAAAGTAGGACCAAAATGCATGTTTTATAAAGCAAATAATCACTATAAAAATACTGGTTTACTATAATTTTAAGTAGGTTGTAATCTGTAAAGTTTTTCTTTCAAAAGAGAAGAAAAAGAAATAAAATCGTTTTGAGAATTATGAAAAATAAGAAATGAACTAAGAGTTAGATCAAACCCACCCCGAACTAGTTGTGAGACAATCTGGTCACTTAGACCATTTGGTCGAAGGGTGTTTGGGCGCTACTGTATCGCAGGGGGGTTGGCTCTGGTCTCGAGTTTAATACTGAGTAGGAGCTTTTACTTTTATTTTTTTTGTTAAAAATCCCGAATACCGGGAGTTAATACACATGGATAAAAATCCATTTGATATCGCCTCTGTAGCTTTGGCGCTGTGGTCTTGGGGGGAGCCCCGTGGCCGCTGTTCGTGGGTTCGAATCCGGTTGTGGATTTTGGTTTAAAAATTGGTTTTTTTTAGGAAAATTAATATTATTTTGAGCTTTAAAAATAAATTAAAATTGAGGAAAAATATGGAAAAAATTACTGAAATTGTTTAGACTTCATGAGATAATTTTTTAATAACTTTTGGTGTAGTATAATTGAGAATTTGAGGCTATTTGCAAAAAAATGACTTGTTTTGATTAAATTGTCTTTTGGATGAAGGAAAAATAAATGGGTTATTTCAAGGAGTTTAAAAAATGAGAATTAGTAATGGAAAATTTGAAAGTGTGAAGTGTGAAATTAATTGAAATTGTAAAATTAGTATTGATTGAATTAAGACTAAGAGAATTTGTGGAAAGAATGAACTATTGAATATGACAAGTTGAGTATATTTGTTTATGCATGATATTGTACATGGAATTGAAATTGAATGACTTGATGAATTATGAGAGAATATGAATACATGAATGCTATGAACATGAAATGAAAATTATTGTTAATCATGAAAAAGACTTTATGAATATGAAAAACTCGATGTTGTAATTATTTGTTGAAATTAAGAACTAGGGTATAGCTAAGCCTCATACCGGCAA
The DNA here is from genome assembly GCA_017893485.1 of Hemerocallis citrina. Classification (NCBI taxonomy): domain Eukaryota; kingdom Viridiplantae; phylum Streptophyta; class Magnoliopsida; order Asparagales; family Asphodelaceae; genus Hemerocallis; species Hemerocallis citrina. The sequence goes on from CM030360.1 coordinate 51,597,970, forward strand.
TGAAAGAATTGTTGAGATGATATTTGAAATTAAAAGACCAAGATTTGGGTCAAGCAAAATGAATGAATAAGACTGGTATAATGGGAGTGCTAACCCTAAGGGATTGATTTTGTTCATGATTCAATTAAATTAAGTACTAGATACATAGTGAAGATGTGATGAAAGTAAGAGAAAAATATGAGTATGAGGGTCATTGGATTGGCGGCGTCAGAGTATTCACAAAATATCCCATGATGCATCACGAGTAAGGCATGGATACTGCTCCAGAGTACCGTCCCGGTGGCGACGCTTGTAGGGTGTTCAGTGATTGCGGGTGCTGTCATGTCTATAGTAGGAGGTGAATTACCACAGGATGCCTGCATGATGAGTCATGTGACAGTGCGTTGGGATTCTCTCCAGAGCGCCTAGGTGTGAGCTCGTAACTCATAGGACATCTAGGATACTTACCGTAGTTACAGTAGTAGATTGAGTCATGGCGAGGAATTGAACCCTACAAGATGAAGAACGGTTAAGGGCTTGCCCTCGGACCTATGTAGTATGGGCTGCATAGACTCTGAACAAGTGCGCATTAGTGTCATATAACATAAATAATTGCATTAAGGACTAAGTGCACATTCACAATATGACATTAATATGATAGTCCCCTTAGCTTTGTTTGTGAACAAGTTTGTGGTGTGTTAAGTATTGAGAATCGTTATACTGTTTCGGCATAGAGAGAATGGTCGTGTATAATATTTCATCAGTTGAATGAACTGACATGCCCACAGTTTTCATGCAAGGTAAGGCACATGAAAAAGACTAAGGAGGAATTGATGCCTAAAGATTATTCAAGTGTTATTGTATTTCATTCATTATTGTAAAATTGCTTCCGCTGTATAAGTGTTAATGTAAATGTAACTCTGATGTAAAGTAAAGTTTTAATTTTCTTGTAAAATTGTACGAAGTGAAGTGTAAAGATCCTGTGGAACTTCGAATTCAGTATGTTTTGGAATTCGGGGTGTTACAGGATCACTTTGAAAATGTTTTGAAGCTTTGAGTGACACTTGTCTTTTAGCTTGATCTTGAACCTTGAAAGCTTTGGATACACACTGCAAGATACTTGTTGAATAGAACATATGTGTATCGTATTGTAGTCATAAAAATCAAGAATCTACAGAACATATTTTGAGAGCAGAAAAGATTGATTACCTTCTGACTAAGGGAGGTAAGATGATATTTATAGGCCTGAAAATCGATTAGAAGATTGATATAAATCTAATATATTATGCACATATCCTCCCCCCCTCCCCCCCCCCCCCCCCCCAACCCTTCCTTTTATGAAATAAAATCGTTTGCTCTGTTGTTGGGGATAGCAGATATGACTTACAGTCCTGATAAGCTGGGTGTCTCTCCTAGTGGACCCAACCACATTTAATGGACTTGGAGGCGGTCCATATCTTGTTAGTGAGTCTGCAGAAGGTTTGGATCTGTTAGGGTGGCCGGTCACTGTTAATCTGCCTCTAGAAGCTTTAAAAATTGTGCTGGAATCATATAACCCTAATTTGCTGCAATTTTTACCATTATCACCAATCAATACATGAATAAAATGCATCAAGAGCACATGATATACAGTTCAAACAGACAATATGGATCATGTATTCTGGTGCAGAAATTAAAATTCTACAGCGTCATAAGAAAATTATGAAATTTCGCCCTGCGAGAGATGACTTCACATTTCCTCATGTAAAATGCAGCTCTAAATTTGCAGATGCTGCGCTCAAGGTTCTCCAGCTGTTAAGACGATTCATTAATATTCTGAATCTCAAGTCTAAAGAACATCTAAATCCATATTTTAACATCCATAATGAAACTCAGTCCATACAAATTCACAATAAAGAAACCCTATTTAATTACACCAATAGAGAGAGATCCTTGTAACCAAAGAAGAAAACAGAACCAAACCCCTAATATTTTTTCCGCTAATAAAATGGGTACCTGTTGTTAATTGATGAAAAAAAAAGAACCGAAGCCTCTCTCACTGCTCCTGCCAGTGTCGAAGGAAAAAGGAGAAGAGAGGGAGATTGTTTGTTACTTTTGTAAGTTGCTTAAACCCGAACCTTACAGCCCATTTCAATACACAACTACTTTAATCTCATATAAATATGAACGTTAACAGTTTGAAGGCCTAATTATTGTGCACCACTGAAAGCCCACTTATGTAAAACCTTGTTAAACATACTTGTAAAATATGTCAACATTACTACATCAGTCCAGTTTGTGACAGCATTTCCTCCTAGGTTAGAGCTGGTTCACCATGGGATGTAGGCGGTACCTATTTGTCCAGTTTGTGAGGTTGGGGATGAACAATTGAACATTTCATCTTTAATTGTATTTACGTTCATCAACTTTGAAGTATTCGTGTACAACGTATAGACATTAATGTCAACATGGCATCATTCCCTGATCTATGGGCAATGTTAGAGAGGACTTTGATTGGTTGAGGTGCTAAAAAATAGTTATTGCAATTCTTAATTATTACAATTTTGTGGTATGTTTGAAAAGCTCGATGTAGTGTTTGTTTTGAGGAGTGTGACCCCTCCCACACACTGCAATTCAGAAATGGTCACTACAACATATATGGTTTTCTGTAGCGGATTTATTATAGCGTTTAAGTGTAAATGCTATTGAAAGTGATCAATAATAGCATTTCTGAATAAAATGCTATCTTTGATTAATTTTGAAATTTATTCTTAGCTACGACAGCGTTTTTAAAATGCTGTATTTTTTACAGCATTTTAGAAACGCTATAATATCTGTAAATAAACTTAAGTGGTAAGGGTAAAAAAGAAAAATCTAATTAAAATCCAAATCATTCTCAAACCAGTTCATTTTCTCCTCCTCCTCTTATTTTTCTTCAATTATCCTTGATCCCAATTAGGGTTTCCATCCCAAATTCACAGTCACCCCCAAAAACCGAAAATGATTTTCCTCCTCCTTCACCCATCGCCGCTACCCGCCCCTTCGGCGCCGCCGTCCCCGTCCCCTTCCACCGTCGTCGCTCCTTCCCCCATCGCCGCCACCCGCCCCCTCGGCGCCGCTTTCCCCCTCCCCTTCCCCCGTCGTTGCTCCTTCCCCCATCGCCGCCACCCCGCCCTCTTCGGCGCCTCTCTTCATGCTGCTTCTAGAGAAAGAGTGATTATTCCTGTAGTTCTTTATGTTGGGTATCAATGCTTGCCCTTCGACCAGATCAAGCCCGGGTGAAATTTTCTATTATCCTCTCAGTTCGGAATGAATATATCAAAATGACAACTTGGTTAATTTTACTGTAAAGATCATTAGTTATTTTATTTTTCTATCAACTACGAGTCTGCAACTCATGTTTATTGTGTAAGACCGAACCTGCGAGCATAATTCTCAATTTAATCAAAAAAAAAATTCTCAATTTGATTTGTTTAGGTGCCCACAAAGTATTTCATATATGTGAACTATATGTCCAAATAAACAATGAATAATTATTGACAAGTAAGATTACTCCGTGCAAATCTAGTATACAGGGTTTTACAAAATCTAAAAATGTTTGACAATGTCTCCTTATTTGCATCTTACAGTAGTTATATATAGACATCCCAATTAACTGCATAGTTGACTTATTTCATTGCATCTGAGAATATCGTCAGTTTACGATTCATCGAAATAGTTGATGGTGATCAACTGCGAGTGCCACTAGAATCTAGTGGTAAGCCTCTTCTCTAGTGAGTAGGTCATGATCGAGCTCTGCTTGCACCAATTCCTTAGTATTGGGTGTGTGTGTGTTTGTGTGCTGTGGGCATCCATCGCTACAGCTACAGCCTTAGTCCCCCTGGCCCTCCCACACAACCAAAAAAGAAAAAGAAAAAAAAAGAAAAAAAATTGAAAATGAAAAATAAATAAGGGTGATAAACATAATTGTTCTCTCTTATTCTTTCATTTCCACGTATCTGGAAGGCCCTACACAGTCCTGATGCAGGAATCCTACAACATAAGATCCTTGCAGCATTGGGTAAAACATTTGAACAACACATGTAACACAACTGTCTATTAATCTTATCATGTAATGTAGCTCCGATTAGTTTAGCGACCCAATACCCTATAATTATGTCCCAATTATGGTGTGACAACCCTTCTCACTTGTCATTGACAACTTGTGAATCTAGAAAGCACACTATGAAGGTAAAAGTAAGGGATTGATTAAGTTATAAATGCCAGGTTACATACATTTTCTTGCAAACAATACAATTGATAGTTTGACACATATTACAATATTAGGATAAAGACAAGGAGATTCCAGGGAGATGTAAATTTTATACTAAATTTAATTGGCACTACAATAAACCCATAAAATAGGTTAAAAAGCAACAAACCCGCTACCATTTTTTTAGAATTAAAAAAACCCCTAGCGTTTGTTTTGAGTTAAAAATCCTCCCATCCTTAGTGCGCCGTTAAAATATGACAATTTTACCCTTTTCTTTTTTAATAATAGCTGCTGCGGTAAAACCCCCTGTTTCTTTCCTTTGACCAGCTAGCCGCCTAACACTGTGTTAGGGTAACGCGTGAACTGGGAAAGCCTTTAAGGGTTTTTACCCAATATTGTCATCTTAGTTGTAATCACTAAAACTAGTAAAATTAGTTTTGATAAAGTATTTGTACCTGCACCTGATAGAGATAGATAGCAAGAATCACTATTGATGTTGTACATACAATTTTTATTCCAGTTCTCTGATTAAACCCTGAAGAAAGCCTAACAATCTGAGATAGGGATTCAATTTTCACATTATATACCAAAGTTTCTTAAACTAAGTGACATAAAGATCAACCAAGCCAAACCGAAAATTACAAAGAACAAGCTTCAGTATACCAAGATTATAAGTTAAAAGATGGATAGCATAAGGACTTAGAAACATAACTTATGGAAGTTACCGGTTTATCAGCATATTTATTTTCAAGGTATTCCAGATCATTTTGCCTGTCCACCCCTCTAGATGACTAGCTATTTTGCCAATAAAATCATTCCAATCCCCCCTCAGATCTTGAATTCTTTAGTTCGTCTTTTAATTCTATTGCTGGTATACATTTGACAGTTGAAAGATCTTGTAGAAAGTTAAATTAATTAATATATTTATTTATTAGAACAAGTTGCTGAAACATTCACTTTATCATTTACAATTTTTTTTCTTCTCATTTTCACAGGTGTTAACATGATATATAATACTTGTGTAGATTTATCAATTAATTGTCTATTTTTAAATACTATCAATTTATCAGTATGTTTGGTTTCATCCCTTCTAGACATCTGTATTCTCTCTATTACAAGCATATAAACCAACTTGATTAGGCTCTAAGATTGGCCAACCAAATATGAAATCCTCTTGCCAACTGTCAACACAATGGACCTTTAGGTTTTGCCATTTTTTGACTGAGAAAATTATGGCAACAGAATAACTAAATAAAACCTTAAACAACCAATTAGCAGATATGAACCTGTATTGTCTGTCACAATCAGTCCATTCAATCAAATATTGCGCTTTCAAAATTTCTAAGAGGTCAGAGAGAACCTAGAGTTCTATAATCTAGACTAAGAAAAATAAACCATGGAGAGGTCGATCAGATTTCCTTCGGTAAATTGGCTTTTTTCTGGAGTGCAGTTTAACCCAAAGAAAATATTAGTCCATAGTCCTCTGTAATTTCAACTGTCATGCATCTTTATGAATGGTGATTCTGCTCTGTAATTTGATCCACATTTGCATTTGTTGAGACACCAGCATGTGTGGCCAAGATATATTAGCACCAGTAACACAAATATACTCACCACCATTGCACCATATCTTCTTTGGAAATGTATCTTCTTTGTCTATGAATAATTTCCAGATTATAGATCATGTTTGATTTGGCTATGAAATTTGTCGGAAGAAAATAGAATTGAAGGCCAAGACTAGAGGTACTAAATTCTTACTTAAAATCACAATTATAGGTGGTGGTCGGAGGTTCTAGGCACTAGCACATCCTGCATGTCCTGCCTAGCAACCATGATATGTGATTCACATATTAGAAATGCTGACTGCATAAACCAAAAAATTTAACTAAGTCAAATAAAATCTTCTAGTTAACGCCACTTTCATCTTGTCTGGAGGATTGACGGCTATGTTTTGTCACTCATCACCCTCTATATTGTCAACTTGATACTTGGCAGAACGGTTCACCTGGTCAAACTACCTTCTGGATAAGGAAAGTAGTAGTTAACTGAACAAATTATCCGAATGGAGTTGTTTTTCTGTTATGGTACTCATGAGTATTTGTGTTTATTTTATTAGTTCAGAGCTGTCTTTTTATCATTTTTAGAAAGAATTATTTGCAGACATGTGGGAATACAGGGGACCAGTAGGAAATAATTAAAATTTCATCTCGAAGCTTTTTCTTGTGTAGAGAACCTTCTAAGTCTGGCATCAGTAGTAGTTAACTGAACAAATTATCCGAATGGAGTTGTTTTTCTGTTATGGTACCACAAGTATTTGTGTTTATTTTATTAGTTCAGAGCTGTCTTTTTATCATGTTTAGAAAGAATTATTTGCAGACATGTGGGAATACAGGGGACCGGTAGGAAATAATTAAAATTTCATCTCGAAGCTTTTTCTTGTGTAGAGAACCTTCTAAGTTTGGCATCAGTTTGTGCTTTCAATTTGAAATTTTAGGTTTTTGCAGTAAGGATGAAGGAGTTCATGTCCTTACTCTGGTTAGAGGACTTGGTACTGGTTCATTTACAATAAGGATGAAAGGAGTCCATTACCAGCCTTCTAATTGGGGTATCAGTTCACCTTTATTGCTGAAACCGAAGATTTCAAGATTGAAACTAATAAGGACATCAACTCCTTCAACCTTGTTTTCAAAATTGTAGCAGTAGACATTTGAACGAGTTTGAATGCTTGATTTATTGTTCATTTTTTACTGCTGTTGAATGATTTCATTTGTTTGTCTTATTAGTATATTTATGTTTACCTCATGAATTTCTTTGCTACTGTATATTATTCTGTGTATACATGGACTAAGCATTTTGCATGTGCACTGCATGTAAGAAGCCAAAACATGTGTTCATCTCGTGATCTCAAAGTAGCTCTTAAACCTCTTAAATCTATTAGCATGGGGCAAGCGTGTGTACTTGCAGTATTAAACCTATTAGCCATGTTGGCTCTTCAACAGAGCCTCAGTATAAGTTGGATAGAAAGAGTTAGAGCATGTTATTGATGTCTTTTGCAGAGTATAAGTTGGATAGAAAGAGTTAGAGCATTATTCCCTCTTGTTATTGATGTCTTTTGCAGAGTAGCTCTTGATACACTTCCATCTTTAAACTTTTCCTTCTTCTCTTTCAGGCTGAATTGGCAAAGTGCTTGGAGAGAGATGGTTTCTAATCTGTTCAGGATGCTGTTGGCTCAGATTGCAGATAGGTTTAGTAGTGATATCTGGTGATATTTATAACTCAGTGTACAAAAAAGAAAATGTCAGGCTGATAAGGCACGATATGTGGCTTAAGTGTTTTGATACACATACCAAAGTTTTCTTGTGTCAAGTGTTTTGATACACATGATCAGCTGGTGCTGGATTTCTTCATACCATTTTAAAAGATCATATAATATCTTACAAGAGAAATAGAGGGATCCATCAATATAAATTGAAATGATTTTGTAGTTGATTTTACAGTGTTAAATTGAACTTGATCCTCTGTTTATCTCATCTTCATATGAGTCTTTTCCTGGCAACTATTCTATGATTGAACCATTTGGTCTAAGCAAAACTATAACTTTTTTGTTGTTGTTGTTTTTCTGATCAGCAATGGTTGGTTTGCAAATTTGTTGGCAAGTAATGCATTTTATATCTGTGCATGTATATGCTGTTGATAGTATTACTAAATGTCCTGTGAATGTTGGTGTCTTTTTCCATTAATAACTTCAAAAAATTTATTCTCCCCACCTATGGTTATCGCAGTGGGTGATAATTGACTTCACAGATACATCTTTGCTATTATAACTCGAGAATCGGATTATATATAATTGATTGATGATTCCAAATAGATTTTTATGTTCCAAATATACAGCGTTTGCCGAACGCTATAGAATCTATAGCGTTTTTAAAATGCTATAGAATCTATAGCATTTTAACAAAACGCTAGACATTCTATAATGTTTGCCGAATGCTATAGATTCTATAGCATTTTGTTAAAATGCTATAGAATCTATAGCGTTTGCCGAAACGCTATAGAATCTATAGCATTTTGTTAAAACGCTATATAGTTATTATAGCGGGGCTTTTGATAGCGTTTGGAAAACGCTATCATAGGTTTACTATAGCATTTTATGAATACTATCAAATGTCATATATGTTGTAGTGAGTTGAAAGGTGAAATATACTTGGTGATTTTTCTACTTCAGTGGGTTCCTACAATGTGGTCCAATGAACGGGCCTCAAAGCGATCTCCACTCCTCACCGTGTGCAGGATCTCTTGATCAATGGGTTGCACCGCCTAAAGGGTCTATTAAACTCAACTTTGATGAGTCCTTGGAGATGGTCTGTGGGGGCCGGTTATGTCAACATCTATCAACGTTACTGAAAGAAGATGTTTGTGGATGGCTCTTATGGTCTTTCATCTATTGTCTCACGAGGGTCCTATTCTTATTGAAGGAGACTCAAAGCTAGTTATCGTTCAGATTCTTGTAAGAAGCAGTCACGACCTCATTTCTCATGATACATTACTCATGCTTGAAAGTATGAATATTAGTAGGATAAAATATGTTTACCAAGAGGGTAATATGTGCATTGATTATGCTGCAAAAGAAAGATATCGTAGTAGTCAAAGATTTCATGTGGGTAAACATCTCTGACCATGAGTTTCTTATTTTGGCGAGGGAATATGCTAGAGTGGTCTCCCAATTGAGGGATGCTCATGTTTTGTAGTCATTTTTATTTTTATTTTTATTTTTAATTATCTTGTCTAGCAAAAACACATTACTACATCAGTAGCCAGGGACGAAGTCCTTAATGTTTTGTTAAGGGGGCCAATTAAGGCTCTGTCAGGCATTGTTGTAAACAAAAAGTAGTTTCACTAAAAAGTGTTGGTACCAGACGTATTGTTAAAAAGAATAATTTTTAAATCCAAAATTTTATTAGTAAGTAAAAGCACATTTTAAACAGCTAAACGCACCACTTTAGGTGCTTTGAGAATGTGCTTTGAGAAAAATGCAAAATATACTAGTTTTAGAAAAGTACTTTTGGCTAACACACTTTCAATTAAGTTTTTTAAACACATTTTTTGAACCTAAATGAGCTTTCATACTCACACGAACTCTCCAAAACAATGCCAAGCGAAGCCTAACAAGAACAGATTAATATTTTTTTACAAATAATTATGTGAATAAAATAAACATATTCACACAATATAATATCGACCATCTAGTCTCGGCGCTCCCCAAGTCACGGCCGACAATCATCTTCTTTAGACGAGACGATTCCAATCTCAGTTCCTTCGACCTATTCATAAAATAAGAAACAGCAGCTTGCTGACCCCGGGCATCTTTGCGATACCGTGCAAGGATAGACTTCATGGACTTGTAGCTTTCCCCTAAGGCACTCGATCTCGACATCATGAGGTTTGGCCATGAAAGACCCGTTCATCTAATAAGAGAAGAAGATGATATATTATTCCGAGTCTCACTAACTTGACCTAAAAAATACCCAGTCCAAGGTTTTCAGCCAAAAAAATTCATTTCATTTCAATAGTAACCGTACACAAAAAGAGGTGGCCAGTCCGCAGTACGGAAAATACAAAGAAAAAATGAAAATAAAAAATATAATGAACTACTTCTCAGAAGGAGGAAGCACATCATTGGCTCCGGCCGTGTTGAGCTCAGGGACGGCCTTGTGAGGGTCGCCGTCTGCACTAGGCAGTTGGTCGTCCCCCTATTCACCGCTTCCCCCGGGAGTGAACGAAACTTCGGGGGAGAACCATAGAGTAATGGAAGCCATCGAGATTGCACTCAGGGTACTTGCACAATACGTGCTCGATGACCCAGTTGTATGCCTTGTCCTGAGACTGTATGACCTTGTCCAAGGTTGTAACCCCTGTTTTCCATTTTATATATTTTTTGGTGTATTTTTCTTTTTGGTGTATTTCTTCTCATTGTATCTCTTTTTGGACCGTATATTGGATCTTTTTCTTCTATTTATTCATTTGGTTGTTTTATTGTCTCATTTGAGTTCTTGATTTTTCTTTTTTGTCAGCCTATTGTCCGTCTCTGTTGATCGAGCTTCTATTTTTTTCTCCATTGTTAAACTATTCATATACTATTGTTACTATTTGTTCTTTTTGCTCTATCTCAATTTTTGATTTATTGACACCCATCTCCATTCAGATCCTATACTCATTGATACCTTACAACTCATTTACATTTTACCTCAACCCCACATCCATTTGTTCATACCCTGTATATACCCATACCTATTATTAAACTTATACCCATTTCCCTAGTGGATCTTTAAGATCCATTACCCGTTTAACCATACCTACCCATACAACCCGAAACCCAACTTACCCTTCAGTCGTCATCACATAATCCTAACCCTAATCTTTTTTTTCCTGAGTGTATATAAACCCATATATCACTCCGAATGTTCATCTTCACCTATAGCCACCCCTCCCTCGTCTCTCTCTCTCCCCGACCTGCACCCTGATCCTGATCATCTTCAACCTCTCCCGACCTCCTTCCATCCTCTCCCCGTTCTGCAGTGACGGCAAATAGCACCGACGACACCAGACCGCAACCCTCCTCAGCGCCGCTCACCACAGCGCTATTCGACGTCCCTGTGCGACCTCTCTGTGCTGCTTGACCACGACATCCCCCTCAGTCGCGCCACCCCGTGCTCCTACTGTCTTCGACAGTAAGCAGTAGACAGCACTGCACTGTTCTACCTTTCCTCACCGCTCGCCATCCATTCTCTTGATGTAGTGTACCACTGCCATTGCTCGGCTTGGTGTGCATGTGTTGATATCGTGGGATTTCAAGTTTTGGTTCGTTGGGTTCGTTAGTTCGTGTGTTCATGGGGTTTTTTGTTCGTCATTTGTAGTTGTTCGTTGTGTTCGAGGTTGTGTTCATGGTTGTTCGTTCGTTGAGTTTGTTGCCTAGGAATCCGTTCCGGTTATTCTTGCTTTTGCTCTGTCAGTTTCGTCGTCTATATGGCAAGTAACTTGTATTCTTTTCTTTGTGTAATACAAGTACTAAATACCGCTTGTAGTGTAGTTGGGTTCTAGAGACAATTCGTGTGTGAACTCTCTGTTATATATTGTCTCTATTATGTTGATTCGACCATAGTTGCCTCAAGACATATATGACTTGAAACAACTAGGGAAGACCACTTTTTTTTTAATGTATTTATGCATGTTATTTTGTGATATCGTGTGCTTGATGTGTTATTTATGCTATAACCCGTGGTGGACTTGAAAAATACCCTATACCATGTTGTTTGGATATCTAGCACACTATATTTCATGTTTGGGTTGATTTGGATGAGTTTTACATGAACTACATGATCTTATGTTTGAAGAATAATTCCGTATTTTGTGTTACCTTGCTTTTGATCAGTATTTTAGACCCTACTAAGGTCAGTATATTAAAAGTATTTATGAACATGAAATGTAGAGAATTCTGTCTATTTTCCAACCCTTCTGACAGATCTCAGTTTCGTTTTACGAGTTGTGAGTTATGCCTATTTTACTATAAAGGTGTAGAGTGATTTCCATATTTTGTTTTCTATGAATTTTGAAGAGTAATATATTTTTATCATGATGTTAAAAGTATTATTTTGATCCAATATTTTGCACAATACAACTAGACTTGATTGAGATTAACCGTGAATTTTTGTGAATTTGTTTGATGAGTTTTACAAACTGTTCTACGTTTCCAAACAATTACTATACATGCAGAAGTTTCATAATGTTCAGTAAAGAACCTGATTTTCGATATAATTCTACTTGCTGTTTGTAAAATATTTGTGAGTATGAAAGTTAGCCTACTGTGTCTATTTTACCACCCTTTTGATAGATTTGGATTTGATTTATGGTTTGTAAGATATTGCTATTTTCGTACTACAGTGTTTATAATTCCAGATTTACAAAACTACTGCATCTTGATGTTTTCTGATTTTTGTTGACCAAACTATTTATATTGAAAAATTATGAAACTTTATATTATGATGCTTCACATATAGGGGAATACCCCAGATTTTTTGTGGATTTAATCGATATGTTTTTATGCTGTTTTCTTGACTTTGAATACAAACTTTTGATTTCTGACTGAACACGTTTTCTGGATTCGAATCTGTTTTGAGTTATGTTTTTGTGAAATACCATATGACTTATATATATTTGCTGGATTCGGCCAGAAGTCTATTTTCCAGATTTTCTGACGGATCCAAATTTGCTAGAGCAACGGGAATCCCTGTTTTAGTGCAGTACTATCTTGCTGTCGTGAACTAGAATTTTCGTTGTACTGTTCTTTTATGAGTTGTCCATCATCTGTATATGCCTGCCTTTCACCCTAAACCTGTCATTTGTATATACCATGATATTCTTACTCTGTTTTATACACATACATGCATGTCTGATGATAATAATAAATGACCAAGCCGGGGTTTATGGGAAAGATCAAGTAGTGAAAAGTATAGAAATGTGTACTCGGAGGACGACCTGTAGGTTCTTACTGTCGGATTACTGTTACTGATTATCTGACTGCACACTTCCCTATAGGAAGGTGTACTCGGAGGAGGGCCAGTAGGTTCTTACTGTCAGATTACTGTCTGATTACTGATACCTAAGTACATGGCCCTATATGATCCCCTACGAAATCTAAATGTAATTTGTTTGAATGTAGCAACCATGTAGTAAAAATCTGAGATGCATGAAGTGCTACCTAGATAGTAATAAACACAAAACTGTAAGAACTGATATCTGTTAACTGTTATCTGTTACATGCTACTGGACGCTGTTATCCGTTACTGTCTGACTGTCATCTGATACTGTTTTCTTTATACCTATCTACATACTATTTGACACTTGACACATGTTAATTGTACATGTTAGTATACCATACTACTTGATTCTGTATTTCCCAAATTATGTTAGATACTCTATTCTGTTGATATGCCTATGCCATGCTATGTTTGTTTCTGCTGTTATTTCACATCTGTTTATTTATTCCCTATACTTGTATCCTGCACTACAAGCACCCCGTAACTTGCATTGACGGGAATCTTGTTTCTTTTTCCTTTTTCCTGCAAATTATTAAATTACAGATCAGGTTGATCAGCTGCCAGATGGTGTAGGTGATCTAAGATATTAGTGGTGGATGTTTTGCCATTATTATTAGTTTCTATTGCTTATTTGAATAATGTACTTAATTACTTGGATTTATTTGTATTTGGGCAATTTGACCCAGAATATTGACTTATTTAGATCTGATTTATTTGAGATTAATATATTTTGTTTCAAGTAAATTCTGTTAGTATTGGTTCATATGCATGCTTGGTTGACATTTTGCTTCCGACTCTGATTATTCTTGTGAAATGTTGTAAAGATCCTGACAGCTTATGGATGATGAAAATCATTCGCTGAGCTTTTGTCACGTATCCGTATTCTGTATCCTCTTTTTGGAAAGCGGAGTGTGACAAAGGTGGCCACCTTCACCTCCCTCAGCTTCTTCTCGTCCTCCTTTTTCTTCTTCAACTATCGGGCTCGGTCCTCGGCGAGGGAGGTCAACTCCGCCTTAAGAGCCCACTAGCAAGCTTCGGCGTTGCCAGCTCACAACTTCTGCTCCTTCATTTCATGCTCGTACCTCTGAGCGTTCTTCAATTCCCGTTGGAGCTCACGGGTGTACAACCTCCTCAACGATGCCCCTTGCAGCGTCACCAGCGAGCGAATAGCCAAGACTCATAAATCATAATAGTAAAAAAATTCCTAAATTCCTTGAAGGAACGAAGCTCAAAACTACTTACCTGCCATATCGGCCTGAGCCCACTTCATAAAGAAGGACTCGAGATTCTCGGTAGAGAGACTCTCCTTATCACGGGGCATGGCCAGATGCTCCACTGCCTCGATCGCCACTGCACCCTCGGTTAGAGAGTCCACCACCTTCACAGCCCAGTTAGGCACCCATGGGAGCAGCCCCTCCTCCCCTACTATCTCCTTAGAATCAAGGGGACGCCAGGGAGACTGCCCTTAGGACATCGATGTAGCGCCCCGAACTTTCATAATAGAAATAAGAGACAAAAATTTAGAATCTTTACTTCAAATGTAATCCAAACACAGTATAAAATACAGAAAAAATTAAAACGTTCTTTACAACAGTCCATATTACAATGCACAGAATAAGTTTAAACACATTTAATCTAACTCATTTCAACATTTAAACTCTAGTCATTTCAAAGTCCAAGCTTTAACCCTTGTTCAAGCCACCCACTTGCAAATCCTGCAAAACTGTCAAAACTGTGGGTATGTCAGTTGAATACAATTGACGCAATGCTGATAAAAGCAGCAACTCTCCAAAGTCTCACAACCATAAACTTGTCGCACAACATAACAATGGAAAAGATTCGTAAATCAACAAGTGAAACAAAACTAAAATAATAAGTGTTTTTGCTTGGAAAACAAAGAAAAATGCTTAAAACAATGTTCAAGAAAACACAATGCATACTTGTTCGGATTCTATGCATCCCAAACTACATAGGTCCGAGGGCAAGCTCTTACCATTTACCACATTTAGGGTTCAAACCCTCGTCATGCAATCCTACAACGGTGACAGAAACAAGAATAGACATTCCGTGAATAGACTCCATCCCCGGTATGCATCCCTCATGACTGTACAAGTGTAAACGCGCAAGCATCCTATAAGCATCACTCTAACTCTGGAGAGCCACCTCCCTATCGTACATTTTGCAAATAGACCACAGTCCCGAAACTCATCTCGCTAGACAGTACAAGTGTACTGCACAAACATAACGTACATTCCACAAATAGACCTCTGACCCGGAACTCATCCCGGCAGACTATACAAGTGTACCACGCGAACATACCTAATCCATCTCACTTCTAGATATTCTGCAAATAGACCCCAGTCCCGGAATGCATCCTGCCAGACTATACAAGTGTATCGCGCAAACATACTAGAAAGGCATAAAAATCACACTGTTCCGGAATACATCCGCCCGACTGAAAACAAAGCTCATACTTACATTGCCCAAATTATGTCACAACTTCCAATCTAGTGCATGTCCTTGGGTTCAAACATAGGTAACCAAAGACACCTAGAACAAGCTCACCCCCACCGGACTTCACTCACCAAACCGGGAACGCTAGCCCCGCTGGCTAATTTCCTATAATAAAAATAACCACTGTCGATACCCTAGGGTTCGCTCAGCCTCTAGTGCTCACAACTCAATTTCTCAAACATGAGTTCTCACAATAACCCTAACTTTCAAAATCAGAACCGCCACCTGGTTCGCTATATGAAAATATGCCTTTCTTTTCTCTTTTCCAGAAACTTTTCTTTTCCCCATAACACCACAGTTGTAAATCAATTCTTCAATTAAATCATATCTTACCAAATTTAAACATATTCACTGATCACAAAATTTTCTTTACATCAACTCACTTCTTAAGTAACAAACCCTAACTTTCCAAGATTTTCATTTTTATAGAAACAACCAATTTTATCGTAACTCTTCGTTTCCAAATCAAAGTATCCATTTCTATATTTGTCTCTCCTCGCTTCTCGTTATATGGAAATACAGACACGTAACTAAGGCCCAGCAAATGATATAAGTATACCAACTCATATCATATATAAGCTGTACAATACCAGTAAGCACAATAATACAATAATAATAATCACATGTATAAGAATATAATACAATAACCAATATCTGGATATAAGAACTTACAAAAGTCTGAGAATATACAATGCAGTAAATAGTTCGCCAAATTTCTCAAGTATCCCATCGTTTATACCTGAATAAGTATAAACATTAACTCAAAGAAAGGAGGGAATACCCTAGGGTTCGCTCAGCCTCTAGTGCTCAGAACTTATTGCCTCAAACATCCATCTAGGGTTCTCACAATAACCCTAACTTTCAAAATTAGAACCGCCACCCAGTTCGCTATATGAAAATATGCCTTTCTTTTCTCTATTCCAGAAACATTTCTTTTCCCCACAACACCACAGTTGTAAATCAATTCTTCAGTTAAATCATTTCATACCAAATTTAAACATATTCACTTATCACGAACTTTTCCTTACATCAACTCACTTTTCAAGTAATAAACCCTAACTATCCAAAATTTTCCATTTTTATAGAAACAACCAATTTTACCGTAACTCTTTGTTTCCAAATCAAAGTATCCATTTCTATATTTATCTCGCCCCGGTTCCCATTATATGGCAACACAGACACGTAACTAAGGCCCAGTAAATGATATAAGTATACCAACTCATATTATCTATAAGTTATACAATACCAGTAAGCTCAAAAATACAATAATAATAATCACATTTACAAAAAAATAATACAATAACCAATATCTGGGATACAAGAACTTACAAAAGTCTGAGAATATACAATGTAGTAAACAGTTTGCAAAGTTCTCTAGTATCACATCGTCTGTACCTGTATAAACATTAACTGAAAGAAATGAGAGAGTACCCGTTAGAGCAAGCTTCGGGCACAAGTAGTAGCAAGAAGTTAAACTATAAAAGGACAGTATAACAAGGAGCAAGAAATTGGAATGATATCAGAGTCAATAAATAACAGATGATCACATGATCAATGGTACAAGGGTCGGTAAACAATAGTCGATAATGCAATGATCAATGACAATACTCAATAATAAATGTCGATAACAATAACCATGATCAAAATGCAAGTGTCAATGTGCAGTGTCAATCCTAATTCTATCAATCTTTTATTAACCTATCTAATGCACGCAATTCTGCGTCCCATACTATAGGTTCAGGTGCATACAATCAAGTGAACGTTTAGAGTATAATGGTGAACTCTACAGGTCATATACTCGGCAACGATAATTAATAATCTATAATCCATAATTGATAGAGCAACAAGGGACCCTTCTTCGAGTACTGCCTCCGATGTTGTCCATTACTAAGTCGACCCTTATTACCCCGGCTTGTTATTTTTTATTATACTCAATTATGAACATGCAATGTGAACGAAAGTATCGAGGCAATGTCAAGGTGTCAAGGCTATGCAATGCATGGTATATCTAATTCCATTCATTATATGCAAATTTAAACAAGTTGATACTTAATAACACGAAAACACACATTCTGACAGCAAACGTTGTTGTATAAAAACTAACTTTTCCGCTGCTACAGGGAAGCAAATCAGGTTCCGCCAGGGGTTCTAGAAACTAGACTCCCTGTCGGTTCTAATGCATATTCACAAGACATGTTTTAATTATAATAAGTACATGAACCAATCAATTCTTCACAAGTCTGCTGTTCAGGCAACAACTCAATATAAAATTATTGCATGCATAATTTGACTAAAATCTTATTTAAAATTCTTGCAGAAATTATAATCTTGTTCCTGGGACTATTCATTAACATTCTTACAAATATTAGGTCCTAGTTCTTAAGTTAAACTGCTGATTTAATTAATTGAACATGATGCATATTTTTTAAAACAGAATTCTGGAGTTAAGACATTACAGTGGTATAATTTGAATATCTTTCAATCTATAAGTCAGAATGCAAAACCGTCAGATGGTATGGATTCCATATACAAAGGGATACAACTCTTTTTAAATAAGTTATTACTTATTTTATCTGCAGATAGGTCAAAAATCTGGTTCTTTACTGATCCAGTGTTCTGGCAGAAACTTAGGGTCAAGTTCTTATATGCATAACGAGACTGAAAATTCATCAATTAATCTTATAAAAATGGTTTTTGTGCAAAGTTGTTTGGAGGTGAAATTTGAACTAAAAATTTATGGACTGCATTTAGGGCCAGTTATTTAGTAGAAGGATGAAATAAATTAAATTTTATCCATATTTGGGTGATTTTAATTGATTTAATAAAATAAATATGTATATATGCAATTTTGGGATTGTTGAGGACTTTATTGTAAATATTTTTTGGGAAAGTAAAAAGTCAGAAATTTTGTTTGGAAAATCTTATCTTTATTAATGGACTAGATATGCCCTTGGGCATGTGCCTACGACACGTCTTCAGAACGATACAGCATATGAAAAGCCTTGTTAACAGTAAATCAACAATTACATAGCTCAAGATTTAATAGTATGACAATAATTAGTTGTAAGTAAAAGTCCATGTTTTCATTAATATATGCTAAAAAATATATAATTATAAATTGGGGTATAAAAATCCATATTTCCATAAGTATATATATATATATATATATATATATATATATATATATATATATATATATATATATACATACATATATATATACACACACACACACACACACACATATATATATATACAGAGAGAGAGAGAGAGAGAGAGAGAATTAAATAAATAAATAAATAAAGGAGTTGATTTGGGGAATTTGAATTTGAGTTTTTTGGGGGGGGGGGACTTTTGGGGGAAAATGTGTTTTGTGATGTTAGATATGGGCCTCTGATTTTGGGGGGACTGAAGGAGAGCCGCTTGATAGCTTTCTTTGTGTTTTATTATATAAATAGTAATTCTAAATTTTCCGGATTTTTATGAATAATATATGGCATATTTACAAATATTTCAAAGTGAAGGGCTTTTTTTTAAAATAACCACTCAGAGGCAAATTTTTTGAAAATTTATTTCTGGCTGTAGTGGAGGCCGGCCAGATTGGAGGAGTTAGGGGGTTAGATTTTTATTTTGATTTGATTTGATTTAACTAATTAAATTGGAAGGATCTATACATGTAAAAATATATTTTTCTTAAGGGACTTTTTCGTAAAATCTTCGTATAAACCCTAAGGAGGGATCCCGGCCTATATTGACAGCAGTACCAACCGCTCTCCACTGGGTAAACAAAAAGTTTTTCTCTTTATTATTTTCTTTGAGTGGAGGCTTGGATCTCTCAATTTTCGCAAGGAGGAGAAGGAACTTTTCTTTTCTTATTATTATTTTCTTTCAGTTGATCTTCTTTGTGGTGGGTAATATTCCAACTCTGTTGATTTATTTTTTTTATTTCTCATGAACAATATAGAATCATGGTATGGTTTAGATTTTGTGAGATTATGATTATTGGCATGAATATGATGTTTGTTTATGAGTTGTGTTGATTCTCTGTTTTGATGACTACAACACAATGCAAAGTTGTGCTACTTCTTATATACTGCAGGATGTATCAATGAAAATTACACAAAGGCAAAGTTGATCCAATGAAGCTCTCAAAGAAAATTTGATCAAGTCAAGCAAGATTCAACAACTAAAGACAATGGCTCAAGCTCAAATTCAAGACTCAAGATCAAGACAAGATTCAGTGATTCAGTGTGTTTTATTAAATGTCTTGTAAACAATTGTAATTTTATTTCTTTGAGTCTTAAAATGATGTAATAGCCTTGTCACACACACACACACACACACACACTCACACATTTCTTTATAATTGAGTGTTTTTCACAAGTTTAAAGGTCGAAACAAGCTTGATTAAGATTAGCTGTTGAGTACCAGTCGACTACCATTTAGCACCAGCCGACTGTACTAGTACGAAACTATCTGAACTTTTTCAAACTCTGGCCAGTCGACTCATCATGGCAACCAGTCGACTGTTCAAGTCATTTCGACAGATTTCGGAATTTAAAACTTGTTTTTCGAATTCAAAGTTTATGTCTGTTTTAAATCAGTTTTATTAACTGTTTTACAACATCCTAGTGATTCCTCTCTATAAATAGAGCCTAGGAATCACCATGGAAAGGTTCCAAGCAATTTGATAAAAGTTTAAGTTTTTGCTTTTGAAAAGGAGAACAAGTATTCAAACAAGCATTCACAATCTTCTATATCTTGGTTCTTTGAAATCAGTCTAGTATAACAATGAATTCATTTTAGACTGATTTCGGAAGTTGACCTATTAGCCTCCATACAAAAATCACAATCATAACAAGGCTATAGGTTGTTGTAACTCTTTTATTGTTTCTTTCACTCTCGGGTTGTGAGAGTGGTCCTCTCGGTTGGAGAGTA
The DNA here is from genome assembly GCA_017893485.1 of Hemerocallis citrina. Lineage (NCBI taxonomy): Eukaryota > Viridiplantae > Streptophyta > Magnoliopsida > Asparagales > Asphodelaceae > Hemerocallis > Hemerocallis citrina. The sequence goes on from CM030360.1 coordinate 51,618,226, forward strand.
GGGCTCTAGGTTGGAGAGTCAGGTTTTCACTCTTGGTTGAAGAGTGGGTTTGCTCTCTCTAGTGGTGAGAGAGGTCCACGGGTTGGACAAGGTTGTTGTCTAAACGCCGTAGGGTATTATTGTATTTTTTCAAGAATAGTGGAAAATCTCAAGTGGGTTGCTTGGGGACTGGATGTAGGTCGGGAGGACCGAACCAGGATACATTGCTGTGTACTATGTGGTTGATTCTCTCTATGGTTGCATTTTCTTTACTTGCATTTTTAATATCTCTGTGAAACTTGTCTGGCAAGTCGACTGTCCCTCTTCTATAAGTCGACTGATCAGACTGGTATAACTTAATCTTCTAAAACTTTTCTGACTAGTCGACTGAGTTCCGCTATAAGTCGACTGGTCAGACTTTTATAAAATAATCTTCTATTCTGACGGCCCAGTCGACTGTATTCCCTTTTCAAGTCAACTGGATAGTAAGAAAAAGTTCAATTTCGTTACTATTTTTTATACAATACTATTCACCCCCCCCCCTCTAGTATTTTTTGCCTTGCCTACAGGATCCAACACTTGGTATCAGAGCTTGGTTGAGTGCAATGGCAACTACTTCTAATGCAAGCCAATACCATGAAGGCCAATCCACACAAAGGCCACCCCTATTCGATGGAACCAATTTCAACTATTGGAAGTGTAAAATGAAGATCTATCTTCAGTCCATCAATTATGAGATATGGAACATGACGGAGACCGAATACACCGCTCCTACCATTCTTTATGCACATTGAAACGATGACATGGAGAGCGAAACAATGAACAATGCAAATGCGATGAATGCTCTATTTTGTGCCCTTACCAAGAAGAAGTTCAATCGTATGTCAAATGCAACAACGTCGCATCAAAATTGGCACACATTCGAGGTCACTCATGAAGGAACTAATAAAGTTAAAGAGTCTAAAATATCTGTTCTTGTACATAGGTTTGAAATGTTCCGCATGAAGGAGAACGAGAATGTGTCTGAAATGATCACAAGGTTCACAGATATTACAAACTCTCTTGTGGCACTTGGAAAGACATACACTCAAGCCGAAATGGTGAGGAAAGTACTTCGTGCACTAACACTCGAATGGGAGAAGAAGACCACCGCCATAGAAGAGGCCAACGATTTAACACAACTATCTCTTGAGAATCTTGTAGAAAATCTTATGGCATATGAGGTACAACTTGAAGAACGCAAGAAGGATCTAGAACCTCAACAATCAAAAGAAAAAGGCTCTAGGGTTCATGGCCATGTCGGACTCCGAAGATGAACAAGAAGATGAGGAAGAGATAGCCATGTTCACGAGAAAGTTAAAAAAATTTCTAAGGAAAGGTAAATTTAACTCAAAATCTAAGGATACTAATGAACTTCCAACTTGTTTCAAGTGTAAGAAGACAGGACATATGAAGAAGGATTGCCCACTAGAGAATGCAAAATCTAAAGGAAAGGCTTTCAACTTCAAGAAGGAGAAGTACACCAAGAACAAGAACATGAAGAACAAAAAGGCGTATCAAGCAACTTGGGACGATAGCGACTCCTCATCGGAAGAAGAAAGTGAAGAGACAAACGAGGTTGATAATGTATGCTTTATGGCTTCACAAAATCAAGTAAGCGATGATTATGATTCGAATGATTTATTAGATGCATTCAATGAGATTTTTCAAGTGCTTAAAAAGGAAAAAATTAGAACAAAAAACTTGGAGAAAGTAAATCAAACACTTTCCAAAGAGAATCTTGACTTAGATAAAGAAGTCAAGTCTTTAAATTCTCCACTTTCTAGCTTGGATATAGATCTTGTATCTCATAAGAAAAATTATGAAGAGATATCCAGGATGTATCTAAATTTAATAAAGGGAAGGATAATTTAAATAATGTTCTCCAAAATCAAGTTCAATCTAATAAGAGATTTGAACTTGGTTTTCACAAGTCTCTTGAAAAACCGCATATTACTAAGAACACTAGTGTAAATAAGCCTGAATCTATTTCTAGTGTTAAGAATAAACTATATGATTTATTTTGAAATACCTATAACTATAGTTTTTAATGAAAAAAGCAATTCTGTAGTTCAGACCAGTCGACTGAACCCAAATTTCAGTCGCCTATCGAGAGATTCTGAGTCTTATTCAACAAGACAAAAATCTCAGATAAGTTGACCTATTACAACGCCCAGTCGACTGGATTTCAGTGACAGTCGACTGAAAGGTTTGATAAAGTCGACTGGATAGAGCAAAAATATATGGGTTCCAGTCAATCTGAGTCAGAAAGATAGAGTTACTTATATAAAATCGTATATTCTTGCTGTATGTAATTCTGTAGATTATATTCCTGTATTTGGTGGAAAATCAAACTCACTTTGGGTTTGGTTTTCCAAAAACTAATCTCTTTTGGACCCAATGAAAAGGGTACCATATTCACATTGTAAATTTTATAGGTACCTAAAAGAGAACATTGGATACTTGACAGCGGATGCTCAAAGCACATGACTGGTCATGCCAACCTCCTATCTTTCATTCAAGAGATTGATGGAGGAACAGTCACATTCCGTGACAACAACAAAGGAAAAGTTATTGGAATAGGCATGGTCGGTAAGCACACTAACCCTTCAATAGAAGATGTTTTACTTGTTAAGGGTCTTAAGCATAATTTATTAAGTATTAGCCAATTGTGTGATAAGGGATATAAAATTATTTTTGAAAAAGATGCATGCTTAATTTATGACTCTACCATGAAAAATATAATTTTTCAAGGAATTAGGAAGAATAATATTTATGAATTATGTTTAAAGTCAACTGAATTTTCGGATGATTTTTGCTTAGTAGTTTTTAATAATGATTCTTAGCTTTGGCATAAGTGATTTGGCCATGTGAACATCAAAAATATTGCTAAATTGTCTAAATATAACCTAGTTAAATGGCTGCCAAGACTATCCTATAAAAAGGATAAGTTATGTGATGCATGTCAACTAGGTAAACAAATCAAATCTACTTTTAAGACAAAAGAAGTAATTTCTATTAGTATGCCTCTCGAATAATCCACATGGATTTATTTGGCCCTACTATAGTTGCTTCTTTAAATAAAAGTAGGTATGTATTTGTTTGAGTAGATGAATTTTTTCGATTCACTTGGATTTTCTTTTTAAAACATAAGAATGATGCTTTTGAGGAATTTGCAAATTTTTGCAAACGGATTCGAAATCAAAAGTCTCTAACCATAGTCACTATTAGAAGTGATCATGGTGGAAAATTTGAAAATAAAACATTTTTAGAATATTGCAACAAGAATGGTTGAACACATTCATTTGCATTTCCTATAACTTCACCACAAAATGGAGTGGTCGAAAGAAAGAATAGGACTTTGCAAGAGTGTGCACTTACCATGATTGTTGAAAGCAATTTACCTAAGTATTTTTGGGCTGAAGCTGTTGCTACAGCTTGTTATGTTTTAAATAGAATTTTGATTCTCCTAAGCTTAAGAAAATATGTTATGAACTATTTTTTGATAAAATTCCTAAAGTACCTTATTTCAAAATATTTGGATGTAAGTGTTTCATTTTAAACACTAAAGATGATTTAGATAAGTTTAATCCTAGATCTAATGAAGGTATCTTCATTGGATACTTAAATAGGAGTACGACATATAGGATCTTCAATAAGTCAACTTTGAATATTGAAGAATCCATGCATATTTCATTTGATGAATCTCTAACTTCATGTACTGTTATTAAAGATGATGAAACTGATTCATCACCTTTAAATAACATCATTAAATCTTTAAAGCAGATCACCCTAGCGGATAAGTCGACCGATAAGGAAATCAAGTCGACTGATGGACAAGTCAAGTCGACTAATTCTGTTGTGATGACTCAAACTTTACCAAAATCTTTTGTTGAAGTTAGAGATCATCCTCATGACTTAATAATTGGTTATATCTCACGTGGTATTCAAACCAGATCTCATGTTAACATAATTTCTCATACGGCTTTCTTGTCAGATTTTGAACCTAAAAATATACAAGAAGCCTGTGAGAATGAGTTTTGGATGAATGCCATGTAAGATGAATTAAACCAATTTATAAGAAATGATGTATGGAATTTAGTTCCACGACCTCCTGACCATACTATAATTGGTACCAAATGGGTATTCAAGAATAAATTAGATAAATCAGGACAAGTCGTTAGGAACAAAGATAGATTAGTTGCTCAAGGGTATAATCAAGAAGAAGACATAGATTTCGATGAAACATATGCTCCTGTTACTAGACTAGAATCAATTAGGATCTTGTTATCTTTTGCTTGTTTTATGAACTTTACACTTTTCCAAATGGATGTTAAAAGTGCTTTTCTTAATGGTTTTATAAAGGAAGATGTTTATGTTAAGCAACCACCTGGTTTCGAACATGAACAATTTCCAAACCATATTTTTAAATTGAAAAAGGCTTTATATGGTCTTAAACAGGTACCTCGTGCTTTGTATGATCGATTGAAGACTTTTCTTTTAGAAACTAGTTTTGAAATAGGTAAAGTAGATACTGCTTTGTTTATTAGGAGAAAAGCGACTGATATTTTGATCATACAAATATATGTAGATTACATAATCTTTGGTTCTACTAATAGTAATGTAGGTCAAGAGTTTGCTAATACCATGAAAAATGAGTTTGCGATGAGTCACATGGGTGAACTCAATTGTTTTCTTGGACTATAAATTAAGTAGTCACCGAATGGCATATTTATTAATCAAGAAAAATATGCTAAGGAATTACTCAAACGGTTTAGCATGGATAGCACGAGTAGTAAGACCACACCTATGGCTACTACCACTACCCTTGACAAAGATGAATTAGGTAAGAGTGTCGATTAAAAACTCTATCGAGGTATGATTGGCTCACTCTTATATATAACTGCTAGTAGACCAGATATTATGTTTAGTGTATGTTTGTGTGCTAGATATCAGTCAAATCCTAAAGAGTCTCACTTAAAAGCTGTAAAACATATTTTAAGATACATTAAAGGCACGTCTGAGTATGTTCTATTTTATCCACGCACCGATAATTTTCAACTTTTGTCATATAGTGACGCTGATTTTGCTGGCAGTAAAACTGACCTCAAAAGTACTAGTAGAACATGTCACTTTTTGGGACATTCCCTAATATCTTGGTGCAGTAAGAAGCAAAATTCGGTATCTTTATCTACTACAGAAGCTGAATATATTGCTGCAAGTTTGGCTTATGCCCAAATTTTGTGGATGATACAAACTCTATTAGATTATGGCATTTCTTTTTCAAAACCTGCAAAAATGTGTGTAATACTAGTACCATTAATTTATCTAAAAATCCGGTTCAACATTCACATACAAAACACGTTGATATTAGACATCATTTTCTATGTGATCATATTTTAAAGGGAGATATATCTTTAGACTTTAAATCTACTGATAAATAAGTAGCAGATATCTTTACTAAACCATTTAAGGAAGACACATTTATCACAATAAGAAGAGACTAGGAATTTGCATTTTTAATGATATTTCTTGATTTTTTTTATATGGTAAGTCGACTTAGCAATAAGTTTCGGTCGACTTCCCAAGTATTTTTCGAGATGTATTTTTTTGAGTTTTTTAGTGCTCTGGACAGTCGACTATAAACAGTAATCATTCGACTGCCAGAAATATTACTTGTTATTTTCGTTTGATCTATTTTACTCTCAACTAAGTCGACTTCTATAACAATACAGTCGACTGTCGTGCTTCAGTTTGTCTTTTAGATTCAAAAACGGCACACCTTTTGAGGCAATTTCTTTTACCCTTTCTTACCCTTTGGCCGATCTGATCCCATGATTACTCCTAGACTAAATCTTAGCCTTTTATTCTAAAGTAAAAACTCTAGTTCCCCTCTTTTTCATTCTCTCTATCTCTTTGAAGACATTGATAGTCGGCTGCTCCTCATCCTGACGATTTCAAAATTTTGAAGCTCACAAATTGAAGACATTGTTCAAATTTCGAGTCAATCTCTTGCTCAAGTTCTTTCCAAGATCTCTTCAAGTCCCGTGCTTCTCTTTGCCTCTCATTGTTGGTATAACTCCTTGATTTCTTTTCTTGTTTAGTGTTTTGGATTTGAATCATGCCTCCTAAAAGATCACGTAGTTCTAATGTTGAGGAAGGACAATCTTCTAGCAATTACCTTCAATATCTTAGGAACCCAAACCTTGTTGAGGAATTTTTTTCTCATTTGTCAAATTGCTATCTTTCCAGGGAGATTTATAAATTTTCCTAATTTAGAAAGATTCCCTTTAACCCTATTATTTGAACAATGTGGGTTATTTAACTTGCTTTCCCTTGTTAATCAACTGTATTACTATCCACAACTTATATATTTGTTTTATACAAATATGAGAGTTGTAAATTCCGAGGATGGTAATGAAATGTTTATAACTACTGCGGTAAAAAATATTCGTATAAGGTTGACTACTGCAAAATTGGGAATTATTTCTGGTAGTCCATCTGAAGGATTAGATTTAGGGGAGATTGATATGGATGACGACTCTATCCATTCAAAAATCTTTTTGCCAAATAGCGGTCCCCAATGTCTAACCAAATAATTACACCGCTTGCAAAGCTAGTTGCAAGAATTTTTTCGTATAACATTATCCCTAAAACGGGGAGTTACGATCAATTTTTTCACGAGTTGCAACAAGCTGTCTATGCGATTTTTGGCAACATGCATGTAAATTGGAGTCGAGTCATTTTCAATGGTCTTATAAGTCTCATACATTTTTTCTTCCTTTTGGTGCCATACTTACTCATGTTTTCAATTTCTATGAAGTTGATCTTACTTCTGAGTCTAGTGTTGTTACTCATTATGAGTCTTTTGACCGTGCGAGTTTAGCTCGTATGAAGATTCTTCACTCTCATCCTTGAAGAAATACCCCTCCTATCCACTTCAGCTCGTCGGTCTTCTACTTATAGTTCATCTCATCCTCATGCTGATTTTGATGATCCTAGTAGTCTTTACACTTCAGTAAATTATCTCATGAATCGTCAGGACACCCTTGAAGCCAGTATTTCCCATCTTACTCACTTGTTCACTTCCCAATTTCCACCTCCACCTCCTCCCTTTCAAGGTGCTGCAAACGATGATGAAGACGAAGATTGAATAGCTATATCTTTTCTATATTTTTCTACTTTTTATGTATTTTCTATTTTATGTTGTCTTTTGAACAATGTACTTCGAATTTCATATGTATAACTTTGCTTTGGTTTTGACTTGTGTTTGTTCTCATGCAATCTGTTCCTCTTTATTTTTTCTCCTTCTCCTTTTTTTGTTGATGCCAAAGGGGGAGAAAAAGCTTGTGTATGTTATATGTGTATATGTTGTATGTGTGTATGTTGTTTGTATTTGGTGCATGTTTTTGTGCATGCTTTTAACTTATGCATATTGTACATTATTTAGGGAGAGTATTTGTATTTTTATTATTATTGTAAGCTATTGTGTTGTCATCATCAAAAAGGGGGAGAATGTTGATTCTTGGTTTTGATGACTACAACACAATGCAAAGTTGTGCTACTTCTTATATACTGCAGGATGTATCAATGTCAATTACACAAAGGCAAAGTTGATCCAATGAAGCTCTCAAAGAAAATTTAATCAAGTCAAGCAAGATTCAACAACTAAAGACAATGGCTCAAGCTGAAATTCAAGACTCAAGATCAAGACAAGATTCAGTGATTCAGTGTATTTTATTAAATTTATTGTAAACAATTGTAATTTTATTTCTTTGAGTCTTAGAATGATGTAATAGCCTTGTCACACATACACACTCACACATTTCTTTATAACTGAGTGTTTTTCACAAGTTTAAAGGTCGAAACAAGCTTGATTAAGATTAGTTTTTGAGTACCAGTCGACTGCCGTATGGCACCAGTCGACTGTACTAGTACGAAACTGTCTGAACTTTTTCAAATTCTGGCCAGTCGACTCATCATGCCAACCCAATCGACTGTTCAAGTCGTTTCAACATATTTCAAAATTTAAAATTTGTTTTTTGAATTCAAAAGTTTTATATCCATTTTAAATCAGTTTATTAACTGTTTTACAACGTCCTAGTGATTCCTCTCTATAAATAGAGCCTAGGAATCACCATGGAAAGGTTCCAAGCATTTTGATAAAAGTTTAAGTTTTTGCTTTTGAAAAGGAGAACAAGTATTCAAACAGGCATTCACAGTCTTCTAAGTCTTGGTTCTCTGAAATCAGTCTAGTATAACAGTAAATTCGTTTTAGACCGATTTCGAAAGTTGACCTATTAGCCTCCATACAAAAATCACAATCACGACAAGGTTATAGGTTGTTCTAACTCTTTTATTGTTTCTTTCATTCTCAGGTTGTAAGAGTGGTCCTCTCGGTTGGAGAGTAGGGCTCTAGGTTGTAGACTCAGATTTTCTCTCCTTGTTGAAGATTGAGTTTGCTCTTTCTAATGGTGAGAGTAGTCTACGGGTTGGACAAGGTTGTTGTCTAAATGCTGTAGGGTATTCTTGTATTTTTTCAAGAATAGTGAAAAATCTCAAGTGGGTTGCTTGGGGACTGGAAGTAGGTCGGGAGGACCGAACCAGGATACATAGCTGTGTACTCTGTGATTGCATTTTCTTTACTTGCATTTTTAATATCTCTGTGAAACTTGTCTAGCAAGTTGACTGTCCCTCTTCTATAAGTCGACTGATTAGATTGGTATAACTTAATCTTCGACAACTTTTCTGACAAGTCAACTGAGTTCCGCTATAAGTCGACTGGTCAGACTTGTATAAAATGATCTTCTATTATGATGCCCCAGTCGACTGTATTCCCTTTTCAAGTCGACCAAACAGTAAGAAAAAGTTCAATTTCATTACTATTTTTTATACAACACTATTCACACCCCCTATAGTGTTTCTTGCCTTGCCCACAGGATCCAACAAGTTGATCGTAGAGATTGATTATTTACATAAAGATTGTTTGTTAATATGATAAAAATCAAATCTTGTTGGTGTGATGCTCTTATTTTGATTCCCTTTTCAATGATGAATACTTTAGTGCATGAAAGCTCATGTTTTATTTGTGAAAATTGATTTTTATGAACCTATGATTCATTATGGACGATTAGAGCTGTCGTATGTTCTAAATATTCATGTTGATTAAAAATAAGTTACTCTTGAGTTTTTGAGTCCTTTTTTTTGCATGAAAGATCTAAATTTTTATTTTAGAATTAGATCTATTAAACCTATATGTGAATGTGGATGCATAGATCAATATGTATGATTAAAGAACATCTTTGAATAATTAAAAGATGAAATTTTGATAAATAATATTTTGAGAGAAATAAATCTACGTCTTGGGAGATTAAATTCTCAGTTTTTAGGGACTATTTATTTTAGTTTTTAGAGACAAAAACTCTAAGTTCTAAAGGGTTATTTTTCAAATTCTAAAAGAGGCAAGTTTCAGATTTTAAAGAAAGTATGAGTTTCAGTTTATTGGTGATTTGGAGCTTCTATTTTCGCGCGAATGGATTATAAATTTGGCAACAAATTCTTTGTTTATGGCATAAATATAAACTCAAATAGAATTTAATATACACTTTAATGGACTGCTCATACGGATAAGAAGGTATAACTTTCAGGTTTTGGATAAAATATAGTTTTCAGAATTTATTGAATTTAAGCCGTTTAAATTAATTTGTTTGAGTCCAAATTTTTATGGTGACCTTCATATGTGTTGGATTTAAATTAACTTTTTCAGAATTTAATATTTATTTTTGAATGGATTGTTCTTAAATATATGAAGGTATAATATTGAGATTTTGGATAAAAGATTGTTTTCAGAATTTGCTGAATTTAAACCATTTAAATTAATTTTTTTGAGTCCAAATTTTTAAGGTAAGTTCCTTGATATGTTCTAGATTTAAATTAACTTTTCCATAATTTAATGTTTTATTTTTGAATGGACTGTTCTTAAAGGTAAGAAGGTATAACTTTCAAATTTTGGGTAAAAGATAGTTTTCAGAATTTATTGAATTTAAACCCTTTAATTTAATTTTTTATTTCCATAAATTTTTGGTGAGTTCCTCGATATTTGCTGAATTTAAATTAATTTTTGCAGAATTTAATACTTATTTTTGAATGGACTGTTTTTAAAGATAAGAAAGTACAACTTTCAGATTTTTTGATAAAAGATAGTTTTCAGAATTTGTTCAATTTAAAACCTTCAATTTAATTTGTTTCAGTCCAGATCTTTATGGTGAGTTCCTTGATATGTTCTGGATTTAAGATAATTTTTCCAGAATTTAATATTAATTTTAGAGTGGACAGTTTTGAAGAACGAAATCATGTAACTTTCAGATTTTGGTGAAATTCTAGTTTCAATTTTCGATATATTCAAGTAATGGTTTGTGGGAAATAAATCTATATTTTTGTAGAAGAAATTCTCAGTTTTTAAGGGTTATATGCTTCAGTTTTGAGAATTTTGGAAAGGTAAATTTTAAGACTTATTCTCTGTTTTTGAAAAGGTAAATTTCAGATTTTGGAAACTATAAAAATTTCAGATTTTGGGGACGAGATCCCAAATATTTAAGAGATTTGTTTCAGCAGAGTTTGAATGAATTTATAGTTGAGTTAATTGAACTTTACGAATGAATGGGAAGTGAGATTCAAAAGGTTGAGTTTAAAGAATTTCCGTAAATTGAATTTGTTTTATATATGTGAAAGAATATTTTGTATTATTGAACCAAGTTGTGTTTGATTTGAGATTTTGGGTAATGTTGTGGACCATAAAAAGGTAGTTGGCGATTTTTGAGTTATAAAACTCTAGAGGTTGAGTGGGACCCTAGCATGCTGGAAAATTAGATTTTTTAAAATTTGGCCAGTGAGGCTTTTATTATTGATTTAGTAGAGTTAAGTCTGGTAGGGTACACCAACCCTAAGGGGGATTTGTGATTTTATTTAATTGAATATAATAAATATAAGGACAGACACAAGTGGAGATGTGATGGAATTTGGGCAACGTAAGTATGGGCTCTATTTCAGTCGGGCGTATGTTTTCTGGGAATGTGTGATTTTGTGTGGTTTAGTATGTTCGTGTGGTACACTTGTACAGTCTGGCGAGATGCGCTCTGAGACTGGGTCTACTTGCAGAATGTTTAGACATGAGACGGATTTGGTATGTTCGCGCGCTATACTTGTATAGTCTTGCGAGATGCATTCCGGGACTAAGGTCTATTTGCAGAATGTACGATATGTTTGCGCAGTACACTTTACAGTTGGACGGATATATTCTGGGACTGGGGTCTACATGCGGAATGTATGGCAGGGAGGAAATTCTCCAGAGTTAGAGCGAGGCTTACGGAGTGTGTAACATCCTGAATTTTCATCTATAATTTAATATGAGTTTGTTTGATTTCACGTGTTTTCCACGTGCAAATTTATGTACATTTTCCCTTAAAAATTATTTATATTTATGTCATGAACAATTATTTTACATTCTTCTCTTTTTATTTAAAAGCATATTTTTAAACTCTAGGCCTAATCATGTAATTCTAGTCCACACTAATTAATTTAATTATTTTAATTAATAAGCCCATGGATTTTTAGCCCACTAAAACAAGCCCACTAGTTTATTCTCTTTTTGAATAAGACAACTTGTAGGGTAGACTTATTTTTGTAACAAACAAATTAATAAGCATGAACAATTAGTTACTAGGTGTGCATTGGTGACACGTGCATTGCACTTGCACGTGCCAATGCTAGAGAGAGGGGGTAGGCCGGATTACACATGGAAAGTGGGAGAGATGGAGTGAGTGGTGAGTAGTTATTTGTGTCACGCTCTGCTTCCCAAAGAGAATATGGAATACAGATACGTGACAAAAGCCCAGCGAATGATTTTCATCATCCATAAGTTGTTCAAGAATCTTTACAACATCTTACAGAAATAATCAGAGTCGGAAGCAAAAGAATCTACCAAGCATGCACATATGAACCAAATACCAATAAGAATACTTGAAACCAAAATATATTAATCTCAAATAATCCAGATTTGAATAAATCAAATATCCTGGGTCACATTGCCCAAATACAAATGAATCCAAGTACAATATACATTATTCAAAGCAATAGGAAATAATAATAATAGCAGGAAAATCATAATAGCAAAACTCCAGCAACTAGTATCACATCTCGCCTATTCCATCTGGCAGCTGATCTCCAAAAGCTGCAATTTAACAAATTGCAGGAAGAGGGAAAAGAAAACAAACTCCGGTCAATGCAAGTTACGGGCTGCTTGTAGTGCAGGATACAAGTACATGGGAAAAACTAACTAATGACATGGAATATGCATGGTGACAACACAGAATACTAGCATGGCAAGATGAACAAGTACAAGTGGCATGTGTCAAGTGTCAAGTGAACAAGTATCATGTAAACAAGCATCAAGTGTCAAGTGTCAAGTGAACAAGTATCATGTAAACAAGCATAAAGTGTCAAGTAACAAGTGAACAAGTATCATGTAATCAAGCATCAAGTGTCAAGTGTCAAGTATCACGAAATCCAGTAACAAGTGTCAAGTAGTCAAGTACAAGTATCAAGTAGCAACTAGCAAGTATGAAGTGAATAAGTATCAGGTATCGTATATCATGTACAAGTAATCAAGTATCAATTGATCATGTTCAATTCTTGTATTTATTACTATCTAGGTAGCACTTCATGTATCCCGGTTTTGACTACCTGGTTGCTACATTCAATCAAATAACGTTTAGGCCTATTGGTGGGTTTCTATAGGACCGTATACTCAGGCGTCAATTCAAGTAACAAGTAACAGGTAAACAGACACGAATCACGTAATAAAATCGTGGCAACCGAAACGGCATGAATCATGTAGTCATAAAACATGGCAACATGTAATAACTGGCATGAATCATGTAATCATGAAATATGGCAACAAGTAATAACAAGCATGAATCATGTGGTCGTGAGTTCATGGCATAATATAATCATAATAGGCATGAGTCATGTAATCGTGAGTTCATGGAAGAATATAATAATAACAGGCATGAATCATGCAAGCATGAAACATGGCAACAAGTAATGGGATCCCGGGCCCCCTTCTGAGTACGCATATCTATATTGTCTACTACTAAGGTCTTTCCCTTAACCCCAGCTTGATTATTTATTATTATTATCAAACAAGCATGTATGTGTGCAAAACATATCAAGAATAATATGACATGAATATGTAACAAGTTCAAGTTGTAAGATAAACATGTACGGGTGCAAGATAACTCATAAAAGGATAAAATAACCAAATCTCTAGTTCAGGACAGCAAGACCATACTACAGTAAAACTGAAATTCCCGAGGTTAAAAATATGCAAATCTAAATCCGTTGAAAGGTCTAGAAAATTGACTCCCGGCCAAATCCAGCGAACATATATAAGTCATATAGTGTCTCAGAAAAACATAACTCAAAACTGATTTGAAACCAAAAAAGACGTTCAGCCAGAAATTAGTAAATCGAATTCAAAGTCAGGAAAACAGCATCAAAACACCGCAAATAAATCTAGGAAAAATCTGGGGTATTCCCCTATATGTCTAGTATCAGAATATAAAGTTTCAAAATTTTCCAGTAAGATTAGTTCAGTCAGCAAAAATTAGAAAATATCAAGAAACGATAGTTTGGCAAATCTGGAATTCCCAACACTGCTGTACGAGAACAGTAATATCTCACAAACCGTGAAACAAAATCCAAATCCGCTAAAAGGAGATGAAAGTAGACAAAATAAGCTAACTTTTATATTTTAGAAAAAATTTTCATACAGTAAAAGAAATTATGGTGAAAATACAATTCTTTTCAGAACAGTGAGCAAAATCCAATAAGTATAGTTTTTATAAACAAACATGAAATGGCATATAAAACTCATCAATAAAATCCACCAAAATTCGGGGTAAACCCTAATTAAGTGTAGAAATACTGACCAAAATTTCAGATCAAAATAATATGTTTAGCACTAGTATCAAAATAGTTTAGTCATCGAAATCATCAAGAAACGAAATCTGAAAATGAAATGCACCTCTGTAGTAAAACAATCATATCTCGCACATATGAAAACGAAATCGATCATGGTCAGAAAGTTTGGAAAGAAGACAGATTTCTCTAAAAAATCATGTATAATACTGAAGTTAAGATACTAACCTTAATATGGTCTAAAATACTAATCAAAACTGATCACTGATAAAATACAGATTTTCCTTTTAACAACAAATCAACATACAACATACGAAACTCATTCCAAACACAACCAAATATGTTATAGAGTCTACTAAGTGTCCAAACATCATGAAATATGGTATATAGTATGTCCACAAGAAGTATATCACATGGGTTCAAACAAACACACGATTTCTCATAATTATCCCATAAATATAATCACATCAAGAACGGTCAAAACCTAAGTTGTTTCATGTCAAATTTGTGTCGTGAGGCAACTATGGTCAATAGCACTATAAAGACAATGCTTATCAAGATACATCACATAGGAGTTGTCTCTAGAATCCAACTACACTACAAGCAGAATTTATAACTTGTATCATTCAAAGGAATTGAGTGCAAGTTACTTGCCGTAATCGACGATGAAAATGATACCAAGAAAGAATAACGGGAACGGACTCCCGACAACGAACACGACCGATCGAACACAAATCACAGACCAAGAACGAGAACCAAACACGAACGCGATAACGAACACGAGCAACGAACACCCAACACGAGACGACCACGAACACAATAGACAAACAAGCCCATGAGCAAATAATGAACACCCGCACACCAAGAGATGTAATGGGGTGTCGGGCTGCGAGCAATCATTGTCCTTCGACAGGCGGCACGACGGACTACAGGAGTGCAACGAGGGAAGCTCGCTGCAGTTGCAAGATGTCGACAGACAGCAGCCTGGCATTGGCTGAAGTGGGTCTCGAGGCAGACTGCAGTCGAGAGGAGGTGGTGCTGGTGACTGTCTCGGGTTCTGCTAGCTGCAGGTCGCAACAAGGAAGAGGAGGTCGGAAAGGGGGCCGGTGCAGTCATTGCTGTCGGCTGGCTTGGCGGAGAAGAAGGGGAAAGGCAGGGAGAGGTCGAAGGTGGTCTGGGGCTATCACTGTTGCAGGGCAGAGCAGGGGGATGGCTGATGAGGTGGGGTCGCGAGCGGATATGAGGGCATCGCGACAGGGCTAGAGGGAGAGAGAACCGGAGTGGGGACGGAGAAAGAGATATGAGCTAGAGGTGGAGGGAGCACGGGGCACAGACGGAAGGGGGGATGGGTTGAGGTGCAGAAAGTTGAAGAGGCGGCTAGGTGGAAGGGGTATACAGGGATGAATATAAGGGTATATATATAGGAGAGGGTATATTAGGGTTAGGCTGAGGAGTATAATATTGGGTTTCGGGTAGTTATACAGTGGGTTAACGGGTTGAATACTTATATGATAATGGGTATTTGGAAACAGGGTAGGGTTTGTAAACGGGTTGGGTTAATATAATGGGTGTAAACAGGGTTGAGATAGGGTTATTGGGTTTAAGTTAATTGGGTTTGGGTATGAGATGGTTTATAATGGGTTTGGTTTTAGGTTAGGATGGTTATTGGGTTTGGGTTTTAAATAAAAATCCAATAAGAAAATTAAATAACCAATAAAACATAATTTATAAAATAATGTAATTTAAATACAATATAGACTTTATTTAGAATAACTACAAATATAATTTATAAATGGAACTAGGTTTTTAATAACCAATCAAAGTAATAACCATAATAAAAATGGTAATAAAAATAATAATGAATAATAACAACAATAATAGTAAACATAAACATAATAATAATAATACTAATGATAACCGAAAACAAATAAAATTATTAATAGATTTTAATAGAAGATCCAATAGTACAATTTGACAAAGAATTTGAAAACTGGACAAAAAAAAATTTGCGAAAACTTTTAAATACAGAAAGTATACAAAAATACGTTTTTGGAAAAACGGGGGCTACAAATCCTACCCACCTTACAACAAAATTTCGTCCTCAAATTTTGCTTAGGCGGTACATAGGACAAGGCAAAAGCAAACTTAAGGAAGGGCAACAAAACAGAGGGCTAAGGGAAAGGAACAAACTAGTGTCAATACCAAAAGGAAGGAAGTGGATAACAAAGGTCAAATGGAATGCATGAAAAAGAGTAAGCAGTATCAAAAGAAAAGAAATCAACACAAGATAACAAAACAAGATAAGGAGTAAATAGAACTGGAATCAAAAAGAGAAAAGACAGGGAAGAATTGAATCAAATAATGAATGGGTGCATGATGGCAAAATGGAATTCAGAAAGAAGTAACTGGTATCAAAAAATGAAGAAAAAAAATATTACAAGACTTGCAAGATAACAAAGCAAAGAGACAGGGAAAATGAATGGATGAACGGGGGTGAGGAAAACACAATGCAGAAGATAAATATGAAAGAAAAATGCAGAGAAATGAAGAAACAAAATAAACAACAAAACAACAAATGCAAAATATACCTGGAACAACTTCTTCAGCTGACTCAGCATCTGCAGCAGTCAGGTTGAAAGCCTGACCTCTCCTGGGTGCCGCCTGCTGAACTGGATCCCCGACTGGAAGATCCATCCTCCGCTATGGCAATCCCGCACCGAATAGTCAGCCAAACCACAACCAAAATAGCGGTGATTTGCACGCCTGCAGTCTCTGCGCACGTGCCCGTACCTCTGGTAGAAATCACAGAATCCCTCTCTCCGAGGAGCGGCAGAAGGATAAGGAGCTGTCCTGTCAGGCTGTGCTGGAACAGTTTT
Source organism: Hemerocallis citrina (assembly GCA_017893485.1). NCBI lineage: Eukaryota > Viridiplantae > Streptophyta > Magnoliopsida > Asparagales > Asphodelaceae > Hemerocallis > Hemerocallis citrina. The sequence continues at coordinate 51,635,097 of CM030360.1, forward strand.
CGGATCGGCCCACCAGAAGGCCTAGCAACAACGGAGGAGTGCGGAACAGCCCGCTAAGAAGGAGTCAACCCACCACGAGCCTGCTACTGAGCTCGAGCTGCCTCAAGAGCTTCAGCATGAGTATGCAAGCGAAGGGAGACAAGCTACACCTTGATGTCTCGGTCAAGTCCCAATATGAATCTACGAGCCTTGCCTTCTTCGTTCACCACCAGAATGGCTGCGAAGCAGCTAAGTCTAGTAAATTCAGCTGCGTACTCATCCACAGACCAGGAGCCCTGTTTCAAGAAATTCTCTTGTTACAACATTGTTTGGACAATATGTAAAAAATTTCATTACTAGAAATAACGACCAACCTGTTTCAGGGCCAAGAATTGTTGCTCCATTTCTACTCTAATGCTGCTAGGAAAGAACTTCTCCAAAAAGTTCCTAGTGAAAGTGGCCCAAGTAATCTGTCATTCGAGCCTTTCAAACTCGGACCTCTACCAGATATGAGCCAAGTCCACTAGCTGGATGGCTACCACATCCACTCGATCTGTATTTGCAACTTTAGCTGCCAAAAGCAGTTGCCCGGTCCGAATCAGCCACTATTCTGCCTCCAAAGGCATCTCAGTGCCTGAAAACCTATCGGGATGCAGCCTCATGAAGTCTGTGACTGTTCCCGGACAGGAAGGAAGAGTTGCCTCCATAAGCACAGCAGGCGGAGGAACCCAAGCAGCTTCCAAAGCAGCCATCACCAAGTCACTGTGGTTCTGCTGCATATTGATCAGCCGCTCCAACACAGTGATAACAGCCTCAATCCCAGGCTAATCTTCCGGGAGATGAGAAGTAGAACCCCTACGAGGCATAGTCTGCACAAAACCAAAAACAATTAGCATCCAAGTCAAAGTTGATCATGATTCATTTATGTATGCATGGTTTGTGAAATGTTGAGCCGATCCCAGTTCGGGCCAAACTTGTTGAATATATCATTTGAACTAATACATTAGCCAAACCTGGACTCTGATACCACTAAAAACCTTGTCACCCCGCTTTCCAAAAGAGAATACGGAATACGGATACATGACAAAAGCCAAGCGAATGATTTTCATCATCCATAAGCTGTTCAAGAATCTTTACAACATCTCACAGCAATAATCAGAGTTGGAAGCAAAAGAATCAACCAAGTATGCACATATGAACCAAATACCAACAAGAATACTTAAAACCAAAATATATTAATCTCAAATAATCCAGATCTGAATAAGTCAAATATCCTGGGTCACATTGCCCAAATACAAATGAATCCAAGTACAAGATACATTATTCAAAGCAACCGAAAATAATAATAATAGCAGAAAAATCATAATAGCAAAACTTCATCAACTAGTATCTCATCTCGCCTATTCCATCCTGCAGCTGATCTCCAAAATCTACAATTTAATAAATTGCAGGAAGAGGGAAAAGAAAATAAACTCCCGTCAATGTAAGTTACGGGCCGCTTGTACTGCAGGATACAAGTACATGGAAAAAACTAACTAATAATATGGAATATGCATGATAACAACACAGAAAACTAGCATGGCATGATGAACAAGTACAAGTGGCATGTGTCAAGTGTCAAGTGAACAAGTATCATGTAAACAAGCATCAAGTGTTAACTGTCAAGTATCATGAAATCCAGTAACAAGTAACAAGTGTCAAGTAGTCAAGTACCAGTATCAAGTAGCAAGTATCAAGTGAACAAGTATCAGGTATCGTGTATCATGTACAAGTAATCAAGTATCAAGTGATCATGTTCAAGTCTTGTATTTATTACTATCTAGGTAGCACTTCATGCCTCCCGGTTTTTACTACATGGTTGGTACATTCAAATAAGTTACATTTAGGCCTAGTGGTGGGTTTCTATAGGGCCGTGTACTCAGGCGTCAAGTCAAGAGTAACAGGTAAACAGGTACGAATCACGTAGTGAAATCGTGGCAACAGAAACAGGCATGAATCATGTAGTCATGAAACATGGCAACATGTAATAACAGGTATGAATCATGTAATCATGAAATATGACAACAAGTAATAACAGGCATGAATCATGTAGTCGTAGTTCAAGGCATAATATAATAATAACATGCATGAATCATATAATTGTGAGTTCATGGCAGAATATAATAATAACAGGCATGAATCATACAAGAATGAAACATGGCAATAAGTAATGGGATCACGGGCCTCCTTCTGAGTACACATACCTATATTGTCCACTACCAAGATCTTTCCCTTAATCCCAGCTTGATTATTTATTATTATTATCAAAAAAGCATGTATGTGTGCAAAATATATCAAGAATAACATGGCATGATCATGTAACAAGTTCAAGTTACAAGATAAACAAGTACGGGTGCAAGATAACTCATAAAATGATAAAATAACCAAATCTCTAGTTCAGGACAGCAAGACCATACTACAGTAAAACTAAAATTCCCAGTGTTAAAAATATGCAAATCTAAATCCTTCAAAAGGTATAGAAAATAGACTCCCGGCCGAATCCAGGAAACATATATAAGTCATATAGTGTCTTAGCAAAACGTAACTCAAAACTAATTTGAAACTAGAAAATACGTTCAGCCAGAAATCAGTAAATTGAATTCAAAGTCAAGAAAATAGCATCAAAACATTGCAAATAAATCTAGAAAAAATCTGGGGTATTCTCCTATATGTCTAGTATTAGAATATAAAGTTTCAAAATTTTCCAGTAAGATTAGTTTAGTCAACAAAAATCAGAAAATATCAAGAAACGATAGTTTGGCAAACCTAGAATTCCCAACACTACTGTACGAGAACTGTAATATCTCGCAAACCGTGAAACGAAATCTAAATCCGCTAAGGGAGATGAAAATAGATAAAATAAGCTAACTTTCATATTTCATAAATATTTTTCATACTGTAAAACGAATTAGGGTGAAAATATAATTCTTTTCAGAACAGCGAGCAAAATCCAGCAAGTATAGTTTTATAAACAAGCATGAAATGGCATATAAAACTCATCAATAAATGCACCAAAATTCGGAGTAATCCCTAATTAAGTTTAGAAATACTGACCAATATTTCGGATCAAAATAATATGTCTAGCACTAGTATCAAAATAGTTTAGTCATTGAAATCATCAAGAAACGAAATTTGGAAATGAAATACACCTTTGCAGTAAAACAATCATATCCCACACATACGAAAACGAAATCGATCAAGGTCAGGGAGTTTGGAAAGAAGACGGATTTCTATAAAAATCATGTTTAATACTGAAGTTAAGATACTAAACTTAATATGGGCTAAAATACTAATCAAAACTGATCACTCACAAAATACAGATTTTTTTTAACAACAAATCAACATACAACATACGAAACTCGTTCCAAACACAACCAAACATGTTATAGAGTCTACTAAGTGTCCAAACATCCTGAAATAGGGTATATAGTATGTCCACAACAAGTATATCACATGGGTCCAAACAAACACACGATTTCTCATAATTATCTCATAAATATAATCACATCAAGAACGGTCAAAACCTATGTTATTTCATGTCAAATTTGTATCGTGAGGCAACTATGGTCAATAGCACTATAGAGACAATACTCATCAAGATACATCATACACGAGTTGTCTCTAGAATCCAACTACACTACAAGCAAAATTTATGACTTGTATCATACAAAGAAATTGAGTACAAGTTACTTGCCTTAACCGACCACGAAAATGACACCAAGCAAGAATAACGGGAACAGATTCCCGGTAACGAACATGGCCGAACGAACACAAATCACGAACCAAGAACGAGAACCAAATACGAACGCGATAACGAAGACGAGCAACGAACACCCAACACGAGAAGACTCACGAACACAATAGACGAACGAGCCCACGAGCAAATAATGAACACCCACACACCAAAAGAGGCAACAGGGTGTCGGGCTGCGGGCAATCGCTGTCCTTCGATAGGCGGCGCGACGGACTGCAGGAGTGCAACGATGAAAGCTCACTGCGGTTGCAAGGTGTCGACAGACAGCGGGCTGGCGTCGGCTGAAGTGGGTCGCCAAGAAGACTGCAGTCTAGAGGAGGAGGTGGTGGTGACTGTCTCGGGGTCTGTTGGTTGCAGGTCGCAGCAAGGAAGAGGAGGTCAGAGAGGGGACTGGTGCAATCATTGCAATCGCTAGGCCTAGCGAAGAAGAAGGGGATAAGCAGGGAGAGGTCGGAGGTGGTCTGGGGCGTCGTAGTTGCAGGGCAGAGCAGGGGGATGGCTAACGAGGTGGGGTCGCGAGCAGATAGGAGGGCGTCGCGACACGGCTAGAGGGAGAGAGAATTGGAGTGGGGATGGAGGAAGAGAGATGAGCGAGAGGTGGAGGGAGCACGGGGCACAGACGGAATGGGGAATGGGTTAAGGCGCAGGAAGTTGAAGAGGCGGCTAGGTGGAAGGGGTATACAGGGATGAATATAAGGGTATATATATTGGAGAGGGTATATTAGGGTTAGGCTGAGGAGTATAACATTGGGTTTCGGGTAGTTAAACAGTGGGTTAATGGGTTAAATACTTATCTGATAATGGGTATTAGGAAGCAGGGTAGGGTTTGTAAACGGGTTGGGTTAATATAATGGGTGTAAACCGGGTAGGGATAGGGTTATTGGGTTTAAGTTAATTGGGTTTGGATATTAGATGGTTTATAATCGGTTTGGTTTTAGGTTAGGATAGTTATTGGGTTTGGGTTTTAAATAAAAATCCAATAAGAAAATTTAAATAACCAATAAAACATAATTTATAAAATAATGTAATTTAAATACAATATAGACTTTATTTAGAATAACTACAAATATAATTTATAAATGGAACTAGGTTTTTAATAACCAATCAAAGTAATAACCATAATAAAAATGGTAACAAAAATAATAGTAATAATAATAATAATGAATAATAACAATGACAATAATAAACATAAACATAATAATAATACTAATAATAACCGAAAACAAATAAAATTATTGATAGATTTTAATAGAAGATCCAATAGTACAATTTGACAAAGAATTTGAAAACCGGAAAAAATAATTTGCAAAATTTTTTAAATACAGAAAGTACACAAAAATATGTTTTTGGGAAAACAGTGGTTACAATTTGATCATGGGTGGTTGTTCTAACTCCCTAATGCATCCTAACCTCTCATCTACACATATCTAAATCAATCTTATCCCTCCATTTGTGTTTGAAAAGTATATAAATACCCCCTCATCTTCTTCATGAAATGCACTTGAAAATTTGCAAGAGAAAAAGAAAGAAAAGAACAAGTTGTGAGAAAAAGATGAGGGCAACTGTGAGTGGAAAGATTGAGAGAGTTGTGTGTGTGTTCCCTTTCACATTGGAGGCCGGCCTATCATCAAAAGGAGCAAGGAGGAGGAGCTCGGGTTCCATCAAGCAAGGAAGAGAAGGCACTTTTGGTGGCACAATCTAGGAGGAGAAGGAACCGTTCATGCGTTCAAGGAGCATTCTAGGAATTTTTCAAGTGTTTCTTCATTTAAGGTGGCAATTTCTCAAGCTTCTAAACTAGATACCATGCTAGGATTGAAATTGTGAATATGCTAGAAACAAGTAGGAAAGATTGCCCTACTTTTGTTTGAAGAGATTAATAAGAAAAAGAAGTTCTAATTGATCTACATGAAAAGTAAGTAAAATAAATTGAAAAAGTAGGGCAATCTAATTGGTCTACATGTATTATTTAAAATGTGTTATGATGGATTGTTAATATAATGGCATGCTAGGATTGATGAATTATGATTTTTATGAAAAATGTGCTTATGAATGATTGGTAGAATGTAATATGTAGAAAATTGTGTCTTTGGATAAATTTTAGAATGCAAACTAGTAATCATGATTAAGAAATAGATTGGTTTGTGGTAAAAAGTGTGTTTTAATTGCCATTTATGAGTAGTATTGTAGTCACTAGAATTATCATCATTGTTGCCTTTTGAAACATAAGAAAAGACTAATTTGTGAAACTAAGTTTAATTTAAAATCTTGTTTGTGTTAAAGAATGAAAATAATAACTATAAGAACACATTATGAATGAGGAAGAATATGTTTATAAGCGAATTTTTTCAAAAAAAGAAATATTCCCATGTCGAAATGTTTTCATGAATCATTTTTAAAATGAACTAAGGAAAAATAATAATAGCCTTTTATGTTTTAAAATGAGTTTTATGCAATTTATGAAAGTACAAGTTACAGTTTTCCAAAAAATGTAATCAGGGAAAGATCTAGATTTTCTAAGTGCAAATAAAGAAAGAGAGAAAAATCGAGTTTCTGAAAAGAGCTAGAAACAATACAGTTTGACAAAAAAGCATTTTTACTTATTTCTTATACGGGTGAGTCACTCGGACTTACTGGTCTTTGGGTCCATTTTAATAGGGTTACTGTAGCACAGCGAAACCCTGGGTCTTGGGTTCGAGTCTATCTAGAGACTCTGTTTTCTGAAAATTCAATTTTTACTCAAACCCGAAGCCCAAAACCCAAGTATAAATCAAGTCCCCCTTTAAACAGTTGGTCGCTATGGACTTTTTGGTCCTCGGCTGCAACACAGTGCTGTCACTATTCACTAGCGGATGAGTGTGCGTGGGTTCGATCCGGCCTCTGGCAAAAAATTTTAGTTTTGATTTTTTTATATTTCTAAGGTTTTTAATGTTTAAAAAATTGAGAAAAAATGTTAGAATCATTCTAAAAATGCATAGAATTCATGAAAAATTATTTTCTTGAATATTGACCTATTATATTGAGAATCAAAAGTAAAATTTTGAAAAGAAAAATTAATAAGATTTAGAATGTGATTTTCTTGGTAATTAAAGATACAAATATTTTGTTGAAGATAGAGAAATTGTGAAGAGTTCATAAATGAGGTTTTTGACATGTAAAATATTGAGTAAAATGAAATATGAGATTGTTGATTAAAATCAATGCAAATATGTCATGAAAAATTAAATGGGATTAGATATGAGATTGTTGTTCAAAATTATGAAATTTTGTGTATGAAATAAAGTAAAAGAAACATGATGAAAGGTTAAATTTGTGAATATGTATACTCTCATTTTGATGAGCATGAAAAGAAAATTGAGACTAATGTTTTAGCTAAGTCCTCACATGGGCATGAATGAAAAAGTTGAAAGAAAAATGTGATAAATAAAGACCAAGATTGGGTCATGATTGATGTTTAAGACCGATGTAGAGGTAATGCTAATTCTACAGTATTGATTTTTATTCATGATTCAATTATCTAAGGATTAAACACATAAAGAAGATGTGATGAAAGTAAGAGAAAAACATAAGTATGAGGGCCCTCGGATCTATGATGTGAGAGTGTTCACAGGATGTCCACATGATTCGTCATGTTAGGGCATGGATACTTCTCCAGGATATCGTATCGTCGACGACGCTTGTGGAGTGCTCGGTGACTATGTAGTTCCATCTTTCCATGGCGGAGGTAAATTGTTCATAGGATGCCTGCATGATGCGTCATGTTAGTGCGTGGGATTCTCTCTAGGATGTCTGGGCATGAGCTCGTAACTCATAAAATACCTAGGATACTTACAGTAGTTGTCCTACTAGTTTAACTCATGGCGAGGGAATCAACCCTACAAGATGAAGAACGGTTAAGGGCTTGCCCTCGGACCTATATAGTATGGGATGCATAGAATCCGAACAAGTGCATATTAGTGTCATGTAATATAAATAACTGCATTAAGAATTAAGTGCACAATCACACACGACATCAATAGGATAGTCCCCTTTAGCTTTGTTTGTGACAAGTGTGTGGTTTCTAAGTAAGAGAAATTGATGTATTATATCCTAGCGTCAGTTGTATGCAACTGACATGCCCACAGTTTCTATGCTGGATAAAGTGATTAACAAATCAAAAGAATGAATGCTGCTTAAAGAAATGTTCAAGCTATTGTTTAATTTATGTAACATGTTGTAATTTATATTTCCGCTGCATTGATGTAAAATCTGTTGTAATAAATTCTTTATAAAATTGTACGAAGTGAAGTGTAAAGATCCTGTGGAACTCCGAATTCAGTCTTATTTAGAATTCGGGGTGTAACAGGGTGCTTGCGTGTCTACACATTTATAGCTCGACGGGATGCATACCGGGGCTGGGATCTATTCACGGAGTGTCTAATCTTATTTCTATCACCCTAGTAGGTTAGTTGCATAACGAGAGATTGAATCCTATAAAGTAAAGAACGATAAGGGCTTGCACCAGTCCTATGTAGAATCGGATGCATAGAATCAGACAAGTATGCATTAGAAATCATGTGTGCATTTTGTTTTCTTGAACATTGTTTTAATGTATTTTGCTTTTGTTTCTTTTTTAAAAACACTTAGTATAGTTTCACTTTTTTTTGAATCTTTTATTGTTATTTCATTTCATGTTATGTGGAAAGTTTGTGATTGTGAGACTTTGGAAGGTTGCTATTAGTATAGTATTGCGTCAGTTGACTTCAACTGACTCTCCCACTCTTCAGTTATTTTGCAGGATTTGCAAGTGAGTTGCCTAGGTGAAGTAGAAGCTTGGATTTGAGATGATTAAAGTTTAAGTGTTGGGTTAAATTTAATTTGTTTTCCGTTATTCAAATGTAAGAAATAATTGTTGTAATAAAAAATTTTAAATTTTTTTCCTGTATTCGATACTGTGTTTGGATTACATTGAAGTACATTCTGGAATTTTTGCTACTTATTTCTAATTTTATTTCTTGAAAATTTGGAGTGCTACAAAGTTGGTATTAGCTTCAATTAGTAATACTAAACATGGTATAAGGAATGAACCTAGGTAGACATTAGAAATGTGAGTACCTAGGTGGACATTAGATGTGTGAGTTAATTGTTTCTATCATGAATGCTTGTAGTAAAATTTGAATTATTTGTATGTCTATATTCGAATAAAAAGTTCTTTATCGTAGGTGGGTTGATTGTTTTCGTGTAAATAAAAGATGAATAATTTGTTTACTCTTGCTGTTATAATTACTTTTTAATTATTTTTATTATTATTGACGTTTAATTGGTATAATTTTATTAGTTATTGACTTATCTATTTTTGTACAAATCTAATTATAATTGTTTAATTTTAAAGAATGTTTTACTAGTTCTAGCCTATTGTTCTATAAGTTTTTGTTTTATAGAAACAAATTTTATTATTGAAGTTTAGAATGTGGCAAATCTAGCTTTATCTCTTCTATTGGTATATGCAGTTTATAGTTTGAATAACATAATGTTTTATTTTTGTTTGTCACTTTTGTGTGACGGACACTACAATAATTACATTATAATTAATAATCTTTACTTGAATTTTATTTTCTTTTGGTTATTGCTTTGAATATATTATGTTTTCGTAGATAGCTATTTAGATCAGTTTATAATAGTTTTTTAAAGTTGCACCTGACGATATTTGTTTTAATATTATTTTTTGAAAGTTAATGAGGTGTATACATGTACAACTATATAGTAACACAATCAAAATTTTATGATGGTTTTACTAGATTGAACGATTTGACCCGTAAGATTTAAGTTGGATTTGTTTCAAGTTCTTTTATTTATTTTTCTATTGTTATTGTTTTCAGATTTTTATTTAATATTATTAATATCAGATTTTATTAGTTTCGGGTTTTATTTATTTATTTATTTATTTATGATTAGTCTCAGGTTTTTGAGTTTCAGGTTTATTAAATTTCAGAACTTTATAAGTATCAATTTTCTGTGAATTTCATATCTTAAATGTTGTTATATTTTAATGGCTTCAGAATTCGTATATTAGAGATTTCATATTTTAGATTTCTGGTTCAAATTTCTTAAATTTCAGTTTTCATTTACACATCTTAGAATGTGTATATCTCAAATTTTGTTAGCTGTTATGTCGGATTTTATTAATTTTATGATTCATATAATTCAGATTTTTTTTATGACTCAAATTTCTATGAGAGATTGAGCATGTGAATATTTAAAATAAAATGTGGTGAGATATTATTCAAATTTTAAGGGATATAATTTCAGCTTTGGAATTTCATAATTTCATATTTTTAATGAGTATAATTTCAGATTTTGGGAACATATAATTTTATATTTTAACAAGTTTAGAATTTGAATGATTTTAAATTTTACTTTTTTATTGGTTTTAGATTTGAATGATTTCTGATTTTTAGAATGAGAAACGTTTGTATTTGATCGGTCATACTTGAAATTTTAGATTAATTAGCTCCTATAACCGAATTAGATTAAATTCTGTTTTAATTGATTAGTTACAGATTCTTGAATTTATTACATTTCAAGATGACAAATTCCAGATTTGAGTATATAAATATTTCAGTTTTGGTATGATGTGATTTCAGATTTATAATTTCTGGATTGGTACAATATAATTCCATATTATTGAAACGTATAAATATAGATTTGAAAAGGTGAAATTTTAGATTTTGAGTGAATATAATTTCTTATTTGAAAGCATATAATTTTAGTTTTAAGGAGTACAAATGTCACGCTCTGCTTCCCAAAAAGGAATACAGAATACAGATACGTGACTAAGTCCAGCAAATGATTTTAATCATCCATAAGCTGTCAGGATCTTTAAAATATTTCACAGGAATATCAAAGTAAGAAGCAAGACAGGTCAACGACGCATGCAAATACGAATCAATATACCAACAGAAATTTACTTGAAACAAAGCTTAATAAATTTCAAATAAACCAGATCTGAACAAATTAATAATTCTGGGTCACATTGCCCAATACAAAATAATCCAAGTACCAATACATTTATTCAAAATAAGCAACATGAAATAATAGTAATAGTAGGAAGAACTACAGGACTGGAATTTCATATCACCTACTCCATCGGGCAGCTGATCACCATAATCTGCAATTTAACAAATTGCAGGAAAAGAAAAGAGAAACAAAACTCCCATCAATGCAAGTTACGGGCCGCCTGTAGTGCAGGCACAAGTACAGGAAAAGAATAAACAACTTAGAGTAACAGCGGAAGCAAACATAATATGGAATAGACATGGCAACAAAATAGAACAACAATCAAGAATAATGAACGGAATCAAGTAGTATGGTGAGACAACAGGTGTATATAACATGTGACAGGTAACAGGTATCATGCAAGCAGGTACAGGTAAATGTGTAACAGGTGTCAAATAGCATGTACAGTTAATCATGTAACAGGTAAGCATGTAGCAGGTATCATGTTATATCAAGTCTTGTGTTTATTACTATCTAGGTAGCATTTCATGCGCCCCAGGTTTTTACCACATGGTTGCTACATGCATGAAAATTTTGTTTAGATCTAGTGGTGGGTTTCTATAGGACTGTGTACTCAGGCGTCATGTAACAGGTAGCAGGAACAGGTTCATGAATTAGACAGGTACACGAATCAACTGATTCATGCATCAACAGGTTCATAAATCAAGCAGGTATACGAATCAACCGATTCATGCATCAACAGGTATCAGGTACACGAACCAATAGGTCCATGCATCAAAGCATAAAGTACAACAGGTTCACGAATCCACAGATTCATGAATCAAACATAATGTGCAACAGGTTCATGTGTCAACATGAATCAAATATAAAATGAGAAACACGGACCACCTTCTGAGTACACATACCTATATTGTCCACAATTATGGTCTTTCCGTTAACCCCGACTTTATTACTTGTTATTTGATGTGTCTAATTTATATACAAATATTTGTACTCATTTACCTATTTAAATGGCTTGTTTTCGCTGATATTGTCTATAATTCATCTTATTTCTATATAATTTCATTTAATTAATAATTTTTGAAGAAATAATATTTTTGATGCAAAAAGTAAAGAATTGTGGGAAGAAATCAACAAACAAAGTAAAATAATGGATTTATCAATTTTTATTATTTTGTTGAGTTAAAAGTGCGACAAATTATTTTAAAAGGATTTTTATAAGCTAATTTGATCTGTAGTTAGTTTAATTAATTTTAAACTAATTAATTTTATTTTATTTAAAAGTCCTAATTTCTAGTATTATTTTGTGTATGTAGAAGCACGTGGTGGGCATAAAGGAAGAAAAGAAAGAAAAAGAAACAAATAAAATTCTGGATTAAAAAGGAAGGAAATAAAGGAAGAGTGTGGACTTTTATGCAAAAAGCGCAACCCTAATTCTCCTTCCCGTCCTCTATAAGAAGAAGCAAAGAAGAGAGAGATGATGAAGAGGTGACGGATAACAAATTATTAAAATAAAAATAAGAATAAAAAGGAAAAGGAGGACGTGACGACTGGAGAGAGAGAGTACTTGTTCAATAGGCTTCGGATTGGACACGCAATCAAGGAGTCTGACTTGGCTAGTGGGCTTCCGGACGAAACCAGGAGAGAAAGCAGGAGAGAGAACGGCGTGCAGCAGCAGAGGCAGGACCCAGCACATGTGGCGACGTGATGCATCTGACGTGGCGCTGTCTGCTGCTATCTCTGACCGATGCTGGGATCGAGACACGACGTGACCCCCTCTGACAGCGACGCAGACAGCTGCTGATCTGATGGGCGGCTCGGATTACGAAGCGACAGCCTCTGGTTTTGGGACACGCGGCCTGACAACGGCAGTGTGACAGACTGATGCGTTGATGTGACGGCGCGTAACGACAACACCTTTGACTCTGACTTTTGAGATAGAAAAGGGGTTTGAAATAAATTTTGTATTCTTTTGTATCTTTTCTTCTCTATATTTTTTTTTATGCAATCCCAAACAATTATGAACTGAATTTATTGTTCTAGAGGCTAAGATGTAGCCAAGTTTTGTAGAACACAAATTTTAAATCCTTATTATTACCCTATTTTTCCTAGTTGTGTTTTAATTTTTATTATTTATGTGTACAACATGGCGGATAGACATTTGTATGATTTTTCAAATCATAAAGAGACCGAACAGGTTATTTGTGATTAATAAAAATTAACACCGTATATTGGAGGACGTGACCGTTAAGAAATCCAATTTCTCAATTAATAATTTGATGGATAGGTGAAGAATTAGTTGAGAATAATTTTTAGACTACGTTGATAGAGTGGTTAATATCTTTAGGATTTGGTCGACAATTTGGGAAAGATAATATTTTTATTTATAAGGAATTAAAATTTTGTGTGTGTGATAAACGAGGTAAACCAAGAGCCCTAGAACTAATTTTACCATTAAACAAAGTACAAGAGCTTCATAGTTTCACAGCCCTCTCCCTCTTCACCAATTTAGTTAGATTTAATTAGAGTAAAGTAATTTAGTTATTTTATCATTTATAAAATTCGACCTTCCAAATAGTGATTCATCTAGCGATATCGGTACTCAGTAAAATATCTAGTCCCCGTGGGTTCGACACTCTACTCATCTATCTATATTACTTGTGCGATTTTGTACACTTGCAAATATCAACATCAAGTTTTTGGCGCCGTTGTCGGGGACTAGTTATTCTTTTATTGATATTGAAAATTGCTAGATTATTGCTAATTTGGATTTTTTGTAATTATTTTAATTTTATTATTATTTTACATCTTTATTTTCTCTTGACTAACTTTTAACTTTTATTTATTTTTCTTATTTTTATTTTTTTTTAGTTTTTCTATTTTTTTGGTCTTTCTATTTTTTTCAACACTTACGTTTCAGGACATACACGTACATTATCATGGCGAACGATGAGAACAGGCCTTTGAGAGACTATGCTATGCCCTCAATTTATGAGTCAAGCATAAAGAAGCCGGTTATTGAAGCTAATGATTTTGAAATTAAACCGGTGATGATTTTAATGATTCAACAGACTGTTCAATTTTGGGGACTACCACACGAGGATCCATACGCTCACATTGCAGATTTTTTAGAAATTTGTGACACTTTCAAGCACAATGGTGTATCAGACGATGCAATTAGACTGAGACTCTTTTCTTTTTCCCTACGAGATAAGGCGAAGGCTTGGCTATATTATCTACCACCAGGTAGTATTACTACTTGGGAGGGACTTGCACAAAAGTTTCTAGCCAAGTATTTTCCACCAGCAAAGACCGCAAGGCTAAGAAATGATATTTGCACATTTACTCAATTTGAGACCGAGTCTTTGTATGATGCATGGGAAAGGTTTAAAGAGTTATTAAGAAAGTGTCCTAATCATGAACTATCGAAATGGCTGCAAATGCAAACATTTTATAATGGTTTGGGAATTACACATAGATCTATGGTTGACGCAGCAGCTGGTGGTGCACTGATGAGCAAAACTTACCAAGCAGCCTATGATCTTTTAGAGGAGATGGCATCAAATCATTACCAGTGGTCTTCAGAGAGAACGATGCCAAGAAAAGTGGCTGGAGTTTTTGAACTTGATCCTTTTTCTACTTTATATACAAAAAATGATATTTTATATGAACAAGTAGAAAATATGAATTTTAATGTTTTTCAATCTAATATGATTTGTGATCTTTGTGCAGGAAATCATGCAAGTTCAGATTGTCAAGTGGGGAACCCTTTTGCTCCATCAAATGCTGTACATGAAAATTTTGTGTCAAACTTTCAAATGCAAAACAATCATTATGCAAACACATACAATTCAGGATGGAGAAACACCCCCAATTTTTCATGGAACAACAATCAAGAAGCAGTTATACACCCTCAAAATTTTTCACAGGAAGAAAAGAAGCCGACACTTGAAGACATGTTTATGCACTACATGCAAAAGACAGATTTGGCAATCCAAAATGTTACAAATTCAACTTCGGCTTCCATTCACAATCTTGAGGTACAAATTAGTCAATTTTTAAATATTATTAATGACAAAACTGCAGGAACATTACCAAGCAACACAGTTGTCAACCCCATGGAAGATTTCAAGGCAATAACACTAAGCAGCGGGAGGATAATTGAGCAACCACAAGAAGAAAATGAACAACATAATGTGGTTGAAAAGCAAAGTGAGATTGAACAAATTGTGGAGGAACAAATTCAGCATGAGCAAGTAATGTATGATATTTTTAATTCCACAAATATTCCTCCGGAAGAACAGTCATCTATTCAAGTAAGTAAAACTGATTTAATTGTGGGCGAGAAACATAAGGCAAAATTTGAAAAATCACCAATCGAAGTATGTCCAACAAATGCAACAAATTTTGAACCTGAAAAAGAAAATATTTTTGAACATGTTATGTATTTGGATGCTGAACCTTCTATTTATTCATTTTTGCAGCATAAATTCAAAGAGGTGGGGGAATCAAAGACATCATCATCTAAAAGGAAACGCCTCAAGCTAGAGCTTGAACCAGATCCACACAAGAAGAGAAAAATTAGAAAGGATGTTTTAATGTTGTTGGATCTTGGCGTTACATAATCATCTCACCCCCATGTCTGGCTGAAGACTTAAAACTTAGCGCTTCTTGGGAGGCAACCCATGTTCTATTTTATTGAATTTAGTGTTTATTTATCTTTTATTTTATTTTATTTTAATTTTTGATTTTATCTTGTAGGATTGCATAAATTTTGGAAGTCGCCGGGCGGAGCTGTTTTAAACACCTGCATTGATGGCTGTTTTTGAGCAGTTTAGAGTCAAAATCTGGAAAACCGATTCAAAGAGAAGTTGTAGACAATTGTCTTAGCTTTCCAGCAAAAAAAAATTCAGCCTATTTCGATATCTACAGCTTCAGATATCGTCAAAATACTGAATGCTGCGCGTGCAGAAATTTAAAGACGAATCAGGGGAGATATTCTAAACTTTTTGCATTCTTTTTGTTTTTGTTTTTCTTTCCCATTGAGGACAATGTGATATTCCAGTTTGGGGGGAAGGTTTACAAATTTATTATTTATTTTTAGAAAATAAAAACCAAATTTTAGAAGGATTTCAATTAAGCTCACCATTACACTTTTGAGTTCTTTATTGTGATAAGCATTGAAACAATTTTTTTGGGATAAACAATTTTTTTTTATAAAGCAATATTAAGCATACTTATTTACTTTAGGATTATTGAGTTTCAAAATTCCTTACAAAATTGTGTGAGTCATGCTATTATACATAAAAGACAAATGTGATGCTTTTTCTCGTGATTATCCCCTTTGATCTAGTCCTAAACAAAGTTTATGTAAATAGAGTAATAATGAAAAAAAATAAAAATTAATATGAATAAAGTCAATCTACTCCAATGTTTTGAGTTGCTTAGTAACTAGGGGTATTCATCACCAATGTTTACTTTTACGTAAAACGGCAACTTGAAATAAGAGTATGCAAAGCACTTTAAGTTTGTGACTTGTTGAGTAACCGGGTGAATTCATCACAAATGATTTCCATTCGCGTAAAAAGGCAAGTGACAACTTAAAGAAAGGACAAAAAAAAAAAAAAAAAAACTCTAGTTTGCTACTCGGTTTGTAGTAGAGAGAAGGGATAATCACAGATTGAGTTGTTGCATAATATAATTACATTAATTGCATGACAAATGCGATTGGGTTGGGAGTTATGAATAAATAATTGCACTGGAGAAAATGGGTATGTTTAGGTTGACTTTATTTGCAATTGTTTATATTTTTAATTGAAATTTTGATGCTTGCATGATAAGATCTCTTGGTGTGATGAGTTGAGTCTACTATTATTATTCCCTTGTTTATGATTATTATTATTTAATAGATATTTATGTGCATAAAATAGAGCAAGAATAACATGGCATGAACAAGTAACAGGTTCAGGTTGAAAGATAAACATGTACACGTGAAAGACAACTCACAACAGGGTCAGACAACGAAAATTCTACTTTAGGACAGCAAGACAGTACTGCAGCAAATCTGGGATTCCCGTTGCCACAAATATGAAAACCTAGATCCGTCAGAAAATCTGGAAAATAGACTCTCGGCCGAATCCAGAAAATATATGTAATTCATATGGTATTTCACAAAAATAAGACTTAAAACAGAATTGTATCTAGAAAACATGTTCAGGCAGAATTAGAAGTTTGTATTCATAAAAAGAAAAAATGGAATCAAAACTTACTGATTAAATCCAAGAAAAATCTGGGATATTCCCTAGTATGTTTAGTAACAGAAAATAAAGTATCATAATTTTCCAACATAGATAGAATAGTCAAGTAAAATCATAAAACAACAAGATACAGCAATTTTGTAAATCTGAAGTCATAAACACAGCGGTACCAAAACAGCAATAGATTACAAAATATACATCGATATCCAAATCCGTCAAAAGGGTAATAAAATAGATACAGTAGGATACAATTCATTCACAAAGCTTTTATAAACAGCAAATAGAATTAGGTTGAAAAAGGTTCTTTACTGAACAGTATGAAAATTCTGCAAGTATAGTAGTTGTTTACAAGCATAGAATAGTGTATAAAGGTCATTAATTAAATCCACAAAAATTAGGGGTTAATCCCAATCAGGTCTAGTTGTACTCAGCAAAATATTGGATCAAAATATTATCTTTAACCTCAGTATAAAAATAAATAACCATACAGAATTCGTATAAAACTTTTTCTTGAATTTTCTACACATCTGTAGTAAAACTGCAATAACTTGCAACTCACAAATCCAAACTGAGATCTGTCAGAAATTCTGGAAAGTAGACAGAATTCTCTATAATTCAAATTCATAAATAATTTTCATATACAGACCTTAATAGGGTCCAAAATACTGAATAAAAATCAGGTAACAAAAAAAACTGAAATCTTCTTCATGTATAAAATCAACATAGATCATATGAAACTCATCCAAATCATAACAAACGTGAATTATGGTGTACTAGATATCCAAGAAACATGGTGTAGGGTGTTTTGCAAGTCTACAACAAGTTACACTACATCGAACACATCATGCATATAAAATCATACAACACCTCATAATCACGAACACATGCATGTATACTAGATTTGATTATCTCTAAGTCTAAATTTATGTCGTGTGTGCAATGAGATAACTACGGAAGGATCAACACATAGAGAAAAGATATAACAGGGATTTTGCACAAGAATTGTCTCTAGAACACAAATACACTACAGACAGTATTTAGTACTTGTATTACACAAAAAAAATACAAGTTATTTGCATTATATGATGACGAAAACGACGAAGTAAGAACGAGAATAACGAAAACGGATTTCCGTGCATGAACACAATTCCAACGAACGGATCTCGAACAAGATGATCATGAACATAATCGAATGGCCAGATTCAAAGGATCAAGAAGATGATCATCATGATCGTGATGATCAAGAGGAGGTCGGACGGTCCACAATACACTTGATCAAAACTTGATCAAAGAGCAACCCATCAATGGCTTCGGCTGTACAGCGGTAGGGACAGTAACGCAGCGCGACATCGGGATAGGTGGTGAGTACAGTGCTGAGGTGATCGCGATGATGGGAGGCCACTGCTGGCGCGCATCGGGCGGAGATAGCACAGGGAAGGAAGGGAACGTTGCATCGTTGTGAGGTCCTGATAGGAGGAGGCAGGGCAAGGTAGGGGGTTCGGGGTTACGTTGCTCTGGCTGGCTTCGCTGGCGACGCAGGAGGGCGAGACAGCGCACAGGGAGGCACGCTGTGGACTGGCTTAACGTTGGGGTTAAGGAGAATCGGGACTAGGGCGGTGACGGGTTCGTAAGATGCAGGGTTAAAGGAGGGAGAGGTCAGAAGCGATGGCTTGAAGGAGGTTAATGGAGAAACAGAGGAGGGAGAGAGGTAGGGGGAGATGAACAGTGTGCAAGGAGTTGGCGGCGGGGAAGTAATAGGGTTAGGGTTTGTATAGGATTAACAGTAATGGGAAATATAAATATATAGGGGTTAAAAGGGTAATGGGTATTATTGGGATCCAATAAGGTAGATGGATGATCCAATAAAAGATAATAGGGCATCTAATTGGACAAAAATCAAATGGCCATGAACAAAAGTTTGATTGGAGCAAAACAATTTAAATTGGGACAGAAAAATTAAATCAAATCAAGAAAATGTTCAAGGCCACAAAATAGGGTCAAAGTCAAAGCAGATAGATTGATAATGAGAATGAAGATCAAATATATGGTTCAGCATAAACAAAAGAGTACAGACTGAATAAATACACAGAAAAAGAAAATACACTAAAAATACATGAAAATGGAAAATAGGGGTTACCAATCCTACCTACCTTACAACAAAATTTCGTCCTTGAAATTTGCTTAGGCGGTACATAGGACACGACAAAAGCAAACTTAGGGAATAACAAAACAGAGAATTAGAGGGAGAGAAATAAAATATGGCAACACCAGAATAAGAAGGAAGAAGACAACAATGAGGTCAAATGGAATGCATGAAAGAGAATAAGCAGTATCAAAGGAAAGAAAAACACAAGATAACAAAGCAAGATAGGGATAAGGTAGAACTATAATCAAGGAGAGAAAGGACGGAGAAGAATTGAATCAAATAATAAATTGGTGCATGATGGCAAAATATAATGCAAGGAAGAAGTAACTGGTATCAAAAATCAAGAAGAAACAACAAAAGACTTGCAAGATAACAAAACAAAGAGATGAAGAAATAAAAAGAGCTGGAATCGATGAAAGGATGGACAAGGAAGAGTTAGACCAACCAATGAGTCAACGGATGAAGATGAATATAAGGAATGGAAGGAAGCAAATAGTGCAGGAAAGGAGAAGCAATAAGAGAATCCTGGGACCTGTGGGTTATGGGCCCACCACGCTTCCACTGCGCCACTCTGATCGGGAAGACTCTGCTAATAGCATCAATTAGATCTAGCAATCTACTTTGTGGCTCACCATATCCTTTACACGTCCAAACGGCATATCCCTATCATGAAGTTCAAACTCCTGGAAACTTCAGATTCTGAACACTTCCTGAGATCCTGAGACTCTTCATGCACATTTTGGAGTAAAAGACGACACTTCCTCTCATGGCGATGATCCAAGCCACTGACAAGCTGAAGTACATCCAGCAATGCCAATCAACGAACCAAGCAAGAAGAAAAGAATGGATGATACCAGAATCAAGGAATATAGATACGAAAAGAATAAATTCATACCCAAGAAAAGGTCAATCAAAGAGGACGAATGAAAGAGATGGAAGAAAACAAGGAATCAAGGGATTGAATAAGAAGGGATCAAAATGAACGGAACAAGACTTGTATCCAGATCAATGTTGATTATAATTCATTCAAGTATGCATGGTCTGTGTACTGTTGATCCAATCCTTGATCGAGCCCAATCTTGTCTAACATATTAGTCAAATGAATACATTATCCAAACCTGGTGCTCTGATACCACTAAAAACCTTGTCACACCCTGCTTCCCAAAAAGGAATGCGAAATATGGATACGTGGCTAAATCCAGCGAATAATTTTTATCATCCATAAGCTGTTAGGATCTTTGCAACATTTCACAGGAATATCAGAATAAGAAGCAAGAGAAGTCAAATACGCATGCATAAATGAATCAATATACCAACAGGAATTTACTTGAAGCAAAGCTTAATAAATTTTAAATAAATCATATCTGAACAAGTTAATAATTCTGAGTCATATTGCCCAATACAAAATAATCCAAGTAGCAATATATTTATTCAAAATAAGCAACAGGAAATAATAATAATAGTAGCAAGAACTCCAGGACGAGAATCTCATATCACCTACTCTATAGGGCAGTGATCACCATAGTCTGCAATTTAATAAATTGTAGGAAAAGGAAAGAGAAACAAAACTCCTGTTAATGCAAGATACGGGCCGCTTGTAGTACAGGCACAAGTACAGGAAAGGAATAAACAACATAAAGTAACAGCGGAAGCAAACATAGCATTGAATAGATATGGCAACAAAATAGAACAACTAGTATGAATTCTGAACAGAATCAAGTAATATGGTGAGATAACAGGTGTATAAAACATGTGATAGGTAACATGTATCATGCAAGCAGGTAAACGTGTAACAGGTGTCAACTAGCATATACAGGTAATTATGTAACAGGTAAGCATGTAACAGGTATTATGTTATATCAAGTCTTGTGTTTATTACTATCTAGGTAGCACTTCATGTGTCCCAGGTTTTTACCACATGGTTGCTACATACATGAAAATTTCGTTTAGATCTAGTGGTGGGTTTCTATAGGGCTGTGTACTCAGGCGTCATGTAACAGGTAGCAGAAATAGGTTCATGAATCAGACAGGTACACGAACCAACCGATTCGTGCATCAACAGGTTCATGAATCAAGCAGGTACACGAATCAACCGATTCATGCATCAACAGGTATCAGGTACAAGAACCAACAGGTCCATGCATCAAAGCATAAAGTACAACAGGTTCACGAATCGAAAGATTCATGAATCAAACATAATGTGCAATAGGATCATGTATCAACATGAATCAAATATAAAATGGAAAACACGGCCCCCTTCTGAGTACACATACTTATATTGTCCACAACTATGGTTTTTCCCTTAACCCCAACTTGATTACTTGTTATTATTATTAAATAGACACATATGTGCATAAAACAGAGTAAGAATAACATGGCATGAACAAGTAAAAGGTTCAGGTTGAAAGATAAACATATTCAGGTGAAAGACAACTCATAACAGGGTCAGACAACGAAAATTCTAATTCAGGACAGCAAGACAGTATCTCACCAAATTTTGGATTCCCGTTGCCATAAATATGAAAACCTGGATCTGTCAGAAAATCTGGAAAATGGACTCTCGACCAAATCCAGCAAATATATGTAAGTAATATGGTATTTCACCAAAACAAGACTCAAAACAGAATTGTATCCAGAAAACATGTTCAGGCAGAAATCAGAAGTTTGTAGTCATAAACAGGAAAACGGAATCAAAACTTTCTGATTAAATCCAAGAAAAATCTGGGGTATTCCTGTAGCGCCCCAAATTTCTAATATGAGAGCTTAGAAAATAAGTGGCGAAATCCCAGCAATCCACTTCAATACAACAATAAACACCAACAACACCACTAAAATTTTCTTCTTTTATTACAACAATTATTACAAATCTCAGCGGAAGTCTAATCATCTCAAACACAAATTAATCTTTCATTTACAACTCAATAATAACTCATTATGTCATTACAATTTTACAACAACACTAAATAATCCAACTATCTCAAAATGCCCACTCAAGCATCCAACCTCCCATCTAAGCAATAACCTGCAACATGTGAGGCTAGAGTTGAACCCTAACCCCCAAACTAAAGGGGTCAGCCATAAAATGGTGTGAGTGGCAACAAATCAAACAAATAACATAAATGAACTTAAAACATAATATCTAACAAATAATAATCAAACACTAAAGTATGAAGTAACAATAAAAGGGTAAAGGGTGATACCAAAACCAGATGCCAAGTGTGTGTAAAAACAGGAAATCCAAATGCATGAAAGTGATTCGAGAAAACATCATGACTACATGCTGACAACGATGACTACTAAGAGATGAAGATAAACTATGATAATTTGCCCATGCTTGATCATTCCGGAGATTGATCCCACATCACAGGTATTTTCTCTGGATAATTCAGGAGATCATCCCACATCTAAACATAGACTCGTCATCACAATAATACCCCAAAAGCGTCGCCTCGACTCCGATCATTCCGTAGTTCAATCCCACATCACAAGATAATTACTTGGATAATTCAGGAGATATACCTCACATCACAGGCTAACTACCTGGATAATTCCGGAGATAAATCACACATCACAAGTTAACTACTTGGATAATTCAGGAGACTAATCCTACATCAAAAGCCATACTGAGGTGCATAACTCAAGTTCTCATTCGTCATGACACTACTAATGCCTGTCCTTATTAGTTTGGGTTGCTGAACAAATCTCCTAGAGTAGTGTACCCTACCGGACTAAAAATCTGAATAACTGAAAATTCACCTCGATGGGCCTCAACAAATAACTGAACAAATACCTCAACACCGGTATACTAGGGTCACTTACCTCTAGAGACTCAAAAACAAATAACTGAACAAATTCCCACTAAACAAGTGGCTCAACAAAATATCTCAAAATCATGTTCTTAACTGAACATCTCAAAATCAAATACTAAACGAAATATCCAAATCAAATACAAAGTTCCTACAGGACCAGTCGACCGCATAAGGGACCAGTCGACTGTCCAGAGGACATATCCCAATATTTTACAAAAACAATCTAAGGCATGACCAGTCGACTTGACAAGCCATCAGTCGACTGCCCCGAGACAAATCCAAATAATCCTCATCAAAATAATCTAAGTACGTGAGTCGACTGAAAGGTCATAGGTCGACTGTCCCGAAAGGACTGAACAAAATACGAACAGAGGTCCAGTCGACTGACCATCGGTCTAGGTCGACTGTCCCAAACAAAACTCAAAGACTACAAGTACATCAGTAGGCTCGAACCAGTCGGCTGCTCTACATGCCAGTCGACCGTCGGCTACAGGTTTCCAAACAAAATAGATCTGAACACAAATCAAAACTAGAGTTTTCTAAAGATTTACTGATCACAAAATTAACTTGTATCCAGGCAGTTAAACAACTCTCAATAATCTCCATCATGGATACATTTCTCAATCAATCAAATACTCAAATCTCGTCTCCTCATGATCTAAACTCTTAATCCTTTGATTAGGGTTTTCTCAACAAAATTAAATGTCTTCTTCAACACATAAACAAGATTGGTTTACAACCACTAGATCCAAATGTGTAATATCTGATCACAACATGATCAGTTCTTAATTTGCTTTCTAACAACAAGATCTCATAAATCAACATTTCCTCAACAATTCTAAATCTTTTCTCATCATGGTCCAAATATCAATTAAAAGTTCTAATCATCCATATCAAATAAAGGATCCATATCATATATACAATGAGATTAACAAAACAATAGCATGACGATCACAACAATCATAACAAAGGTCTCATGTCCTTCATTAATCAAGCAAATAAAGTAAACAAACAAACAAACAAAACAAACAACCACTCACATTGTTCTTGAAGAAAAATCCACAAAAAGCTTCCTCCTTTTGCTAGATCCAAGAATCCTCTTCTTGTTCCTCAAACAAACTCAAAATCTGAATATTGTAAATGACAGCTGGGAATGGGAAAATCCCTTATATATGCCGGATTAAAATATTAGGGTTTTCACCCAATTTGCAAAATAATCCTTTTAAGAGTACATCTTACATATATAACTGTATTCTTGAAAACTAAATCAAATATCATTTAAATTAGGATCTAATAGAAAAATATATTTTCAACCCTCAATAAGTACTGATCGGAAAGTCCAGAAAACACATTTTGCATTTTAATCCCTCAAAATGTCAGTTTTGCAAATAAGTCCCTCTTTTCTCAAAAATTGCAAATAGTACCAATTAATTTCAGAAAATTCTGGAAAAATACTAAATAATTCTCAAATAATAAATAATGATTTTTCATAAAGAAAACTTAATTTTCCAAACTTCTAAAAGTCATTTGCACGTGTTTTGCACTTGTACAAAAGATAAATTTCTTAGAAAATATTTATCAAATACTCAAAATCATTTAAAGTTCATTTTCAAATAATTAAAATAATATTTGAAAATACGGGGTTCTACAATTCCCTAGTTTCTTTAATAACAAAAATAAAGTTTCATAATTTTCCAACATAGATAGAATAGTCAAGTAAAATCAGAAAACAGCAAGATACAGTAATTTTGCAAGATAGAATAGTGAAGTAAAATCTGAAATTATAAACACAGCAGTACCAAAATAACAATAGATTACAAAATATAAATTGAAATCCAGATCCGTCAAAAGGGTGATAAAATAGATACATTAGGCTGAAATTATAAACAACAATTTATATTCACAAAGTTTTTATAAACAGCAAATAGAATTAGGCTGAAATTAAAGTTTTTCACTGAACAGTATGAAAATTCGGCAAGTATAGTAGTTGTTTATAAGCATAGAATAGTATATAAAGGTCACTAATTAAATCCACAAAAATTAGGGGTTAATCTCAATCAGGTCTAGTTGTACTCAGTAAAATATTAGACCAAAATATTATCTTTAACCTCAGTATAAAGATAAATAACCATACAGAATTCGTATAAAACTGGATCTGAAATTTTCTACACATCTGTAGTAAAATTGTAATTATTTGCAACTTACAAACCGAAACTGAAATCTGTCAGAAATTCTGGAAAGTAGACAGAATTCTCTATAATTCATATTCATAAATAATTTTCATATACTGGCCTTAATAGTGTCCAAAATACTGAACAAAAACGGGTAACCATAAAAACTGAAATCTTCTTCATGTACAAAATTAACATAGATCATATGAAACTTATCCAAATCGTAACAAATGTGAATTATGGTGTACTAGATGTCCAAGCAACATGGTATAGGGTGTTTAGTAAGTATACAACAAGTTACACTACATCGAACACATCATGCATAAAAGATCGTACAACACCTCACAATCACGAACACAAGCATGTATAGAAGAATTGATTATCTCTAAGTCTAAATTTATTTTGTGTGTGTAATGAGATAACTACAAACGGATCAATACATAAAGACAAGATATATCAGGAATTTTGCACTAGAATTGTCTCTAGATTTAACACCCTATATTTGATTTATAAAATTTTGTGATTTTACATGTTGTGCACGTATGATTTTGTTTGTAAATTTCTCGTATAAAATATTTTTATATAGTAATTGTTCTCTTTATTTTTCTAAAATTATTCTCTTTAAAAGCCTAATTTAAATCTAGGCCTAATTATCCTTTTTAAGCCCACTATATTTATTAATTATTTAATTATTTTGAGCCCATGGTTAGTTTGGCCCATTAGTGAGCCCATTTACTTTAATTCTCTTTTGAAATGGTCTAACTTGTAGTGTAGACTCATTTCATGGACAATTAAATTTGTCACATGAACAAATTTGTAAATGGGGTTGGGGGGGGGGGGGGCACTCGATAACACATGTTTGCACTAGGGTGTGCAAAACACACCCCTTTGGGTGTGGCCGGATAGAATCAAGAGAGTGGGAGAGATGGAGGTGCTGGAGAGGTAGAAGTTCATCATGGATAGTTTATATAACTCCCTATTGCATCTAAGCCCTAAATCTCTAACCACTGGATCTAATCCTAGCCCTCCATTCACCCTAATAATTTGTATAAATACCCCCCCTTCATTAGCTCTCATTGCACCTAAAAGAAATAACAGAAAGAGAGAGAAAAAAAAATCAAGTTATGAGACAAAAGATTGAGGAGTTTTTTTGTGAGTTGAAAAGAGAGAGAGTTTTGTGTGGGTGCTTCAACTAGGAGAGGAGGCCGGCATCTCAAGGACCAAGAAGGGAGAGCTCGGGTTCGAACATTGCAACAAGGAGAGGCACAACTTGGTGGTTGACCTAGGAGGAGAAGGCTTTGTTCATTTGTTGTAGGAGATTCTTGAGGAGTTCTTTGGTTTTCTCTCCATTATAAGGTGGGTGTTTTTCATGCTTCTAATCTAGTTACCATGCTAGGAACAAATTGTACTAAAAAAAAACTAAGTGATTTGGACTTATGGTTGTTTTGAGATGAAATGATAAAATAGAGAATGATTGATAAATGATTGCTAAATTAAGAATTAAAGTGTTAGAAATTATCATCTTACCATGCTATATGTTTATGAGTTAAGCTTTATGGAGATTTTGTGCTTGTGAGACAAATAATTAATTAAATGCATCATGGATAATTGTTTGTTTGAATTAAAGTTATACTAATGTAGAAAAATGAGAATTGGTATCCTAAAAATATTGTACGTTGATTAATGAGTAAAATAACAAAGAAATAAGTTGTCTTGTGAAAATCGAATTCATGAATTATGTAGAAATGTAGATCGTTCTCAATGTCAAAACTATGGACATAGAACATGAAATAAGACCAAAAAATGCATTTTTATAAGGCAAATAATGGTTTTAAAAAATACTGGTTTACAATAATTTCATAGAGATTAAAATCTGGAAAGTTTTGAGTTCAAAAGTGAAGAAAAAGAAACAAAATCATTTTGAGAAGTGGTGAAATTAGAAATGAACAGAGAACTGAGTTATAAACGACCCAACTCAAATTGTGACAATCTGGCCACTTAGACCATTCGGTCGGAAGGTGTTTCAATCACTACAGTGCGGGGGTGGGTTGTCTATGGTCTCGGGTTCGATTCCGAGTAGGAGCTTTGTTTTTTTATTTTTGTTAAAAAATCCCGAACGCCAAAAGTTAACCCATATCGGTTAAAACCCAAATGAAACTGCCTCTATGGTTTGGCGTAGTGGTCTCAGATGGGGCCTTTCTTGCCGCTGGTTGTGGGTTCGAATCCGGGTGTGGGCTTAGTTTAAAAAGTGTTTTTTTTAGGAATAATTAATATTTTGAGTTTTAAAGATAAATTAAAAATTTAGAAAAAATTATGGGAAAATTCCTATAATTATTTAGACTTTATGAAATAAATTTTCTGTAACTTTTGATGAAATGTAATTGAAAATATGGGACTATTTTCAAGAAAGGACTTGTTTAATTTTGAGAAAGAAAATAAATGAGTTGTTTGAAGAAATTCGAAATGAGACTTTGTGACTTGTGAAATAAAAGTATGGATTGGTGGAATTAGTATGGATTTTAAAATAAGATTAAGAGAATTATGTGGAAAGCACAAATTGTTGAATGTGACTAGTTGGGAAATTTGAATTCTTTTGGTTATGCATGATAGTGTACATGAAATTAAAAGTGAATGTTCGATAAGTATGAAAGATATTACGAATATGAATACATGAATGCTATGAACATGGAATGAGAATTTTGTTAATCATGAAAGAGACCTTATGAGTATGAAAGAACTCAATGTTGTGATTATGAATTGAAATTAAGAACTAGGGAGTAGCTAAGCCTCATACCGGCAACAAAAGAAATGTTGATATGATATTTGGGGTAAAAGACCATGTTTGGGTCAAATGCATTGATTGATGGTTAAGACCGGTATAGAGGAAAGATTTAACCCTAGAAATTGATTTTTGTTCATGATTCATACAATTAAGGACCAAACAATACAGAAGATGTGATGAAAGTAAAAGAAAAACACAAGTATGAGGGCCTCGAGTCTACGGTGTGAGAGTGATTCGTAGGTTGCCTACTTGATGAGTCAAGTCTTGGCGTGGACACTACTCCGGAATTATCGGGATCGTGGCGACGCTTGTGGGATATTTGACTACCGGTGGTGTCATGGTCCATGACGGAGGCTGAATTGACCATAGGCTCTACATGATGCGTCATGTCACGACATGGGATTTCCCCCCAGGCTGTCTGGACATGGGCTCGTAACTCATTGGACATCTAAAATACTTACAGTAGTTACAGTAGTAGATTAAGTCATGGCGAGGGATCGAACCCTACAAGTTGAAGAACGATTAAGGGCTTGACCTCGGACCTATGTAGTATGGGATGCATAGAATCTGAACAAGTGCATATTAGTGTGATCTAATAATAATAATAATTAATTGCATTAAAGGACTAGGTGCACAGTCACAACACGACATCAATAGGATAGTGCCCTTAGCTTTGTTTGTGAACAAGTTTGTGGTTTGTTAAGTATTAAGAATTGTTATGCTGTTTCGGCATAGAGAGGATGGCCGTGTATAATATTTCGTCAGTTAAATGAACTGACGTGTCTGCAGTCTTTATGCACGGTAAAGGGATTGGCAAAGAGTAAAGTATGCAAGCAGCGTAAAGAATGTTTCAAGTGTTGTACATTTATTTACGTAAATGTTGTAAATTGCTTCCGCTATTTAAAGTGTAAATGTAATTGTAACTCTGATGTAAAGTAAAGTTTAAATTTCCTTGTAAAATTATAGGAAAAGAAGTGTAAAGATTCTGTGGAACTTCGAATTCAGTTGGATTTGGAATTCGGGGTGTTACACTAGAACACAACTACACTACAGGTGGTATTTGGTATTTGTATTATACAAGAAAAAGAATACAAGTTACTTTCCTTATATGATGATGAAAATGACGAATCAAGAACGAGAATAACTGGAACGGATTCTCGGGCACGAACACGATACCAACGAACAGATCTCGAACAAGATAATCACGAACACAATTGAATGGCTAGATTCAAAGGATTATGAAGATGATCATCATGATCGTGATAATCAAAAGGAGATTGGATGGCCCATAATACACTTGATCAAAACTTGATCAAAGAGCAACCCATCAATGACTTCGGCTGTACAGCGACAGGGACAGTAATGCAACATGGCATCGGGATAGGCAGCAACTACGACGCTGAAGTGATCCCGATCACGGGAGACCGCTGCTGGCGCACGTCGGGCGAAGACAGCACAGGGAAGGAGGGGAACGCTACGTCACTGTGAGGTGGCGACAAGAGGAGGCAGGGCAAGGCAAGGGGTCGGGGGTTGCGTCGCTCTGGCTGGCTTCACCGACGACGCAGGTGGGCGGGACTGTGCACAGAGAGGCATGTTGTGGTCTAGCTTGACATCAAGGATGAGGAGAACCGGGAGTAGGGCGGTTAACGGGGTCGGGAGATGCAGAATTAAAGGAAGGTGAGGTCGGGAGCGATGGGTTGAAGGAGGTTGATAGAGAAACAGAGGAGGGAGAGAGGTAAGAGGAGATGAACAGTGTGCAGGAGGTTGGCGGCGGGGAAGTAAAAGGGTTAGGGTTTGTATAGGATTAACAGTAAGGGGAAATATAAATATATAGGGGTTATGAGGGTAATGGGTATTATTGGGATCCAATAAGGTAGATGGTTGATCTAATACAAGATAATCGGGCATCTAATTGGACAAAAATCAAATGGCCATGAACAAAAATTTAATTGGAGCAAAACAAATTAAATCGGAGACAATAAATTGGGACAGAAAAATCAAATCAAATCAAGGAAATGTTCAAGGCCACAAAATAGGGTCAAAGTCAAAGCAGATAGATTGATAATGATAACATAGATCAAATACATGGTTGAGTACAAAATGAATAAATACACAGAAAATAAAAATACGCCCAAAATACAAAAAAATGAAAAATAGGGGTTACAACAAATTTCAGATTTTGAGTTGGTTTGCTTCAAATTTAAATGTTAATAAATGTCTATAGATTCACTTAAGTAATATATGTTCTTGAACTATTCTTAAATTCAAAGTTTTAATTTAACTATAAATTAAGTTTCATATATAATCTATTCATTTAAGACATTTTGTTGTATACTATTCTACTTCATATTTTCAGATAACTTTAACTAGTTTACTAGGTTTTACCTTAATTCTGTTTTTATGCAATATTAGATTTGTTACGTCAGAATTTGATTCCAAATTTTCTCACTTACGTTGTTTTCCACATTCTATTTAATGATTAGACTCTTTTGTAATATTTAATGAACTTCTTTTTAGACTTCTTGTATATATATATATATATTCTGCCTATTTCGCTTGATTCCTTTAATGTAATTTTAAGGTATTGCTTATAATATTAATATTTATTTAATATACTCATTGTTCTTTTGTTTTCCTTTGTGTACGTTTATTATTATTACTTTTGCTTAGCTAAATTTGTTTGTGTTTCGAAGTGTCCTTGATTGACTATCTTCCCAAATCTAATTTTTTTTGTCACCTTTAAGTTTGTATTCTTTGTGTTACATTTATTATTATTTACTTATGCCATTAATTATGATCTTAACAATTCTCTTTTGGCTTTTGATTTTGTAGGGTTAGCCATATTATCTTTCTTACTATTATGATCTTTTACGATGTTATTCGATCAGTAATCATTTTTTTCTGTGCATTTTACGGTTTTATACAAATGTTTTAACAACCTTTGGAGTGCCTAATATTTTGTTTTACTGCCTAATATTTTGTTTTACTAACTATACTTACTGTTATTTGTTACTTTAGACAGTTACTTGTATTCTTGTCTATATTTCGTGTTACATACGTTTATCTATTTTCATTAATTCATAAATTCATAGTGCAATGTGTTTATAGTTGTAACCTCCGTTTCTGACTATATATATTTTACTATGTATTTTCTGTGTCTTCGACTATTTATAAAAGTTCTCCGTTTTCTTAAATTTGTTTTGTTTTAAATTCATTTTTGGACTTCCTATTAAAGTCCATTTCCAATCATTGATTGTATTTGTAACAATTTTCAAATTACTATATATTTTAATTCAAATCGTATTCCATTTCATAAGTTTATGTTTTCTCGTATTTGATTAGTCATTAATGTTTTAGCCCAAATTAAACATATTACTACTATTGGGTAATTTTAATAAATTTGTTAAACTCAAATCCTATTTTGTTATATAATCTTATTATTATTATTATTATTAATTATTATTATTATTAATCTTTTTCATTGTTTATTAATATATGAAAGCCCACAGATCTTAATCTATATTTTATTTATTTACTCTGAAGCCCGAACTAATGTATATCATGTATGCCAAGTCTATTATCATTATTTGATCATGATGTTAAGCCCATTCAAAGCCCATCCAAGTCAATCTTATATTAAATTTATTTTCAAAACCTAACTTCACCAAATCCAAAGCCCAAGTATGAAATCTCAAACATAAATAGTCAATATGTGCCTCTTCATATTCTGACCGATACCTATTAATCTTCCCCCTAAATTTCTCCAACTGCATAACTCCACATCCCCCACTAATCTTGTATTAACTCTCTACTATCCCTATAATCTCTCCCACTAATTCCTAATCTCATTAATTAAATCTCTCTCCCCCCTCTCTCTCCCCGGCTCTCTCTCCCCAACTCTTCATGTTCTTCCTCCTCTATTTCGACTCCGAAGGGAACCAACCTCGCCACTCACCACCAGCTCTCGCGACCACCTCCACTCGCCCTCCATTGCTGCCTTCTCCCGCATTCGCCGTCCTCGCCCGCAGACCAATGCCAGCACCACCGCCTCCATCCTCGACCACCTACCACTGCTCCTTGCCTCCTTGTCAACAGCCCTCGCCCTCATCCCCACTGGCTCTTAACGCTCTCGTCTTCTCCATCAAACCATCATTTCCAACCACTGAGCTCTGCCATCGATCTACTCTTTGCTACCGCCGTCCAACACCACCTCCAGCATCGTCGACGCCCCTCATCGTCATCGGCATCATCACCACCACCCTATCACTAGTTCTGCCTTCCGTCATCGCCATCTCTGCAATACCCTACAAAATAGAGTTATGAAAATTTTGCCCCTCGTATTTTACGCATGTATATTTTGTACCGCTACGGGTAATATCCGTAACGTAATTCAATACGTATTTTGAATTTCGACTATTTATGCATTTTCGTGTTCTCAAAATTCAATTTTATCCTATTTGAGGAAACTCAAATATTAAATTTTCAATTTTTATGTTTTACGTGCATTGCACGTGTTATCGTTGTACGTGTCAATTATGTATATTCTACCATTACGTGTAATATTTTCTATTTGTTTAAAGTATTTATTTTATAACATGTATGAATTCGTTTTATAAACGAAAATTCATTTTTCTCCTATTTTGATTAAAATATTTTATACGTACGGTGCACGTGTTTTCCATGCACGTGTTGATTACATTATTGGATATATGTGTGTGTGTGTGTGTGTGTGTGTGTGTGTGTAGTTAATAAAATATATTTTTCGTATGTTGTATTTCGATTATTTGTAAACATTTTTCCGTCGATAAAATCTATTTTGTATTTTAATATTTTTACATGCGACACACGTGTTTGTAGTGCACGTATTAATTGCATTCTCTTTCAAAATAAAAATTATGGAGTAGGTATGTGTCTATTTTATTCATGCATGAAAACTTTAACTTTTAATTAAATTAAACTAATTTTATTTAAATACATATTATAGATATTAACATATGTTTTAATTTAAAAATAATAATTATTAATTGTGTGAGGTGTACACAAAGCACGTGCACGTGCACACATGAAATGTGCACACCCGTAAAATGAGAGGGGCCGGCTGTTATGGTGAGGGGAGAGAGAGAGAAAGAGAGTGGAGTAGCGGAATAGTGGATTTATAATGGGTAATTAGTTAGTATAACCACCCCTATGATTACCTTTATAATTACCCCACCTAAACTACTCAATACACAACACAGTTTATCAAAAAAATCATCAGACAAAGAATAGGGAGGTTTCATATTTTTGCTTGCTGTGGTTTTCGGTGGAGGGATTTTGGCTTGGTTTTTGTGGAATTTTTCTTGGAGCTTTTGAAAGAAATTGCTACTAGTACACTTTTAATATGTGGGTGACTCTACTTCCTTTCTAATTGTGTTTTAAAGCATGTTTTTGAATTCATGTTAGAATTGTGGTTGAATTATTTTACTTCTAATGTTTATGTTTGTGTGATGTATATGGTATGAAAATTTAGAAATCTAGTGATTGAAAATTGTGAAGAATGCATGTTAAAAAAAATCTTTTGTAGAATTTATGTGTAGTTAAAACTTTAAATTGTATTAATTCTCATATGTGATGCCATGAAAATTTTAGCATAGTGTGAGTAGATTTTTGTAGATGAATTGTGAAAGAGATTGATTGTACTCAAATTGAGTGAATTATAAATTTTGAGAAATTTTTCCATCACTCTACATGACATGAAAGAGAAAAACATATATATATGCTTGTAAGTAGTGTTTTTAATTTATAAAAGGCATATGGTATATGAATGTTCTCAAATTGCTATCTACATTTTAGTTTGTATAGAAATACTTTATTATGAGTAAAACCAGTAGGAATTCATTACTGTAATTTTTGAGATGTGTTATATGAGCAAATAAATTTGATACAATTATTAAAAATCAATTTGAGTGTTTATATTTTAAAATGGAGGAATGAACCGAGAGTGGGTTCTTAAAGATTTTAACTCTTATATTATCAGAATTGGCGTTGGCATTTGTGGCTAGCGCGTGCGCGCTATGCCCATGTGCTGCAATGTGGCACGTAGGGGATCTCAGTGGTCGCGGGTTCGAGCTGTGGGATTGACTCTGTTTTATTTCAAAAAAAATTAAAAGGGCAGGAATGAAGGGTAGTGAGTATTTAATGACTCTAGTGCCTTATATAACAGAGCACTGAGTTGGCTCAGCGGTTGGGTGCTTGGGTTGCTGTCTGCTGGCGCTGGTTCGAGCCAGGGTAGTTGAGTTTAAAAATATTTTTTTCGGGGATTTTGAGTATATTTTAATTGAAAAATTCATTCAAGATTTATAAAATGTTATTAGGATAATTTGGAGTTATTTTACACTATTCTAAAGATATTATTTTGAAATTAAAAAGCAATTTTATATGTTGGTTGAGTTGGAGTTTGTTTTAAAACAAAGGAGATATGTATATACGATGGAAATTATTAAGAGTTTGATTATAATGAAATTAAAGCTAAAGGATGTATTGGAATTAAAGGAATTCTATGATGATTTTTAAAAGGAAAATTTGGTACTAAAAATAATGATTGAATTAAAGAAATAAGTTTAAGAAAACTTTGGATGTGATTGATTTGATTAGTTAACTAAAAAGTTGTTTATGAGAAATTCGATTTGGAAATTATTAATGAATGAATTATAAAAGTTGAATACGACCTGGATGAAAGAATTGAATAAGATGTGAATAATTGAAATTGGAAACATGAATGATGAGGGTATGCATACCCCATATTGTTGAACATGGAAAGATGTGATTCTAGAGGCTTAGTGAGACCCAGGTACCGGCAAAAGTAATGGAAACAATTACTAATTTTGAGAAAGAGTCGGTATGGGCTATCGTTCTCGGTATTTTTGTGTAAGACCGGTAGGAGGGTGAGCTAACTCTCGATGGTATAATTTATTCATGTTTAAATGTAAGGATTAGGCACTAGGAGAAAATATAATAAAACTTGGGCAAACATAAGTGGCGTGTCTCTGTATAGTCTGACGGTGGATTCGTGGACTATAGACCCAGTCAAACGGTCAATTCCTGGACTGTGGTTGCTCCCGGGGTGAGACAATCCTCAATTAAATCTAGGACTATGATTGGTTTGACGGTGGATTCCAGGATCATGAATAGTCGGGCGGATGGGAGGTAGTTCACCATTATATATGTATATACCGGGGCTGTAGCGGCACTTGCGGGATATTTCCACGACGAGGATTTCCATATAGTCGAACGGTGGATTCCAGGACTGGTCTAGTGGTTGATTCCGGGACCGAAATCCGTACTCGTGGAATGTCTAAAACTTGATTTTGTTACCGAGTAGTTTTCATGGCGAGGGATTAAACCCTTTAATGTGGAGTACGTAGGTGCTTGCCCTCGGACCTATGTAGTTTGGGATGCATAGAATCCAAATAAGTATGCATTGGTGTCATCATAGCGTAAACCTCTGCATTAGACATTTAAGTCATATTATACACTGACATGTTTAGGATATTTGATGTGTCTAATTTTTATACAAATATTTGTATTCAATAACCCATTAAAAGTGCTTGTTTTCAATTATAAGTCGTCTTGTTTCTTTAAGATTTCAATTGATTATTTATTTATGAAGAAATAAGATTTTTAATGCAAAAAGTGATTTTTAATTTTTATAAAGGTGTAAGAGGAAAAAAATAAATTTACATGGATTTGGATAAGCCGAAAAGATAAAAATCTGTTATTTTAAGTTTATCTAATTAAAATTTAATTTAAAAATTAAATTCTAATTTGTATTTTTATCTACAGGTGAGATGATGATACATCCTAATCCTAGTACACATCCACACCTACTCCTATAAATAGAGAAGCAAATACAAAGAAGAAGGGGGCCAGCGGATAAAAAACAAATAAAAAAAGCCAAGCAGCACATAATCTCAAGCCAGCGAACACAAAGAAGAGAAGAAGCAGGCTTCACGTGCGACTGCTTCGAAGTGCAACGTGCGACTGCTTCGAAGTGCAGCGTGCGACAGGACCCGGCTGACGTGGCGAGACAGCTGCCTTCGATCTGACAGCAGGCGCAGTACTCGACTGGCGTGCGTGACGGGACAGTGCTTCGTTCTGCTAGGCACAGGGTTCAAGGCGATTTGACTGGCGACGGAGTTCTGGTTCAGCGCAGACTTCAAAAGAGCATTCGGATACAATTTTTTAGATAGACAGAGGGGTTTGCAAATTAATTTTTTATTCTTTTTCTCCTCTCTCTAATTTTTGTAATGCAATCTTTGAACAAATTTATCAATATTTTTATTATGAATATGTGGAACTAATTTCATTGTTGGGCTGATTGAAACCATATTCATGTAATGTTTATAATCTTCTAAAACACTATTTCTATCACTTATTGATTAAACCTAATTGTATTGGTATAGATTTATAATATGAATCAAACTTGTTCAGAAGTTCTAAGAGCAATCGACTGAGAGTGACAGCAAGTCGACTGCCATACAGAACCTGAGATTATCAAGTTTGCGTATTATAAAACTGAATCTGTTATATGAGTATAGAGACGACCCGTATCTTGTGCTCATAATTGTAACACAGGAGTCTTTAGGGGTTCTTGGTTTAATCAACTTGAAGTATCTAGATCTGATACCAATTTCTAGAACTTTAAGTGTTTGTTCGTTTCCATTATTCTTATGCTTTCTTCAGTGCAACTTAGTAGATACCATGCTAAATACTTAAAGAAAGAAACGAATTAGAGTAGATACCATGCCTAATTCTTGGCCTAGGGAAACATTAACTTTAAGGAGTAGATACCATGCCCTTAAAGAGAACAACATGAGTGATTAGAATGGTGTAGAAGGTAATCTAGCATTCTTGACTATAGGTGGAAATCAAGCCCAACTCATTTAATTGATATTCTTGAGATACTACTTAATTTAGTTTTTAATCTTTTCATTTCTTTTCAAATAGACTTTTAGAACAAAACTTTATGATTTGCATTTTTTTACTTTATTGGTTAGTAAGTTAAGTACTACAATTTCTGTGGGATCGACCCTTGCTTTTCACTACGCTTCTATAAACGATTCGTACACTTGCGGGGTTTTAATTTGTGTCTAGTTTATCTATTTATTTAGATCATCTAGATTGCACAACAAGTTTTTGGCGCCGTTGCCGGGGATTGTTTAGTATTTCAACTTGCAAATCAATTTTTAACTTTTTCTTTTTGTCTTTTTCTTTTATTACATTTTCTTTCAGGTTACATTCCAAAAGCAACAATGGGTGAGGAAGTGCCAAATCGAGTACCAATGCAAGACAAATTCACTCCGAAGAATATTGAGCCCTTCTTGCATAGCTTTTCAACCTAAGGTCACAGGGAATATGCATCTATCACCTCAATTACTCAGCATGGTTCCCCACTTCAGTGGCAGAATAGACGAGGATCCGCACCTCCATTTGCAAGATTTCTTTGATCTTTGCAGAACACAAAGCGTCCAAGGGCTCACCCCTGAACAAATCAGGTTAATCTTGTTTCCTTTTTCATTAAAACTTAATGCTAAATTGTGGTATAATTCTTTGGAACCAGGATCAATTCAATCATGGGAGCAATTGGCAACAAAATTCCTGAAAGAATTCTTTCCAGCCCAGAAAACCAAACAACTAAAAAGAGAAATTCTACTCTTCCAACAAAAAGATGGCGATTTATTCTTCGAGGCATGGAAGGACTTCAAGAACAAGCTTCTCAAGTGTCCTACGCATAACATACCCAAGGATGATTAGGTATAAGCATTTTATGAGGGTTTAACTGACACTTACAAAGCAATTGTAGATTTAGCTTGCAATGGAATCTTGATGAGGAAAAGTGGTGAGGAGGCCATCAAGCTATTTGAAGAACTCAGCGAGAACTCACAACAATTCTCAACAAGGAGGGGCCTTTCGAAAAAACAGGGAGTTTACAAAATTTCTAATAATAATAACATACAGCTAGAAATGGAAACCATGAACAAGAAGATTGATATGCTTGTTAATGTGATTTCAACGTTGGGTGACATAAAAAACCAACCAAAAGAAATTTGTTCAATTTGTTCTCATTCTGATCATACAACTAATACATGTCCCATGTCTTCCTTCACAGATCAGGAGCACACAAACTACGTAGGACAGGGAATGTACCCGCCCCAGAACAACCCTTTTTCAAACACATACAACCCAGGGTGGCAAAACCATCAAAATTTCTCATGGAGCAATAATCAAAACCATCAAGGCAATCAATTCGCACAAGGGCATGCGCAGCAATTCCAGAGTGGGAATGGGTTTGATCGGCCAGTGCAAGAACAGAAGAAGTTGGATTTCGAATCCACCGTTCTTCAATTACTCCAACAGCAACAGCAAACAAGCAACCAATAAGGACAGGCCATTCAGAAATTGGAGACTCAAATAGGTCAAATCGCTAAGGAGTTAAGTGAAAGAAAGGCAGGAGAACTCCCATCACAAACCATACCAAACCCTAGAGGACAAGAACAGCTCCAATTGGTAACAACCCTAGAAGACAAGATTGAGTTTAAAATGTTTGATGCACCAAAATTACCACACGATGATCATGAATGTTATAATGTTGATATGGTTCAGGAAATTTGTGACCAAACATTTCATGAACATTGTGTCGGTCCATTACAAGCCACAAATATACACCCTCTAATACTATCTCAAGTTGAACAGGAATATGATGATTGGAGGATTGCAGAGACAGTACATACCCTTGGAAATCCAAAATCATATTCAGGTAAGTTTGCACCTATGTTTGAAAATCTTGTGTCTAATAATACTTTTGTTTCTTTTGTTACCAGGACACTTGACGTGGAGCTAAAGCAACTACCTGAACATTTGAAGTATGCATATTTGGGTGAGAACCAGACGCTACCTGTGACAGTTGCTGCAAACTTAAGGATGCAGGAAGAAGTGAAGCTGCAGGGAGTCTTGCAAGAACACAAGGGTGCATTAAGGTGGACCATTGCAGATCGGCTTATGTCAAGATGGTATGGTCCGTACATTGTTACAAAGGTTTCCCCACATGGAGCGTTGGAGAAAAAATCAAACGTTCAAGGTGAATGGGCATAGTGAGAAACCTTATAGTGAGATGAGTTTTGAGCTGCAAAAGGAAGATATTGCATAAACTCATCATGTCTGGCTGAAGACTTCAAACTTAGCGCTTATTGGAAGGCAACCCAATTTTTCAGGGAAGTACTTACACTCTCCCTTTATTTTTCTTTAATCATTTATATTTGATTTATCTTTTAGTTTATTTTATTTTAATTTTTGGACTTTATCTTATAGGATTGCAAAAAATTTGAAGTCGCCAGGGCGGAGCTGTTTTGAACACATGCATTGACGGCTATTTTTGGGCAATTTGGAGTCAAAATCTGGAAAAGTGATTCAAAGAGAAGTTGTAGCCTATCTTCTTAGCTTTCCAGCAAAAAAAAAATTTAGCCTATTTCGACATCTACAGCTCCAGATATCGCCAAAATACCGAATGCTGCGCGTGCAGAAATTTAAGGACGAATCAGGGGAGAATTTCTGAACTTTTGCATTCTTTTTGTTTTTCTTTTTCCTTTCCCATTGAGGACAATGTGATATTCAAGTTTGGGGGGGAAGGTTTACAAATTTATTATTATTTTTTTTTAGAAAAGAAAAAACAAAAATTTAAAACGATTTCAATTAATCTCACCATTACACTTTTGAGTTCTTCATTTAGATAAGCATTGAAATATTTTTTTGGGATAAACAATTTCGTATAAAGTAAGAGTAAGTATACTTATTTACTTTAGGATTTTTGAGTTTCATAAATCCTTACAAAATTGTATGAATCATGCGATTATAAATAAAAGACAAATGTGATGCTGTTTCTTGTGATTATCCCCTTTGATCTAGTCCTAAACTGAGTTTAAGTAAATAGAGTAATAAAAAAAAAATTAAAAAAAATAAAAAAACCAAAATTTAAAAATTATTATGAATAAAGTCAATCTACTCCAATGTTTTGAGTTGCTTAGTAACTAGGGGTATTCATCACCAATGTTTACTTTTACGTCAAACGGCAACTTGAAATATGAGTATGCAAAGCACTTTAAAGTTTGTGACTTGTTGAGTAACCGGGTGGATTCATCACAAATGTTTTGCATTCGCGTCAAAAGACAAGTGACGAATTAAAGAATGTGACTTAAAAAAAAAAAAAAAAAAAAAAAAAAAAAAAAAAAAAAACTCTAGTTTGCTACTCGGTTTGTAGTAGAGAAAAGGGATAATCACAGATGGAGTTGTTACATACTATAATTAAAATTAATTGCATGACAAATATAATTAGGTTTGGAGCTATGACTAAATAATTGCACTGGAGAAAGTGGGTATGCTTGTTTTTACTTTATTTGCAATTGTTTATATTTTTAATTGCAATTTTGATGCTTGCATAATGAGAATTCTTGGTGTGATAGGTTGAGTCTATTATTATTATTCCCTTGTTCATAATTTTACTTTTTGCTTAAGGACAAGCAAAAGCTTAAGTTTGGGGGTATTTGATGTGTCTAATTTTTATACAAATATTTGTATTCAATAACCCATTAAAAGTGCTTGTTTTCAATTATAAGTTGTCTTGTTTCTTTAAGATTTCAATTGATTATTTATTTATGAAGAAATTAGATTTTTAATGAAAAAAGTGATTTTTAATTTTTATAAAGGTGTAAAAGGAAAAAAATAAATTTACATGGATTTGGATAAGCCGAAAAGATAAAAATCTGTTATTTTAAGTTTATCTAATTAAAATTTAATTTAAATACTAAATTCTAATTTGTATTTTTATCTACAGGTGAGATGATGATACATCCTAATCCTAGTACGTATCCACACCTACTCCTATAAATAGAGAAGCAAATACAAAGAAGAAGGGGGCCAGCGGATAAAAAACAAATAAAAAAAGCCAAGCAGCACATAATCTCAAGCCAGCGAACACAAAGAAGAGAAGAAGCAGGATTCATGTGCGACTGCTTCGAAGTGCAACGTGCGACTGCTTCGAAGTGCAGCGTGCGACAGGACCCGGCTGACGTGGCGAGACAGCTGCCTTCGATCTGACAGCAGGCGCAGTACTCGACTGGCGTGCGTGACGGGACAGTGCTTCGTTCTGACAGGCGCAGGGTTCAAGGCAATTTGACTGGCGATTTGACTGGCGACGGAGTTCTGGTTCAGCGCAGACTTCAAAAGAGCATTCGGATACAATAGTCACTCATGTACACTTTAATATGTATTCAATTGTGTGGTTGCTAAAGTAAGTGAGTCGCTATATTATGGCATAGCGAGGATCGCAGTGTATAGTTTAATTGTATGTAACTGATGTGCCCACAGTGTTCAATACAGAGCTTGGATTGGCAAAGACTTAAAGTTGAATTTGAAACTAAAGACTATTTTAAATTGTACATCTTTTGTATTGTAATCTTTGTTTTCCGCTGTGATGATGTAAAATGAACTGTGTTGTACAAAGAAATTTTTTTAATTCATTGTAAAATTGTACGAAAGGAAGTAAAGATCATATTGTGCTATGAATTACCGTGTTTGGGAATTCGGGGCATTACAATCTCTCCACCATCGCAGTGCCTTGCCTTCACCCCGAACCCTTTCGCTCGTGTTCACTTCTGCCGTCGATCTCGTTGTTGCCGCTCCCACCTTGCTGTTGTTACTATGTGGCTGTTCTGTGCTTTGCACGTGTCTTTGTGCACACAGTTTGCACGTGTATTGCTGTCGGGATTCCCATCCCGTTATTCTATCACTTTCGGATTAATCATCGTAAAAGGCAAGTCTTCTTGAACCCTTTATTATTCGCATTCAAGAATTTCGTGGTTCCCCGCAAGTAGTTCATAATCCAATCATCGCATAAATCTTTGCTTGATATTTGTTCAAGAGGTTATCACGGATTCATCGGCGATACCAAGTGATAATTCTCTTTTCGTGTCGTCATCTCTGACTCAAACCCATCCCTATTATACAATTGCATATGCACATAATATATGAATACAAATTAGTACCATGTTTTAGGGTTGATTAATGATTTGAATGTTTCGATTGAATATGATTTCCGTGAATTAATTACCATGAAATGCCTCGTAAATGTTAAAATTTCATGTTAATAATTAAGTGGAATTTACCATTGATTAATTGCATTGAAATCACATGCTTGCGTGTTCAATTATTGCCAATTCATATCAATCATCTTGCTGGCCTGCTGTCTGTCTCATATTGCATTACACCTTTGAACTAGTTGCTGTAGGAACTTAATTGAACTTTGTAAACCACAATTGTAGATCTGTGAGTCTATTATTCAGAACATTTGACGGATTTGAATTCCGTGTTATAATGTGCAAGATATCATATGTTTAATGCTGCTAGGTCTAGATTTCCATATTCGCCGTTATATATGAATCAACATGAATTGTTAATTAAAAGAAAATGTTAACATGAGAATTAAAATTTGAAATTAATTTTGTTGAGACTAGACATGACAAGGAGTCACCCTTATTTTTTGTGAAATTAACTGATAAACTTTCACACCCGATATATATGTGAACATGACCTTTAACCTGTTGTCTGAAGATAAAATTAGTAAAGAATAAGATTTTTTGTCTAGTTTTTGTGATTTCGATATGTCGTTTCTATATGCGTTGGAACTGGCA
This sequence comes from Hemerocallis citrina, assembly GCA_017893485.1. Lineage (NCBI taxonomy): Eukaryota > Viridiplantae > Streptophyta > Magnoliopsida > Asparagales > Asphodelaceae > Hemerocallis > Hemerocallis citrina. The sequence goes on from CM030360.1 coordinate 51,677,747, forward strand.
GAGAGTCTAGTTTCTAGAACCTCTGACAGATCCAGATTTGCTTGCCTATAGCATTGGGAAAACCTATTTTTGTATACCAACGTCTTGTTGTTTAGTACGTATGTTTTGTTTTGTTGATTGGTATAAACACATTTGCTTTGCAAGTAATGAGTGGAATTAGCTACACCCTGCATTACACAACCTTGACATCTTCTTGTATGCTCACATTAAGATGTAATTAAACATTAACAAGCCGGGGTATTAAGTGTTGACTTGATAGTGAACAATCGGAGACTGTATTCGGTAAGGGTCCCTTATTGTTTACATTGATTATTGTCATGGAAGGTGGAGTATCGATTGTTACTTATTGATTGTAAATTATTGTTATTGTGCCGAGTACACGATCTGTAGAGTTCACCATCACAATCTAAATGATTACTGTTTGCATGCACCGAACTTGTGATATAGGACACAGTGTTACGTGCATTAGATAAGTTAATAAAATGAACAGTAACCCTATATTGACACTTGCATGCTTGATCCTGAATATTGTCATCAACATTGATCATTAATTGTAACCAATGATTATTGCATAATTAATTATAGACCCTTGACTTTATCATCAACCTTGTTATTGCACATTGACTTTGATCTAGTCCCTTATTCTTGATATACCATGCATTTCTTGTACTTTGTTTTTCACTACTTGCTGTCCGTGACTTGCTCTGACGAAGATTATTTTTTTACTTTAGATCACGAGTTTGCAGGTACTCAAGAAATAATACCCGAAGGACTTCGTGACCAATACTTTTAGAGATTGGAGCTCAAGGAGACTGCATTGATTATCTATTTATGCTATGTCATTTTGAACATTGTTATTATTATTGTACTTTGTTTCCGGACTTTGCTGATCCGAAGTTTGTTTTTCCCAGATGTTGGATATTACTCTGATAGATTATTTCATGTTACTGAAATTTACTTATTGTCTATGTGATTGTTTATCCATGCGTAGTTGTATTATTTTCTTCATATTGTTGAGTTAAACTGGTACACCTTATGAATGATGTTTACATTATTCGCTGGACCTCAGCTATGTGTTCGTATTCCCGTATTTTAAGAAGTGGGGCGTGATAATAGTGTATTCAAGTTTTAAGGAAGCTTTTGATTCCTTTGTCCTTTAAAGTATTATTGACTAATTTATATTAGTTGTGATAATTATGCAGTAGTTTGTATGCATTAATTGATTATCTAGTTGGTTTCAACAAATTATAGCATAGTTTATATTTTTTTATTACATTCTATATATCTTCTTGGGATAAGCTTCATGCTTTATGGGTTTTTGCTTATACTTGATGCTCTATCAGTTTTCATATTTACTTTACTATTTTTATTATACGTTATTGTCTTAGTTATCAACCCAATGTAATTAGAAAATAAAGATAGAGTGATATTCCTGAACTGTATGCTCTTTGTTTTTGTTTTCCCTTGGTTAGTAGTACTTCTGAAGACAGAACTATTCTAAGGGGGGAGTGATTTAACGCCCTAGAATTTTAAATACTATATTTTGAATTAATAAATAATTTTAAAATTAATTAATTTATTTATTTTGAATTTTGCAAAATTGATATTTTCACACGTGCAAATATTTTTTATGTGCAAATTTCTACTTTTAAAATTCTGGATAAATTCTTCTATTTACAATTGAGTATAGTCTAAAATTTAGTATTTTTCTGAATAAAGAAACTATTTTCGTAAATACTTTGAAAGAAAATGGTTTTTGTGCAAAGTTGTTTGGAGGTGAAATTTGAACTAAAAACTTATGGACTGCATTTAGGGCCTGCTATTCAGTATAGGACTCTAATAAATTAAATTTTATCCATATTTGGTTGATTTTAATTGATTTAGTGGAATAAATATGTGTATATGCAATTTTGGGATTGTTGGGGACTTTATTGCAAATATTTCTCTTGGAAAGTAAAAAGTCGGAAAATTTGTTTGGAAAATCTAACCTTTATTAGTGGATAGTAATTCTAAATTTTCTGGATTTTTATGAAGAATATATGGCATATTTACAAATATTTAAAAGTCAATGACTTTTTGGTAAAATTGCCACTCAAAGACAAATTTTTTGAAAATTTATTTCTAGGCAGTAGTGGAGGCCGACTAGATTGGAGGAGTTAGGGGGATAGATTTTGATTTTGATTTGATTTGATTTAACTAATTAAATTGGAAAGATCTATACATGTAAAAATATATTTTTCTTTAGGGACTTTATCGTAAAATCTTCGTATAAACCCTAAGGAAGGATCCCAGCCTATATTAACAGCAGTAGCAGCGCTCTCCACTGGGTAAACAAAAAATTTTCCTCTTTATTATTTTCTAGGAGTTTTGGAGGCTTGGATCTCTCAATTTTCGCGAGAAGAATGAGCTTTTCTTTTCTTATTATTATTTTCTTTCAATAAATCTTCTTTGAGGTGGGTAATCTTCCAACTCTCTTGAAGTGTTTTTTTTTCTATTTGTAAAGAACAATATAGAATCATGTTAGGGTTTAGATTTTGTGAGATTATGATTATTGACATGAATATGATGTTTGTTTATGAGTTGATTGTAGAGATGGATTATTCACATAAAAATGGTTTGTTAATATGATAAAAACCAAATCTTGATGGCGTGATGCTCTTATTTTGATTCTCTTATGAACGATAAATATTTTTGTGCATGAAAGATCATGTTTTATTTGTGGAAATTGATTTTTATGAACCCATGAATCATTGTGGACGATTAGAGTTGTCATATGTTCTAAATATTCATGTTGATTAAAAATAAGTTACTCTTGCGTTTTAGAGTTTTTTTTTTGCATGAAAGATCTAAATTTTTATTGTAGAAATAGATCTATTAAACCTATATGTGAATATGGATGCATAGATCTATATGTATGATTAAAGAACATGTTTGTATAATTAAAAGATAAAATGTTGATAAATTTAAATAATGTTTTGAGGAAAATAAATTTACGTTTTGAGAGATTAAATTCTCTTTTTGAGGGACTATTTAGTTCAGGTTTTAGAGACGAAAACTCTAAGTTCTAAAGGGGTAATTTTCAAATTCTACAAGAGGCAAGTTTCATATTTTTGGGGAAGTATGAGTTTCAGTTTATTGATGATTTGGGGCTTCTATTTTAGCGTGAATGGATTATAAATTTCGCAACAAATTCTATGTTTATTTTTTTTTGATAACGAGAATAGAATCGTTAGATTCCAGCCCAATCTATGAATGATAAAACAAAAGTAGCTTACAAAGAGATACAATTTTACCAAAAGTAAAACAAGAAACGAACAACAAAGGCAAAGAATAACAAAACACACTAGAAATTGAGTTCATTGCCAAAACAGGACAACACAAAGAAAAAACAGTGCCAGAGACCAGGCCACAACCGAGGCAATCAGAGCAAGGGAGAAGACAAATGAAACGTCGAACACCAAGGATCTGGCCAAACACAACAGCAGTGGAACTCGTGATAATAGCAACGCAGGGGTACTCCACCAGGAACCGGAACTCAATGAAAACACGGCATCGAGGCCACTGAGCAACAGCCCTACCAGTGAAGGGAAGAACAAGGCACAGAGCCAGCCTAATCTGGGAAGCCAACAACGTGCCACAACAGGCTGGGATAGCCAATAACAGCCTAAAACCAAAGCTATAGAACGAGCTCAAAGCTATGTCAGAGCTACTGCGAGACAAATTCTATTTTTATGGACTAAATATAAACTAAATTTTCTAGAATTTAACATTCACTTTTAAATGGACTGCTCTTAAGGATAACAAGGTATAACTTTCAAATTTTAGATAAAATATAGTTTTCAGAATTTATTGAATTTAAACCCTTTAAATTAATTTGTTCGAGCCCAGATTTTTTTGGTGGGTTCCTTGGTTTGTTCTGGATTTAAATTAATATTTCCAGAATTTAATATTTATTTTCGAATGGATTGTTCTTAAAAATAAGAAGGTATAACTTTCAAATTTTGGATAAAAGATAGTTTTCAGAATTTGTTGAATTTAAACCCTTTAATTTAATTTGTTTGAGTCCAGATTTTTATGGTGAGTTCCTTGGTATGTACTAGATTTAAATTAATTTTTCAAAAATTTAATATGGACTGTTCTTAAAGATAAGAAGGTATAACTTTCAGATTTTTGGATAAAAGATTGTTTTCAGAATTTGTTGAATTTAAACCCTTTAATATTATTTGTTTGAGTCCAGATTTTTATGGTGTGTTTCTTGATATGTGCTGGATTTAAGTTAATTTTTCCAGAATTTAATATTAATATTTAGGGTGTAGTGTTTTGAAGAACGAAATCATGTAACTTTCAGATTTTGGTGAAATTCTAGTTTCAATTTTCGATATATTCAAGTAATGGTTTGGGGAAAATAAATCAATATTTTTGTAGATGAAATTCTCATTTTTTAAGGGTTATATGGTTGAGTTTTGGAGGATAATTATTTCGGAATTTTAAGAGTTATTCTGAGTTTTAAAAAGGGTAAATTTTAGATTTTGGAAACTATAAAAATTTTAGATTTTGGGGACGAGATCCCAAATATTTAAGAGATTTGTTTCAATAGAAATTGAATGAATTTATAGTTGAGTTAATTCAACTTTACGAATGATTGAGAACTAAGATTCAAAAGGATATTTTGTTAATGCATAGTTGAATTAACTCATTATAGTTGAGTTAATGCATTTCTCTTTTGTTTCTTTTTCATGCACACTTACTTAGTATAGTTTCACTTGTTGTTTATTGAATCTTTTATTGTTATTTCATTTCATGTTATATGGAAATTTTGTGATTGTGAGACTTTGGAAGGTTGTTGTTTCTATAGTATTGCGTCAGTTTGTCCCCACTCTTCAGTTATTTTGCCGGATTTGCAAGTGATTTGCCCAAGTAAAGTAGAAGCCTGATTTGAGATGATTAAAGTTTAAGTGTTGGGTTGTGTTGTAATAAATATGATTAATTTTCTGCTGTGCAAATGTAAGAAAGAATTGTTGTAATAAAAAGTTTTAAATTTTTTTCTTGTATTTGATACTGTTGGATTACATTGAAGTTGATTCTGGAATTTGTGACACTTATTTCAAATTTTATATATTGGAAATTCGGGGCGTTACATTATTCTATCAGCAACTGGGTCATAATCTCACTACAACATGGGATAAACAGCAGGACAACAGTAAAATATACTCCTATGCAACAATCACGATAATCAATCCACATATACATATAACAAGAAGTGAACTTGCATTTATACTCAATAATTAGGATGGACTCCTATTATTATCATGACAAAATTCATTATCACTACCGTATCAAATCTACAAATCTAGTTATAACATCGTATACAACCGAAAAGCATTAAAATCATTATTTCTTCTACGTAAACGTGTTTCAAGTTTATGATCGTGTGGTGTATGCATATGACGACAAATAACATGACCTAGAATTGAGTCAAGGATATGGCACGAAAGAAATCTATTACTTGGTTTTGCCGATTAATCCGTAATAACTTCTTTGAAAAGGTAACAAGCAAATTGAGAAATGATAAACGAAGTGAAGAGCTACTTGCGGAGATCAAAACATTTCTTGAACGAGAACAATAAAGTTGGTTCAAGAGAACTTGCCTTATATGGTGATTACAATGCGTGACAAGAATTAATGCCTGCATGGTAGCGACGACAGCACACAGCAACACACAACGGCAGTAAGGCTACGTCAACAAATACAGCCACAAGGCGGCATACAAAGCAAGACAGCAACACCCAAACACAGCAACAGTGAGGTCGATAGTGGCAACGACATAGGTGTTGATGCTTTGGGTGTGCAACATTGGGTTTCAGAGGTGCGACAGTGTGTGGGTGCTCGGGGTCATCGAGGAAGTTGCAGTGGTGAATGGAGGTAGTGCACAGTGGGTGATCGGGGCAATGGTGGTAGTGGCTCAAATGGTAATGGAGATGGTGTTGCGGGATGCAGCGGTGCGGAGGATGGTGGAGGAGGTGGCACTGGCATTCAAACTGCTACGAGAGCGCTCGGAGGTGGCTGCGGGGAGAGCAGTGGGGGAGAGGCGATCGATGAGGCAGCAACCAACAAGAGGCGGTTGTCGGGGGTTACATTGCTCGGGTGTACATGGGTGTAGCAAGGTGACCTTGGAGTTCGACGGGGTGAAATTGGTCAGGGCGAAGCAGCAGCGTCGAGGAGAGAGAAGCTAGTCACCGGGGTGTTACGGAGGAGCGGGATGAGGTACAGCGAGGGAGGAGGCAGTGGGGCATTAAAGGAGGGACTGAGGGAGGCGATGGTGAGGTGGAGGAGGGGCTTGCAGTGGGGAGATGATGAGCTGGTGGGTTTCGGGGGCAGTTGAAGAAGATGACGAAGAAGGGGGAAAGGAAGAGGATTAATAGGAGAAGTAGTTGGTAGGGAGATTAGTTAGAAATAATTAGGGGATTAGTGGGGGGTTAATTGTTGGCGGCTGGTTGAAGTGAGGCGGGTGGATTAATTAGGGTTAATAGAGATTAGATTAATGGGTGTTGTGTTAAATTAATGGACTTCATATTAATAGATAATAATAATAAAAGATGGATTAAGATCTATTGGTTTGCATAAATAAATAAGAGCAATGGTCCATTGAGAACAGGTATGTTTTTACAGACCTGTGAAACAGCATTTCTAGCCATTGGATCAAGTTCATCTTGATCCAACGGTCATGATCGAGCCCGCCCATCACCATCTCACTTAAGTGGCGGAAGGGTAATTTGGGAATTTCGTCCCAAATAACTCTTCGCCTCATTCGCTCTAAAATTTTGAATGAACTTAGGCCGTTGTTTAAAACAACGGCATAGGTTATAAAAATTGAATGAACATAGGCAGTTGTTTGGAACAACGGCCTCTTATAACCTATGCTGTTGTTCCCAACAACGGCCTAGGCTATAAAACTTCGTTGTTTCAAACAACCTAGGCTATAAAATTTTATAGCCTAGGCCGTTGTTGGGAACAATGGCCTAGGTTATAAAAGGTCGTTGTTCCAAACAATAGCCTAGGTTCATTAAATTTTTTATAACCTAGGCCTTTGTTTCAAACAACGGCCTAGGTTCATACAACCAAAGCGGGTCTATTTTCACGGGTCTGTGAAAATAGACCCGTTTTCAATGGAGCATTACAATCAAAATGATAATAATAATAATAATAATAATAATAATAATAATAATAATAATAATAATAATAAGATTATGCAATAAAATAGGATTTAGGTTTAACACATTTATTAAAATAATCCAATAATAATAATGTATTTGGTTTGGGCTAAAACATAAATAATTAACCAAATACGAAAATAAGATAAACTTACAGAATGGAGTAAGTTTTGTATTAAAATATATAATCATCTGAAAATAGCTACAAATACTATTCATGATTAGAAGGGGCTTTATAAATTTAAAACAAAACGATTTTAAGAGCGGAAAAGAATATATAAAAAATTGAAATACAAAAAATACACATTAAATATGTATAGGCGAAAACGAGGATTACAATATTTGAAAATGCAAATAAATTTTCTGGAATAATTATAAATTTAAACTGAAGCATACCTCTTTCAGTTAGGAGATTCATCACTAAAAGAATCAAAAGAATCATTTTTACCCAAATCTTAAACTTATTCTTTCTTATCCTTGAAAACAGTCCATTGAAAACTAAATACTTAATTCTAAAAAATTGAGTTTATAAACACTTAATAAACATAGATTATACCATCAAAATTTAAATCCAAACGCACCAAGTTTAAGCCTTTAACTCATCAAAATGTTGAAACTAACTTTTATTAAAAATCTGAAACTTGCCACATTTCAAACATGATCAACATCAATTTAAACTTTCATATTCTTGCCAAATATATACATATACAACCATGTTTACTCACGTACTAAGGTCTCAACCCTAGAACATGAGCCCCCACCTCACACAAGCACTCAAATCCGAGCCCTATGAATAGGCCGAGCTTGACACTGTGCAGACCCGAAGTCAGCATAATACTGACGGCATTGTTCATTGCCACCCCGAGCCCCCATGAACCCTAACCCTAGGTTTAGTTCAACCGAAACCCTAGTTATTCAAATCTCAACTTTTCATGCCTTTACAACATTATTTATGCATAGAATCAACTATGATTTGAACATAAAAATTATTATTATCTAAAAACATGAAATCATACTTAAAGATTCCATCTTCATACCCCTTAAACATGGATAAATACATTACAAAATAAGATCTAAAATTATATATCATCATATGGTTTTGTTGATCTATTTCCACGGTAAAAAAATCAATTCTTTATGCATCATATCAATCACCTATTCAAGCATAACAAAAATTTAGATCTTCATGTATCTTTCATTCATATCATTCACAGCATATATCAAAATTCATCTCTACAAGTTTCACTAAATCAATCATCACAACAAGCTAAGAACTTCATCATAGATTCATAAAAGATTCCTAACATGATACTAAGAAAGAAATAACAATCAAGAGATGTAGAGATGTCGCCCACCTCTAGTAGATTCTGAATAAAACTCCAAAAGCCTTCTCCTCCTAATGCAAGGGTCGTTCTCCTTGCTCCAATATCACCAAAATAGCCAAAAACAAAAGAAAGGCCGAAACCTACTTTTCATGCCGTCTTTTATATGGTCGGGTTCAAAATATTAGGGTTTTTGACGAAGTTTTGCACTTAAGTCCCCCTAGAGATCCATATTTGAATAATAGGTTATTTACTCAGTCTTTCCAAATCAAACCCAAAAAAATATGGACTAAATCCACCCTTAAATATATATACAATTAACACCCCCCCCCCCCCACCCCCCCCCCCCAAATGCAGGCAACAAGCTTTTGAAATTAAATTTCGGCTCCAAATGACTTTTACATAAAAGCCCTTTTTTCAATTTATTTTCAAAAGTAGTTTCTCTTATTCAAAAAATTCCCCAAATTAAAATTATATTCAATTATAAATAAGAGGATTAATTTATCAACTCAAAATATTAGAATTTGCATTTCAAAATATTTGCACGTGTTTTGCACCTGCAAAACGACAATTTCACAAAAATCAAAATAAGTAAATAAATGAATTTTAAAATTATTTATTAATTCAAAATATTACATTTAAATTTCTGGTGCATTACATTCAGAAACCCTGAGGTTATCCGAGCTGGTTACAATTTTAGTCGAGCGCGGGGTCCCCGGAATCGACAAAGTCTTCGTCTTCTTGGACTTTCCCTCGGAAGTCCCCTCTGGGGCCAACCTCTTCTTCGGCTGCTCCTCCACCATCTTCTTCATCACCAGATATGCACTCCTCGCCTCGATCTCGGCATCGTCCATCGCTGCAAGGAAAAGTTGAAGATATAGGAATGAAGACAAAAGATGAGCAAAAAAGACAAACAGGATCGATAGTGCTCAGTCTAATATTCGCTAAGTGCCTTTCATTCACGTTCGGCCAGCCGATGTTGTTACCCGCAATGATCCGGTTTGTAGAAGTTCCAATTAGTCAGAATTTTAGAGGGGACTTGACTTCGGACAATGAAGTACTTCTCCTTCCATTCCCTTATGGAATACGGATGTTCGTGGACTACCTTTTTATGGGGGCAAGGTGAGATGTAATATACTCCCCCGTGCTCCCCCGACGAACCGACCCCCAGAACGGCTCATAAGTACTTCAATTTCTAAGGCACTCCCTCTCTTCACAGAATAACATGAAGAACACGAGCTGCTTCTAGGAGTTTGGGCCATAATGCATCGGGCTTAAACCTTCCCAACTCAACACTCGCTTGATGAACGGATGCAATGGAAACCTCAAACCCAAGCTGAAAGCATTGACTGGAAACATGCAGTACCAAGGGGCCAAATTGTTCGTAGGACGGAGACAATGGTTTGGAATCATTAGCTCGTACTCCAGCCCGATGAAGTATTTAGCCCATATCAGCAGGATGTCACTACTTGTCAAAATGCTCTACACCTTGTATATCTTAAGCATCGGTTGACTCGGCGAAGAGGGTTGTACTCCATACCTAACCAAATCCTTGATGTCGTCTGGGTACATCCTAATTGAACACGGTTGCTGAAGATAGGGGACGTCGAGACCATGTTTTGGAAAAAAACTCGGTCGGTTGTTCAAGTATGTCAAAAAGGGTCCACCTCATCATCCTCCCTCGAATTCGAGGAGCCTTCGGAAGGGACTGTAAAGCCAACAGTTTCAGAATAGGAGCTTCACCTGACGGACTGACCTCCATAACCTCGCCTCATCCTCGTCATCACCCCCTTCCCCAGCTACATCCTCCACCTCTTCGTCATTATCTCCAACATTCTCTACCTCTTCCTCCTTATTCGCGCCTACATCAACCATCTTACCATCTTTGACCACCGATGCCACTTCAACCTTTATATTGGAATCACATGATTCCACCATAAAGGGCTTACGACTGCGAAGGGACTGAATGTTGTAGACTCTTTCATTCCCTTCCCAAAACAAAGAATCGGAAAGATGATCGTCGTCTTCCCGACTAGACGTGAAGGCAGAAGAATTGGACCGAACCTTCGACATAATATAAAATACTAACCTGGTAATCTGAAAGGACGTCTGAAAGTTGATTCACGGTGACTGAGCAGTACTTAGAGAGAAGCTATGGAAACTAGAGAGAGAAAGCAAAGTGGAGAATGAGGGGAGGGGGAGAGATTATATAGATAACTCGGAGATGCCTCGATATCCACAAACAAACTCAACCATCTGATTTTAATCCAATGATGGTCAAGATATCAACGCCTAAATTTCCATCACCATGACGTCAGCGGCCCACGTGCAATGCACGTGTTTACTAGAGAACAACAAGTGAACACTGATCTATTGAAATTTTCCAGGTCAAGTTCGCTCGTCTCTCGGTGTGCACCTCGAACTAGTCACTAGCTTTCACACAAGCTTTCTCCAAGTCAAGCTTGCTCAACGCTCGACATGCACCTCGAGCTAGCCACTGGTTTTCTCACAAGCTTTCTCCAAGTCATGTTCGCTCGATCCTTGACATGCACCTCGAGCTAACCACAGGCTTTCTCATAAGATTCTCCATCTCAAGCTCGCTCAACTCTCGGCATACACCTTGAGCTAGCCACTAGCTTTTAGCCAAGTCAGGATCGCCCGAAGTTCGACATGTACCTCGAGCTAGCAACTAGCTAACTCACGAGCTTTCTCCAAGTCGAGCTTGCTCGATGCTCGGTATGCACCTTGAGCTAGTCACTAGATTTCGCACAGGTTTTCTCCAAGTCGTGCTCGCTCGACGCTCGGCGTACACCTCGAGCTTTCTCACATGCTTTCTCCAAGTCAAGCTCTCTCAATGCTCGGCATGCACCTCGAGCTAGCCACTAGCTCTCTCACAAACTCACTCCAAGTTAGGTTTTCACGAAGCTCCGCATGCACCTTGAGCCAGCCACTAGCTTTCTCACAAGTTTTCTTCAAGTCAAGCTCGCTCGATGCTCGATATGCAAATCGGGATAGCCACTAGCTTTCTCACAAGCTTTCTCCAAGTCAAGCTCGCTCGACACTCGGCATACATCTCAAGCTAGCCACTAGCTTTCTTACAAGATCCCTCCAAGTCAAGCTCACTCGATGCTCAGCAAGCACCTCAAGCCAGCCACTAGCTTTCTCACAAGCTTTCTCCATCTTAAGCTTGCTCAATGCTCAGCACGCACCTCGAGCTAGCCACTAGTTTTATCACAAACTTTCTCCTTCTCTAGCTCGATCGAAGCTTTGCACGCACCTCGAGCTGGCCACTAGCTTTCTCACAAGCTTCCACCAAGTTAAACTCACTCGACGCATAGCATGCACCTCGAGCTCGCCACTAGCTTTCTCCAAGTCAAGATATCTCGATGCTCGGCATGTACCTTTAGCTAACCATCAGTGTTCTCACAAACATTCTCCAAGTCAAGCTCGCTCGATGCTCGGCATGTACCTCGAGCCAGCCACAAGTTTTCTCACAAGCTTTCTTCATCTCAAGCTCGTTCAAGGCTCGCCATGAACCTCGACCTAACCACTAGCTTTCTCACAAGCTTTCTCCAAGACAAGCTCGTTCGATGCTCGGAATGCACATCGAGTTAGCCACTAGCTTTCTCACAAGCTCTCACCAAGTTAAGCTTGCTCGACGCTCGGCATGTACCTCGAGCTAGCCAATAACTTACTCACAAGCTTTCTCCAAGTCAAGATCACTCGACTTTTGGCATGTACCTCGAGCTAGTCACTATTTTTCACACAAGATTTCTCCAAGTCACGCTCGCTCGATGCTCGACATGAACTCCCTCACTGTTTCGCTCAAGCTAGACGCTCGTCATAGACTCCGAGCCCCCCCTCCTCGAGCTTCCTCATAGCTCCGCTCGAGCTCGGCGCTCGGCACTGGCTGCGAACCACCGTCAGTATATTTTCTCCACAGGGTAAGACTACTCCTTGATGGTCGATACACCCAACCCTCCATGAGTGGGGGGCATTGATATGGGTAAAAATTTAGCCTCATTTGAGCCGTCTGATCCCTTCAAGATCCACAAATCCCCAGAAATCATCTCTAGGTATTCTATGGGCCTCCTACTGGCCCGCCACACCAATCAGGCCTACAGAAGATGGTCAACCCGTTCCACTATGGTTACCTCTTTCTACCTATAAATACCAGACTCCATCCGCAGTTGTGAGGTAATGTCTTTTTAGCCATTAAACCCTAATTCCACTTCTTCTAGTGACTGACTTGACCGTTGGAGGGTCTGTAGCCGAGATATCTCCCGGTGTTTCAACGTTTTGCAGGATTCCCGACTGCCTTCAAGCACCACCGGATCCACCTCTCCTACCACTGATACAACCTTACATCTAGACCAGATATGCGGTTGAGATCTACCTCTTCCCTTTCAAATAACAAGAACTCATTATATGTTGTTCCCACACCAAAGCAACTGCATCAAATTATATTCTAACACGTCCCTGAAGGTTGAGGATTGTCTTTGTGGATTGATATCTGGACTATACGCAGCGATACTTTTAATTTTAAATCTGCATTTTAATATGTGAAGTTCGTGGAATTTCAACCTGTGATACTTTGATACCATGTAAAAGATCTTACCGATAGACCAAATCTTATAAACCAAAACTCTGAAATTGTGGTAAGAGTGAGGGTTTAATATTTATATTCTAACATATTTGGTGCCCAAGTTCCGATTAACTATACCATACTCTTATTAAGGATGAGGGTAAATGTTTGTGTAATGTATGTGCATGGCTAACTAGTTGACTATGCTCTTCTTCAAAATTAATAATAATAACAATAATTATCAACGATTTCTTCAAAAGAAAAATAATTAAATGAACTATGAGGCCAATGAAAAGTTATAGTCAAAGAAGGCGCTCTTTATCTGTGTATTGAATGGATTAAGTATCTAGATGGGCCTTCTTCGGTAGATGAAAGGCCTAGTTCAATCTTCATTTTTTTAGTTGGCGGTCCGAATTTCCAAGTATCAATGGGGTTTTGAAAATTCCGGAGTGACCTTGGCCCACCCAGGCCCCTTGGTAGCTTCGTCCATGTTACTATGTTAGTAGCATCCACGTACCAATGAGAGAGAGAGAGAAAGAGAAAGAGATAGAGAGAGAGGTGGGGGTTACAGGCTTGCAGCTGACTTTATCATTGTTTATGAACTCATCTACATTACTACTGACTACAGGCACGGCTGGGAGCATGCACGGACCGAGTGAATGGGGGTAGTGGTGATAGGTGGAGGTTATTAGTCATACCTCTAAGATTTGGTGCTTCTCCTTTGCAGATAAGCTCGCATCACGATTTCCAAATTAATACAGCTGGTAATAAGCAAGTAGATGGGACATGGCACAGGATCCGCTAGCCCAAAAGGAAATTAACTCGATGACAACACCAGTCAGTTCTGAGCAGGTTATGGCTGTTTCATTTTCTTCAATTTGAATGAGAATCAACGTAGAATGTATGTTACATTCTTGATTGAATGGTGAACAAAATCATTTCAATGCTTCATAAATTCAGTGATTATTATGAGTAATAAATTATAGTATGCCTTATCGAGCTAATTACCAAGTTAACCTCTATTTTGGAAAAAAATTACCAAAGTAACATAGTTTCCATTTTACCAATATGACCCAGTTCTCAATTAAATTTCTATAATACACTTTCTATAATATTTTCTATAGAATGTAAGACCTTTTATTAAATACTTCAAGTTTTTGGGTTTTAGAATAATTTCTACTTTTTATATTGAATATTATCTTAATCTACAATTTTGTTATTTTACAATGTACGCATAAATTAGTGCTTAATCGTGTAAAAATTAAGTAAGAGTTACTTACTCTTAAACCAGGCTTTGATACCAGCTGCTAACTGAGAGTGGAATCTGTCCTTGAATGTTTGCAAAAATAAAAGTAGTATCATATAATTTTATAATTGATTTATTTCTCAAAGTAATTATTAGTCTTTTGAAATAAACCAAACATTATCATTCTCAACAATTTCTAAGTAATCAAGCATATCATGAAATTATCTTTAAAAATCTAATTCTGAATTATCATTATCACTATCATATAAAGGTTCATCTATATATTCATTTTCTTGAAGATATTGTCTTCTTGCCGATGTAGGGCTACTTATATATCTACTAAACTCTCCATTTTCAACTTGAAAAGTTAGTTCATCAATTAGTTTAACATTTATATTATTGGTTTGGCCAGAATTAACTTGATTTATTATTATGATTATTACTCATTTTATACTAAAAAGAAAAAAAAATTGAACTCATAATTATCTACTGAGTCTGTTAAGCTCTTGGGATAATAAACACCAAATATTATTATTCTATCATTTTGGTGATAATTAATTATCAATTTTTGGATTAAATAATGATTCGAACTATTACTGTTATCACTATCCATTGATTTTATCTTATCTAACAATCTTAGGGAGTGAAACAATAAATATGAACATTAGAGTATGGAGAGAATTTTAAGGATACCATGAAAAATTAAGAAAAATGATTCAACATGCATCCGACTTAGCTAAGCTTCTTTGAGCTGTTCTATACCGATTACTACTAGTGGATAAAATATCATTAGTATGCACCCCGATTTCTGTGGTCCTTTTACGTTCCTCACATCTCAGGATTACTATGCTCTCCAAGAGAGCTTCATCTAAGAGATATGTCTGAAACAACTGAGTAGCACTTCAGTACATGCAACCAAAAATTAGTTCATTTTATATCACTGTGTATGGCTCGACTGTGAAGGTATAAATTGGTCCTTTGCAAGATCTTTCAAAAAGAGCCTTGCAAAGATCTCCAAGAGAAGAAGAGATTAGTTAGTCATACCTTATATTGAACAAGAAATGATTGAAAGGTAATCTTTATTGATTTCAAACTTCTTACAAACAAACTTTTCTTACAAGATTCCATGGAATTTCTCTCCTTGATTGCATGCTTCCTTCCTTAGTGTGGCCTTTTATAGAGGACTGGATGACTTTACATTATTCAGTAATTATATCATCTGTTATATTAGTTTTAATAATTGAGATACATTATTGTTCTGGTCACAACATGACTTACATCATGGGTCAATAATTGAGGTAAATACGTCACTACTTACGTCAATGTAGACTACTATAGAAGAAGATATTTCTTCTGGCAGATATCTTCACATGCTCCACATTTATGTTGGTGTTCTGTCTTCAATGCTATTGTAAATAGTATTTGGTACCAGCTGTCAAATAGTTCACGCTTATCTTGTGACTGCTTTATTTTTACTATACATTATTATTTTCTATGGGTCCGGGAAGTATTAGATCCATATGTTGTGGTTTCTTAATTTTATGTCTTTTAATTCATAATACATATTTTTGAATCTCATTGCATTCTTTTTAGGATTAACTTCTCAAATTATGCAGCTTTGTACGGAACAATGTTAGATGCTCCATATATTATTTGGGTGATCATCCCTATTTTGATAACTTGTTCTGCAGAAAGTTCTTCATTATCCTTAAGATACTCAGAGATTGCTAAATACATTATAACATATATTTTAAGGCCTTTGTAAGACCAAAATAACTATTGTCTGTTTTGTATATTTCTCTTGGCAATTGAATAAGTTTTCTCTGGAAGGATAAATATTGTGAATAAGTCATATTTGAAATAGTGCTCGTGTTGTTCTTGGATTTGCACCTTGTAGAATGATAGTCTTGTTCATATGTTACCCTGATATGGTCTTGATGAACTGGTTCACCTCAGTTATTTGGCATAATTTCTCAATATATAGTATGAATAATATTATCTTTGATACTTGGGTAGGAGGTTTGTCAGTGAGTAATGTATCCTTGTATGTAGTTTTATTTGAAGAGTTATTTACTTCTTCTTTTAGGGAATGGGTAGTCACACATTTTTTCACTAACATTGTCCACCATATTTTTGTAATTGCATGCTGATTTATGTGCTAGTAGAATAGACTTTAGAGATTTATATGCTGGTAGAATAGACTTTGGAGTCCGCATATTTGTAATTATAATTGATTAAATGTTGCCTTTATTTGTTCCACATTTTTATTAAGGATAACCTTATTCTCTTCTATTTGCTAGACTCTATTTTTCATTTTGCAAAAAATAAAAGTGTTAATTTCTCGATAGAAAATCTGCTATAAGGTTTTTTTTTAATATTTGTAGCGCCCCGAATTTTCAATATAATATCTCAGAAATACGTTGCACAAATCCCAGCATCTACCTCAAGGTAATAGTAACATAGCCAAAACATAGAATAATTTTCAACTTTTATTACATTTATTCTTTACATTGCACAGCGAAAAACTAAACACCTTGAATTCCAATTTTTTTTTTTTTTTTTTACAACACAATCTTTTACAGTTTGCATAAGTCATATTATCATTCTTCCACATGCATCCAAATTCCAAGCTAACAGTACCTACCTGTAAAACATGAGGCTAGAGATAACCCTAACCTCCAAAACTACGGGGTCAACCATAACGGTATGAGTGACATCAAAAGAAAAATACAATTTAAATAAGCATGAAGGATAAATTCATAATCAACACATTCTCACAGTAGTAACAAATGAAATATGGAAAGACGATAAATGAAGTATGTAAACATTAAGTGAAACTAGACTAAGTGTCAAGTGTAGGAAAAATAGAAAGCATCATGCATAATACCAGCCAAGAACACAAATGCATTATGATAGACTTTCTAATGCAAACCTGTCGAATCTATGCTCCCCATTCTACATAGATCCGGTGCAAGCCCTTATCATTCTCCACTTTATAGTGTTAAATCCCTCGTTATGTAACTAATCCTACTATGATGACTACTACGAGATTTAGATAAACTGTGAGAATCTAGCCCATGCCCCGATAATTCTGGAGGTCAATCTCTATCTATAGATAATTTCGAAGACTATTTCACTCACACTTAGGAATTTTCGAGAATACCCCACACCGCAAGCTACGGTGCCTCATCACACAAAAACTCCATGAGCATCGCCTCGACCTCGATAATTCCGGAGATCAATCCCGCATTGCAGGTAATTCCGGAGACTTTCACTTGCACCTCGATAATTTTGGGGATTATTTCACACCGCAGATCATAATGAGGTTCATAACCCATGTTTGCACTCATTTCATCATATCACCATCTAGTACCTGTCATTATCTTATTAAGTTAATTAATTAATTACGAATCTCCTAGAGTTGGTGTACCCTACCAGACTTAACTCAACTGATCAACAACAAGGGCACAACTGGACAAACTACAAAAATATCAACTGTCGGTGTACTAGGATCCCACTCACCCTCTGCAGACTCACAACTCAACTATCAGCACAAAATCTTTCATTGAAACTCTAAATTTCATGATCAATTCACTCACATTAAGAAAACTTCTTTAAAAATAAAAAAATCCAAATCCATGCGAATACTCACAAATTTCCAGAACTGAAATAGGATGTTAAATCCACTAAATAACTGAGTTTCATATTTTGAAGTCACAGAAAATCACAAAACATTAATATCTTGAAATCCAAATATATTTCGCTTTCTAAAGTCATAGAAATACAAGTTAAACTCTATTATAATAAAAATATAACTCTGTAATTTATAGTAATCTGTAGCAAAAACTTCATCTAAAACAGTAGTCCAATAATTCATAAGTGTGAAGAAATAATCGTTAAAGAAATTAGCAAGAAAACTCAACAAAACAACCCAAACAGCAGGTGTCGGTCGACTGTCAAAACAATTCAAAATAACGACGGTCGACTGTCATGTTGAAATTCCAAAATTTAAAGAACGTTGGTCGATTGCCACTCTTAGTTCAAAAGTGGTCGGTCCACCGTTGGCTGCTGCACAGACAGTTTTGAAAAATTATGCAAATTTCGACTGATTCATACTTTAAAATCTTTAAAGGCTTGAATTGTGAAATAAAGATCCTGAGATGATCAAATACAACTTGTCTAACATACGGAAGTTTATAAAACATATCAAAATCTGATCAAGTTCATAAAATATCAAATTTCCTCAAACTTCTTCAAAATCAGAAAACTTATGAAATTATATGTATATATATCAGCAAGCCATCAAAATTCATTGTTTTTGAGTAGTGTAATGTTAAATTCAAATCTCTGTAACAATATGAATCAAGATATAATCAAAAATTTCACAAAACATTTAAAAAATCAAGTTTCGGCTGAAGCAATGTCAGACCCGAAATCAATTCCACTCCAACTCATAAAGGCTTGATCTTTTGATTCTAATTTCCTTCTTGGAACTTGATTAAATGCAACTACAACTAGTTATATTTGTTTATCCATAATTATAGGCATCTACAACAACTTTTTCCATCAAGTTTTACTCATCGAAAACATATCAACAGATCATACAAATATGCACACACAGTAAAGTACTCATCTTTATTTGGTTTATATGCTTATACATCACATAACTCATTGTACACAATCAAATCAATAAAAAATATGAATGAAAACAACCTGCCCATGATTCCTACTAAGTTCTTAACAATCTCAAGTCATCTATGTAGAATTTTATCCATCAATTGCATAGTTTAAGAAAAGTTTTATTTTTATACATTCATCCATCAATAACTTCACTATATCATCATACCATCATCTATCATGCATCCTACTAGAAAAATCATCATATATAACATGCATAGAACAACATGAAATAAAACATGTCACTCACCTTATTGAAGAATCAACCGAAATAATAAGAGAATAAGAAAAGTCCTTCCTTTCGCAAAATTTCAAGACCCTTGCTTCGAAACTACAAGAAAACCAATAGTAAAATAATCTTTTGTTTTTGCAGAGGAGGGGGGACGGCTATAGTGGTCATAATATAGGCTGAAATCTGATTATTAGGGTTTTGAGAATATTTTGCAAAATATTCCTTTAGAATTGATATGGCTAAAAATGGGGTTAAATCGGAACCGTTCAAAGTGGGAATGAATCTTAAAGTTACAGAGGCAAGATAATAATTTCACCAACAGACGGGTCTGAATTGGGAACCGGGTCTCTCTTCTTGGACCTGCTAACCCATGAACGGGTCTATTCAGCTGAGAACGGGTCTCAATCCAATAGAAACCAGTTCAACAGGATAGGAGGAAATCCTGGCTTGTCCTTATCCCGAGGAGGTGTATCTAACCACCCCTATCTAGCCACACTGGGAAGTAGGCATTCATTCTGATCCTGAAACAGATCCCCACGGTGACTATAAATACCCCATACCTCCTACTGTCACAAGTGATCACTCTTTGTCTACTCAAGCTCTTTTCCTTTACTTTTCTGGTATTGACAAGAGCGTCAGAGGGTTCGTCGCCGGGATCCATCCCGGTGTTTTGAACGTTTGTGCAGGTCTGTGGGAGCACCAAGGAGTCAACTTGTTCACAAGGGAAGAAGTAAGATTCAGCCTGTTCGAGTTCCTACAAACCTACAAATTCTGTCTATTGCCCCCACACCAGATTCAGTGGTAACAGATTGGCGCCGTCTGTGAAAATCTACTTGAAGAACAATCCCACCTTCCTCCTTCAACCAAAGCTACTCCTAGCCATGCCTCCCAAGAAGAAGCGCGCAAACTCCAACCAAAGAACTACCTCCACTATTCCTCCTCCTCCTCCGCCGCAGGAGGGTCTCCCTCTGCCCATCCAACCAACCTTACCGCTCGAACTGCTAAACCCTCAATCCGTTCAGCAGGCTCTACAGCTCGAAGCCACTGTAGGGGATCCCTCTTGGTGAAGTCACCAGAAGCATCCTCTCCAGTAAGTTCGGGTCTCCATCCACAATGCCACCACAGATTCCATGGCCTCTCATAGCCCTCCAACACCAAAGGATCTGTGGGACGTGCTCAACAATCGGCAGAACGAGCCCAAGCCGGATTTGCGGATCCGCCTGGACGAGAGGAGAACCCACGATGCAAACCCCTGCCGAGAGCACCAGAGGGACTATTCACCTCGTCGGACAGACCGCAGGGGGTCCAACTCTCCCTGAGGGCAGAGAGAGTCACCCCAACATCGCCAAAGAAGAAGCCACTCCCCGGCTAGCCATCTTGCACATCGAGCCCCACGGGAGCAGGAGGCCCCCGTCATGAGGGCAGAATTCCAACAATTCCAGGAGGCATTCCTCATGGCACTCAATGCCGCCCCCATCAACACCCAGAGGGCTCCTAGTCCTCAGCCGGCTTCCAGTCATTGCCGCCCCACTCCTCGCCATCACTGCCGCTCCCGCAGTCCTCGGCCGGCTCCGAGCCATCACCGTCGTTCCCTAAGTTCTAAACCGGCTCCGAGCCATCGCCGCCCTTCTCCTGAGCATCTCTGCCGCTCTCGAAGTCTGTGGCCCGCTCCGAGTCACCCCTGTCGTTTATCAGCCCATGACCTACTCAGAGCTACCGCCGTAGCCCCAGCCCTCTTCGACACGAAGCTGAGTCTCGGAGCTCAGCCAGGTTAGACCGAAGGGAGGACTTGGTCTGCTGGCATCTCCATGAGATGGAGAGGCACCTCGGCCAGCTGGACAGAGACGAAGAACAACAGGCGAGGAACCTCCGCCCGAGCAGGCCCCCATTCTCCCCCACCATCATGGAAGCCCCTATCCCAGACAACTTCAAACCTCCATACTTCAAGACTTACACCAGTGAGTCGGACCCTGCAGATCACATCGAGAGTTTCAAAACTCTCATGATGATCAATCATGCATCCGATGCCCTCCTCTGCAAGACCTTCTGGCCACACTCAAGGGGCCGGCTTGGGAGTGGTATTCTCATCTTGCACCGACTTCTATCTTCTCCTTCGACCACTTCGAAAGACTCTTCCTCACGCATTTCGTGAGCAGTTGCCGCTCCGAAAAGACGAGCACCTCACTGCTCTTCCTCAGCCAGAAGAAGGGCAAAAGGCTAAGGGATTATGTCAAGCGGTTCACCACAGAAGCCAGGTCCATCGCCTCCCTGGATGAGTCAGTAGCTTCGGCTGCCTTCCAATCCAATGTCACCAACCCCGACCTCAGAGGTTCCTTAGCCAAGAAGCCTCCTCGGGACTTCTCCAAGCTCCTCCTTTGGAGCGAGAAGTACATCTGAGTTGAAGAGGCTCTCAATCGCCCCACTCGGGAGGGGTCGTCTTTCGGAAACAAATGGAAGACTGTAGAGAAAGAAGGAGCTAAGAAGCTCCAAAAGGATAACGGGGGTCAGCGGCATCCTCTCTCCCACTTCGAGAAGTTCACTTCACTTAATGCGAGTGTCTCCGCCATCCTGATGGAGATTGGGAATGAAGGTCTCCTACCGCCACCTCCGAAGATGAACACCCTCGGGAAGAAGAGAAACCGGGACAAGTGGTGCCGCTTCCACCGGGACCACGGGCACGACACTGATGACTGTTGGGCCCTAAAGGACAAAATTGAGGCCCTTATCCGGAGGGTGAAGCTCGCTCGATTTGTAAGGAGGGACAGAGTCGATCTGCCTCCACCACCCAGGGGGGCTAACAGGCAAACAAAGCAGCAAGCGGAGACTCCGGTGGCCGAAGTAGAGGCCATCTTGCACCTGATACACAGAGGCCCAATGGGGGGAGATTCTAACTCCTCCCAAAAAGCCTTCCTTATGGAAGTCAACTCCGTGCAGAGCCATCCTCCCCCTAAGGGCCTAGGAGTCCCTGTGACGTTCTCCGATAGAGACTTAGAAGGCGTTTGCACGCCCCACTGCGATGCCATCGTCATCAATCTCAAAATGGCTAATTTCGACATTCGCCGGGTGTTGGTGGACAAAGGAAGTTCGGTCAACATCTGCTTCTTGGAGGCGTTCAAAGGCCTCCAGCTATCAAGAGACCGGCTCAAGCCGACTGGCTACACCATTCATGGGTTCACTGGGGTTCTGGTAATGATCGAGGGAGTTATAACTCTCTACGTCACTGCTGGCAAAGCCCCGGTCACTCGCACGGAGCCAATGGACTTCATGGTGATGGACGTGAAGGCCGCCTACAACGTGATCCTGGATCGACCAGGCCTAGCCGCTCTCCAAGCCATCCCTACGGCTTACCACATGAAGATGAAGTTTCCTACCCCCGCAGGGGTAGAAGAAGTGAGCGGGAATCAGGAGGCGGCTCGTAAATGCTATATGAACTCAATGGGAGGCCCGGTCCTCTCCCTAGAAGCCCTAGAGCCCCCACCGGAGAGTAGCCAGACCATCTCCGAACCAGTAGATGAAGTAGAAGAAGTGGCCTGCTCAGAGGAAGATGCCACTAAGACGTTCCGGGTCAGTAAGGCACTCTCTCCTTCCATCAAAGAAGACATCTCCCAGTGCATAAGGGAGAACCGCGATCTCTTTGCCTGGATCGCAGTTGACATGCCTGGGATCTCCGAGGAGCTTCTAATGCACCATCTCAGTGTAGCCCTGGGTGACAAGGCCGTTAAGCAGAAGCGCCACAAGTTCGCTCCCGAGCGTCAACAGGTGATCAAAGAAGAAGTCGAAAAGCTCCTCAATGCTCGGTTCATCCAGGAGGTGAACTATCCTGAATGGTTATCCAATGTGGTGATGGTCAAGAAAACCAATGTGTAGTGCCCCGATTTCCTTATACTGGGAAACCGTGACACAAGCCAGAATCTTTTCTTCAATTAGTCACAATACATAGAAAAACAGGAGAATTTAAAACTTTTTATTCAACACCCAATGTATTACAAGTCTGAATATCATGCAATGGCAATACATTACAATAGTGTTACAATAATACCTTTACATCCCCAAGTATTACAACTTTCAACAGCTTACATCAGAGTACAAGAATGAAGAACAACACTTGGTAACTCTTACTTGAGTACCTTTCAACAATAGATAATCAACGTAATTATTATAGCGGAAACTAAACATGACATTGACTCCTCGCTTTCCTTGCCTTGAGTCCTCCTGAATCTCGCCCTTGTACTTCGGTGATCCAGTACCTAGTGGGGACGTCAGTATTCACTGATGCTTAAAGGCTGATAACAAAGCAGCGAATCTCCCAAACAACATACAAAAACATGGCAATTGTGTCGGTGTAGTTTAAGTGTTCGTGAGTGCTATGACTAGAATCTAATGCGATATTTAACTAAGACTAGGATGTTCCTATACTAATGTCAGCAAGTCTCCGAAGCAACATGCATCCCATACTACATGCGCCCCATCTCAAGCCGTTTTCTCCATATATAGGGATTGAACCCGCGTTATGAATTCTAATTGTACACGACCTGTTCCTGACAGATACAACGTGACTGATGAGGTTGCACACGTGGTCAAGTCCCACTAATGCAGTTCGCCGGTGGTGTCCATGTTGCCACCGCTACCCGGCTTACCGGACCTCACTCAAAAACCTGACGAACCGTCGGGGTTACTGCTAACAGGGGAGCCCCCTGCCGCCCCCTGGTCGGACCGTAGTCCATGGCCTGTTCGCCCTCTTGGCATAGGACCCGACGGAGTTCCGGGGGTCCATCCCCTTAGCTCTGCCCGCCTTATCATGGCACTTCAGGAATTAACAATCAAGATACGCAACCCATGTCCCCAACTCGTGAGAAGGCATCGTACGTATCCCTTTGACAGGAAGGTGCAACCCAATAGCACCACCTATGATCTGCCTCAAGGGACGAGTTAGTCGTAAGGTGCCCCCTACAACTGACTCCTCTCTCCCGGCAAAGGGTTTAAGCAATGATCTTTATAAGTCACTACCCTAATAATGTCCCTAACCCTGAATACTCCTAGGGAGGGCAATATTATAACCACAACATGCTAGGCCTTAATTTAGACTTCGTAAGACAACTCTACTAGGCTGCTCAACCTAGACTTACTAGAACCCTTAGGATCCGATTCGTGGCTTATCGATCCAAGACCTCGGCAATGCGAATATATATGCATACCACTATCCTGAACTTGGATTCCGTCTATACTCCGGTCCTCGATCAACCTAAACAGGTTAAGATCCGATGGTACCCGAGGAGTGACTCCTCCACAGTTCCTTAGGGTAAGAAAACATATGTCTTGATGGTCGATAGCCCTAGGGTAATGATATTACCCTAGATGAGCACCACAACTGTGTACTAGCTAATAAGCTACACACGGTAACTAACCACATACGAGCCAATAAGCTACGTATGATGACAACGTACATACCAGCCAAATAAGCCGCGTATGAGACCAACGGCTACGCACGGGCCGGTCGAGCCACGTACGAGATAACTATATGCAAACAACCATACAGGTAATCAAACCTAGAAGCAACCAAACGTGTATACTAGCAACTCGATCTTCTATCATTAGAAGCAACAGAAGAATCTACTAATAGTCTATGATAGGCATTCTACCCATGAGAAGCCCGAAAGCGACTTAATAACCTTTATCGAACTAACTATTACTAATGATCTTTCTAATCCTTTTTACCCCTACAGATGGGGAGTGTCCCCATGGCATGGTCAAATTTCAATTAGAACCTCCCACAACTAGAGTCCATGGGTTCTTTTCAAAGTTGACTAGGACAACCTAGAACATATGTCCGCTTCCTTATTTAACTAGGATGCCACCCTATGCCCCTCAAGCATGTATGGCTCCTTACTAACATTAACTACCACAAGGTAGTCGTCACTACAATTTCAACATGATTCTTCCCTTATTACTTCAACCTATAGCACTTTAAGCATGGCATACAATTGTAAGCATCTACCTACAACAACTAGTCATGGTATATAACACAACCATCAACCCACAACATTCCTAAGTACGAATATGATTTAAGCATGTGCTTATATCAAGCTTGAGCATGAATAATCACTATGATCTAAACATGAAGTTTACTATAGTCAAGCATAAGTTACAACTTGAGCGTGAATACTTACTACTTAGAGTGTATATCTCTACTACCACCTTAAGCATGGATCTTCATTACTTAACATGGTTAATCATCACAACCCAAGTATGGATATATAATTAGCATTAACCTACAATATTCCTAAGCATAAATTATAACTCCTACAATATTCTAAGCATGAATTATAACTCCTACAACATTCTAAGCTTGGTAGATTAATTCCTACCTTAATCTAAACATGGCATTTGTCAAACATGAGTATCTTCCAACTCGATTTTGAACAATATTTAGGCACGCACACACACTACTTACGCATGGATATCATTTGAGCATGAATGTCTACTAATTAAGCATGAATATCATTATGCATGAGCATCTACTAACTTAAGCATGAGTGTCATTAAGCATGAACACCTACTAACTTAAGCATGAATATTTAGCATGAACATCTACTATGAATAACATTTAGTATGAATATATACTTATCTAAGCATGGATATTTTCTAAGCATGAATGTCTACTAACTAAGCATGAATATCATTATGCATGATCATCTACTAACTTAAGCATGAGTGTCATTAAGCATGAACACCTACTAACTTAAGCATGAATATTAATTAATCTAGCATGGTATACAACTTTCCTACAATCATCTAAGCATAGATAAATTAATCTAGCATGGTATACACTTTCCTACAATCATCTAAGCATAGATAAATTAATCTAGCATAGTATACACTTTCCTACAATCATTTAAGTATAGATAAATTAATCTAGCATGGTATACTACTTTCCTATAATCATCAAGCATAGATAAATTAATCTAGCATGGTATACACTTTCCTACAATCATCTAAGTATAGATAAATTAATCTAGCATGGTATACTACTTTCCTATAATCATCTAAGCATAGATAAATTAATCTAGCATGGTATACAACTTTCCTAAACATAGATAAATTAATCTAGCATGGTATACACTTTCATACAATCATCTAAGTATAGATAAATTAATCTAGCATGGTATACTACTTTCCAACAATCATCTAAGCATAGATAAATTAATCTAGCATGGTATACACTTTCCTACAATCATCTAAGTATAGATAAATTAATCTAGCATGGTATACTACTTTCCTACACTCATCTAAGCATAGATAAATTAATCTAGCATGGTATACTACTTTCCTACAATCATCTAAGCATAGATAAATTAATCTATCATGGTATACACTTTCCTATAATCATCTAAGTATAGATAAATTAATCTAGTATGGTATACTACTTTCCTATAATCATCTAAGCATAGATAAATTAATCTAGCATGGTATACAACTTTCCTAAGCATAGATAAATTAATATAGCATGGTATACACTTTCCTACAATCATCTAAGTATAGATAAATTAATCTAGCATGGTATACTACTTTCCTACAATCATCTAAGTATAGATAAATTAATCTAGTATGGTATACACTTTCCTACAATTATCTAAGTATAGATAAATTAATCTAGCATGGTATACTACTTTCCTACAATCATCTAAGCATAGATAAATTAATCTAGTATGGTATACTACTTTCCTACAATCATCTAAGCATAGATAAATTAATTTATCATGGTATACACTTTCCTATAAACATCTAAGTATAGATAAATTAATCTAGCATGGTATACTACTTTCCTACAATCATCTAAGCATAGATAAATTAATCTAGCATGGTATACACTTTCCTACAATCATCTAAGCATAGATAAATTAATCTAGCATGGTATACTACTTTCCTACAATCTAATTAAACACAACATCTACTACAACATAATATCTACTACTAAATTACTTTATTTTGACACATAAGCATCTACTGCAAAAACATAAACATTCCTACAATTTTGTGTATACATCTACTACAACTATTTTATTTGAAACGTACACATCTACTACTACCCCCATGAGCATCTATTAAAATCTTTTATTTAAACATGAAACATCTAATGAAACATCTAATCTATTTCTTATTATTACTAGTGATCATAAAAAGAGATCTTTTTAATCATCTTACAACTAGTGATTAGATTGGTTTCTCTTTCATACTTAGAATTAACATCTGCAATGGTTATTTCTTACTTAAGGTTAAATAACAATGAAACAAGCAAATAAATAAGTAAAGAACTCTCAATTTGGTTCAACCAATTATATGCATACTTTCTAGTCCCAAGTTCAAGTGTATGTTCTACAAGCACAAAGTGGTGTATGCACTATGTCATATGATTATGTATGAGTCCTCATTCAAGTCCTACAACCAAAAATGGTTGTATATACCAAGTCCATGTGCATGTGTTCATTTTAGTCCAATTTATAACACTAAAACAACAACTACAACTACAAGATTGATCTCTTTGTTCTTTACTACTACCACTTATTTCTTTTCTTTTTCATGTGGTTATTATCTTTAACCATCCATAACCATACAAAAATAAGAACTACACACCACAACACCATCCCAATAAACCACTCTCAAAGAACAAAAGAAACAAAACAAGGAAGATAAGAAGAAGAAGTCAAACAACAAATCAACAAAGAAAGTAGAGAACCCCTCACCTTAATCTCTTTTTGATGGAAGAACTAGACTAACTCTCCTCCTTAGCTCCTAGGAACCCTTATGAAACCTACAATGGAAAACTCTCAAGTTAGTATGATTCCTCTCTTTCTTTTCCTTTCTTTCTTTTTGTCTTTCTAAAAATGAGACAAGTGGAGAAGGAGGGGGTATTTATAGGATGAAGGAGAGGGTGGAAAGTGCAAATGTGCACAACAAAAATGCACCAAGGTCCTCCCATAAAATGGGGGCCGTCCATTCCTAGTGGAGGTGATGGTGTGGGGGAGGTGTTATGTGAGGGGAGGGAGCTTCTAGAAGATTACTTCCTAATTCTCTTATGCATACATCTTAATCCTATGTTTAATTCTCCTACAATCCTAACTATCAAATTTGGATTGTCATGACAAGGAGAACAATTTTATTCAAAAATACATAACACATACTTTGTACAATGAACTAATCGACATACTACACGTATGTGCGCGTAGATCTGTGTATACCGAAAATCTTCGCATAATCTGTGTGAAAATAATTTAATCTTAGAAATAATAATAAAATAAATTCTATTATTAGTTCGGAAGATCACGGTACCAATTTGATACAATACGGATGTATACTGACCGGTATATGGGTACAGATAATGTATATGGACAAACCGGTGAAAATCACCAAAATATTTTAATTCTGGAATTAAAACAAAATAATAATAAAATAATAATTTATACAAGGTAATATCCGTCCGGAATATTACACAACGGGAGCTGGAGGATATGCATCGACTTCACCGATCTCAATAAGGCATGCTCGAAGGACCCTTTTCCCCTTCCAAGCATCAACGCCCTGATCGATGTGACCTCCGGGCATGAACACCTCAGTTTCATGGATGCTTTCTCGGGGTGCAACCCGATTCGGATGTTCCCTCCCGATATCCCAAAGACCTCCTTCGTGACGGATTAGGGCCTATATTGCTACAGGATTATGCCGTTCAGCTTGAGAATGCGGGAGATACTTACCAACGTGTCGTGAACAGAGTCTTCCGAGACCAGATTGGCCGAAACATAGAAGTCTATGTAGACGACTTGTTGGTCAAGAGCACTCGAGGGCTGGAACATGTCCTCGACCTCCAAGAAGCCTACGAGGTGCTCAAGAGGCACAATATGAGGCTGAATTCGAACAAGTGTGCGTTCGGAGTCACATCGGCAAGTTCTTGGGGTTTACGGTCAGCCAAAGGGGCATAGAGGCCAACCCCGAGAAGATCCAAGCCATTCTCAAAATGGCTCCTCCCTCCAATGTCAAAGAGGTACAGAGGCTCATGGGGCGCCTCGCAGCAATCGGGCGGTTCCTCTCCAAGTCCAGGGAAAAGTGCCTCCCCTTCTTCAAGGCCCTCAGGGGGGACTAAAGGCTTCGAATGGGGGGAACAACAACAAAAGTCCTTCAACCAGCTCAAGACATACTTAGCTAACCCTCCACTCTTGAGCAAGCCAACGCCTGGAAAGGTCCTCTACCTATATCTCGCCGCTTCGGAGCAAACCCTCAGTGCGGTCCTTGTAAGAGAAGAAGATAGAGCGCAGAGGCTCATCTGTTATGTGATTAAGGTCCTCCGGAATACCAAACTCTGTTACCCGAAGTTGGAGAAGATGGCTCTTGCCTTGGTTATGACGGCCCGAAAGCTCCGCCCCTACATCCAATCTTATTCAGTGGTCGTCCTTACCGACCAACTGCTTAAGCAAGTTCTCCACAAGTCCGAGACCTCCGGGCACTTGATGAAGTGGTCCATCAAGCTAAGCCAACATGACATCAGCTACCAGCCAAGAACTGCAATCAAGGCCCAAGCTTTGGCCGAATTCATTGTGGAGAGCATTATCCCCGATCCTTGCAAGTCATTTGCTGACCCCTTGGTCTGGACCGTTTATGTGGATGGATCTTCTTGCGACGACGGAAGTGGAGCTGGCACTATCTTGACCGGCCCAGATGCTTTCGTCCTCCAATACTCCCTCTGCTTGAACTTCCTAGCATCGAACAACGAAGCAGAGTATGAGGCCCTCATAGTGGGGCTCTACAAGGCCTACAAAGCCAGGGCCAAGCGAGTCAGAGTCTTCAGCGATTCGTAATTGGTCATCAACCAAGTGTCAGGGGAATACGAGGCAAGGGACGAGTGTATGGCCAAGTACTTGGCAAAGGTTAAGGAGCTTCTAGCTTTATTCAAAGATGTTCAACTCCAGCAGGTCCCTCGAGATGAAAACGCATAGGCAGATGCTCTCTCTAAGCTCGCTTCCTCGTCCCCCCAAGGTCTAGAACGGACCGTCTTGATAGAGGTCCTCCTCAGACCAAGTATTGATAAAGATAGCCCTAAGCCGTGGAAGCCTACCCCCCTAACACTTGGGGAGAACTGGATGAAGCCCCTCCTCGAGTACCTCAGCGATGGAGTCCTTCCCGAAGATCTGAGAGAGGCGAGGAGGATCAGGACACAAGCCGAGCGGTACACACTCCTCGACAGAGTCATGTATAAACGCTCTTAGACTCAGATTGACGGCCGTCCCTATCTAAGGTGCCTCTCCCCGGAGGAAGTGCTCTATGCCCTAAAGGAGGCCCATGACGGTCTATGCGACACGCACTTGGGAGCGAGATCCCTCGACCGAAAACTCTTAAACTATGGCTACTTCTGGCCCACGCTACTGAGTGACTTCGAGGAGTACGTCCGCTAGTACGACTCCTGCCAGAAATTTGCCCCGATCTGTCGCCTGTCCCAAGCACAACTCACCTCCTTGGCAAGTCCAATCCCCTTCGCAATGTGGGGTATGGATTTGCTCGGACCCTTCCCTCCAGCATCGGGCCAGCTGATGTTCTTAGTTGTAGCGATAGACTACTTCTCAAAATAGATCGAGGCTGAACCTCTTTCGACAATCACCGAGCACAAGGTCCAAAAGTTCTTTTGGAAGAACATCGTTTGCCGGTTTGGGGTACCCTGCATCCTCGTAACCGACAATGGGACTCAATTCGCGGGAGCGACCTTTCGAAACTTTTGCGCTGACCTCAGCATTCAACAGCGGTTCTCCTCGATAGCTCACGCTCAATCCAATGGCCAAGCGGACAATGCAAATTGACAAATCCTCTCTGGCCTAAAAAAGAAGCTTGACAAATCTACTAAGGGGCTATGGGTCGAACAACTCCCGAATGTGCTTTGGAAGTATCGCACCACCAAAAGAGCTCCGACATGGGAGTCCCCCTTCAACCTCACATATGGATCCGAAGCTCTCATCCCCTAAGAAGTGGGCCTGCCTTCACCCCGACTGATATCCTACAGTGAAGCACAAAATGCGAACTAGCTTCGCAACTGCCTTGACCTCATAGACGAGGTCCGCAAGAGAGCTGCAATTCGACAAGAGACCTACCGCCATAGGATCACCTAGTCTTACAACAAGAGGGTACGGCCAGTCAACCTTAAAGAGGGAGACCTAGTGCTCCGAAAGTTGTCAATTTCCAATCCAAGCAAAAAGGGCAAGTTGGCACTCAATTGGGAAGGACCATACAGAGTCTCCAGAGTTGTTCACCCAGGTGCGTATCAACTCGAAGACCCGGGGGGCAGGTAAATACCGAGGACATGGAACGCGGAGCATTTGATGAAGTACCAAGAGGGTGTTTAAGCACCGCACCAAGCAACTTCCCCAAGAGCGCTCTATAAAACATGTATGAAGTTCTTACTTGTATTTTTTTTTATCAAAGTGTAAAAGCGGCTCACAACTTAGAAGGGGCCGCCTAATTGTTTTCAATAAAAGTAATCTTTCCCCGCAAGTATTCTATTGTTGAGTAGTCTAACTCTACTTAAAAAAAAAGAAATTCACATTAAAACAACATGCTTGGAGTCCAACACTTGGTTCAACTCTGCTTCAACTACTTGCTTCTAAGCGAGTATGAAGCAGATCACCATTCGGAATTGCTCCTGCAGCTGTTGATACTTTCAAAATGACATGCTCAGATTCCAACACTTGGTTCGACTCTGCTTCAACTACTTGTTTTTAAGCGAGTACGAAGCGGATCACCATTCGGAATTGCTTCTACAGCTATTGATACTTTCAAAACAACACGTTCGGAGTCCAACACTTGGTTCAACTCCGCTTCAACTACTTGCTTCTAAGCGAGTACGAAGTGGATCGCCATTCGCAATTGCTCCTACAGCTGTTGATAGTTTCTAAACGACTAGTTTGAAGTCCAATACTTGGTTCGATTCCACTTCAACTACTCGCTTGTAAGTGAGTACGAAGTGGTTCACCATTCGTAATTACTCCTAGAACTGTTGACAACTGCAAATGCTAGCAAAGCACACAAGTTCACAAACAAGTATTATTTTATTAAAGTTTGAGAGACAAATCTAATTACAGACAACCGACTCAACTTTACAACGAGATACAAAACTTGTGAAACCAAAATTACAAGATTATAAAAAGCTACTTCAGCGCCTCCTAGGGGAGGGGATACTTCGTGTAACCCCTATTTTTCAAAAAATGTATTTTTGTGTATTTTCTGTATTTAAAATTTTTGCAAATTATTTTTTTCGGTGTTCAAATTATTTTGTCAAAATGTGTTGTTAGATCTCCTATCAAAATCTGTTTTCGATCAATAATTTTATTGTAACTATTTTCTATGATTTATATTGTAATGCAAATCTTATTTTTATTATTATTACTTTGATTTCGATTATTATTATTAATACTGTTATTATTTTTATCATTTTCTTATTATTATTATTGTTCTCAGTATTATTATTATAACCGTTAGTTTTGATACTATTATTATTATTATTGTTATTGTTTTTATTATTAATATTAATATTTCTATAAAATCCTAAATTGTATATTTTATTTGTTATTTTATTCTGAAACCTTATAATTTTCTTAATGGATTTTAAAACCCATTAGCAATTACCCCCAGCCCATTTAACTACCCTATTACCTACTATTTTATTTACTCAACCCAAACACCCATTAACTAAACCTTAAACAACTCATCACCCGAAACCCTGAAAACCCATTTCCCAACCCAATACTATCACCCTATAACCTGTTAGCCACTTACCCCAACCCAGACCCGTTTACAAACTCTAACCCGTTTCATTAACCCCTACCCGAAACACCATTTATGCCGTCGCCTAAACCCTAACACTTCACCCATATATTTATAACCCATCAACAGCCTGTTCATCTTTCGAATCCCCTGTAGCCGCCTTGCTCTCTCCCTCCTGCACCCCTGCTCCCGCTCTCTCTTTCCCGACCACCTAAACCCCTGGTGCTCCTCTCCCCCTCCCTCTGTCGACAACATCATCGACCCACCATCCGCCATCTCCTCTTCCCCAGTCAATAGTTGGCCCCATGACACTGACAACGCCAGCCTGCACCCTGTGCCCTACCGTGATCCCACAGCAGCCAACGACCCCCCTACCTCTATATCTCCTGACTTCACCATCGGCCTGCTCCCCTCTGAACCCATCAAAACCATCGTTTGTCCCTCTCTTTCCCTCTCCTCCCGACCGTGAGAGCACGACCTATTTCCCTCTGGTGACGACGTGACCCCTGGTCGGCTTTTCCCTCCCCTGTGGTGCTCAAACCGATCACCAACTCCCTTGGCCTTGGGTTAGGTTGCGCTGATCTCGTGCGTGGGGATTACGTGCTGGTGGTCGTAGCTCTTGTTCATCACTCGTGTTGGAGTTCGGTTGTTTGGTCCATGTGCTCGTTTGGGTTCGTGAGTTCGGAGTTGATTCGTGTGTTTGTTGGAGTTCGAGTGTTTGTCGTGGTTCGTGAGTTTTGTTCGTTTATTGGAGTTCGTTGCCGAGAATCCGTTCCCGCTATTCTTGTTTGGTGTTATTCTCGTCTTCGGTTAAGGCAAGTAATTTGTACTCAAATTTCTTTGTATGATACAAGTCATAAATACCGCTTGTAGTGTAGTTGGGTTCTAGAGACAACTCGTCTGTGTGATGTATGGTTGATGAATATTGTCTCTATAGTGTTTTGACCATAGTTGCCTCACGACACATATGATATAAATTAACCTAGGTTTTGCCCGTTCTTGATATGATGTTATGTGAAACAATTATGAGAACTTGTGTGCTTGTGAGATCCATGTGAGATACTTATTGTGGACATGTGGTATACCCTATTTCATGTTGTTTGGATACTTAGTAGACACTAATTCATATTTAGTGATTTTTCGACCAAGTTTCGTGTGATTCATATTGGTTTTGTTCCAAAAGTAAATTCTGTATTTTGCTGATAATCTATCTTGATCAGTAATTTAGACCATATTAAGGTCAGAATCTTAATTTCAGTATGAAACATGAGTTTTATATAAATTCATCTTCTTTCCAACTCCTCTGACCTTCCCCGATTTCGTTTTCATATGTGTGAGATATGACTGTTTCACTACAGATGTGTAGATCTTTTCCAGATTTCGTTTCTTGGTGATTTTAATGTCTAAATCATTTTGATACTTGTACTACACATATTATTTTGATCTAGAACTTTGGTCAGTTTTTCTATATCTATTTAGGGATTACCCAGAATTTTGGTGAATTTTATTGATGAGTTTTATATGCCGTTTCATGCTTGTTTATAAAGACTGTACTCGTTGTATTTTACTCGCCGTTCTATAAAGAATCGTATTTTCACCCTTGTTTCTTTGACTGTATGAAAAATATTTGTGAAATATGAAAGTTATTTTATATTGTCTATTGTCATCTCCCTTTGGCGGATTTGGATTTTGTTTCACTGTTTGCAAGATATTACAGTTTTCGTACAGCTGTGTTGGGAATTCCAGATTTGCCAAACTATCATTTTTTGATGTTTTCTGATTTTGATGACTGATCTAATTTTACTGGAAAATTATGAAACTTTATATTTTGATACTAGACAGATAGGAAAATACCACAGATTTGTTGTGGATTTATTTATTGAGTTTTGATGCTATTTTCCTGACTGAGAATTTGATTTACGGATTTCTGCCTAAACGTGTTTTCTAGATTCAAATCAGTTTTGAGTTATGATTTTGTAAATTACTATATAACTTATTTATACTCATTGGATTCGGTTGGGAGTCTATTTTTTAGACGTTTCGACGAATTCAGATTTGCATTTTTGTAACACTAGAAATTTCAGTTTTACTACAGTATGGTCTTACTGTCCTAAACTAGAGATTTGTTTATTTTATTCTTTTATGAGATATCTTGCACCCGTACATGTTTATCTACAACTTGAACTTGTTACATGATCATTCCATGTTATTCTTGATATGATTTGCACACATACATGCTTGTTTGGTAAGATCAATAAAATAACCAAGTCGGGATTTAGGGGAAAGATCTAATAGTGGATAATTCAGAAACGTGTACTCGGAAGGGGGCTCGTGTTTTCCATATTTGGAATTTGGTATATGATTTGGATTATTTGAAATTTGGTATATGATTTGGTTAATTTGGAATTTGGTATATGATTTGGTTAATTTGAAATTTGGTATATGATTTGGATTACTTGTCCCTGAGTACACTGCCCTCTATGGTCCACTATAAAATCTAAAGCGAAACTGTTTGTTGTAGCAACCTATGTAGTAAAAGCTGGAATACATGAAGTGCTACCTAGATAGTAATAACTACAAGATTTAAAATACTACACTTGATCCTGATGCATGCTTACTTGATACTTGACTACATGATACATGATACTTGATACTTGTACTTGACTACTTGACACTTATTACTTGTTACTTGATTTCGTGATACATAACACTTGACCCTTGACACTTGTTTTACATGATACTTGTTCACTTGACACTTGATACATGCCACTTGTACTTGTTCATCTTGCCATGCTAGTTATTACACATGTTACCATGTATATACCATGTTGCTAGTTAGTTTTCCCCATATACTTGTATCCTGCATTACAAGCGGCCCGTAACTTACAATTGACGGGTACTTGTTTTCTCTTTTTCTCTTCCATGCAATTGTTAAATTATAGATTTTGGAGAACAGGTTCCAGAAGATATTGGTGACATGAAGTATTAGTGCTAGATTTTATTATTATTACTTGTAGCTTGCTTGAACAATTGTATTTGGTACTTAGATTTATATTTGTATTTGGGCAATGTGACCCAGGATTTTGACTTATTCAGATCATGACTATTTGAGATTTATATATTTGGTTTCAAGTATTCTCGTTGGTATTTTGGTTCATATGTGCCTGTTGGTTGATACTTTTGCTTCCGACTCTGATTATTTCGTGAGATATTGTAAAGATTCTTGAACAGCTTATAGATGATGAAAATCATTCGCTGGGCTTAGTTACGTATCCATATTCCGTATTCTCTTTTGGAATGCGGGGCGTGACACTTCGGTTAAGAGACACACGGGGGCGACGGATGCTGTGCTGCCGACGCCCTACCTAGGTGGACGTCCCTAGGCCGGCGAGCCGAGAAGCATCGTCTACACTCGATCTAACGGTGGCCCCAACAGATGCTCCGCTCGACGAAGCTGCCACCCCACTTTGTGCATCTCCAGGACCTCAATGTATAGGGGATGAGCGAAGCTGTGAGCTCGCGAAACGTTATCCCACTATTATACTCCTCCCGAGTGCAAGAAGTGGTTCTGACAATGCTTCCCTCAGATCGCGGTAGAAGACAAGCAATCTCCGCCTCAAGCTCAATAATTTGCCCTTTAAGCGAGTTGTGCTTCACAGTTATCTTCAGGCGCGGCAGTCGTATTGAGCCTGCACCGCGAGAGGCGTCGGTGATTGTCTATCGAAGATGAGCAACCTCCATGCTCTTATCAACAGTATCTTTCTTCAGTTCGTCCCTCTCTGTTGTCACCTTGGCCAGGGAGTGACGAAGGTGCCTAAGTCTCAAGCCGAGGTTGGCGGCCGCCGACGAGCCCACCTCATCGCCTTCGGGAGTCGTCTCGTTAATCCTCTCTTCTAATCACCTCCTCTCTATGTCTCGACGAAGCAAGGTCAATCTCAGATGATTCAGCTTACACTTCACTTTACGAAGCTCCCACTTCACTTCGCTAAGCCGCTCTTGGGTCCTGGCAAGCCCCAATCTCGTCGCTCGTAGCCCAGCCTTAAGGCGTGCCACTTCGGCCACCCGAGACACGTCGGTGAGTGGTAGCGCTTCGACAATCTGAAAAAGTCCACAACAGGAAATAAATTATCGAAGACTAAGGACACTACATGGCAAAACTAAATCTAATCAAGTCGACCGCAAGAAAACATAGGAGTGGGGCAGACTCATGCAGTTCCGAACTCCAACACTTGTTCAAAAGGTTTTTCAAGCAGTTCTGAACTCCAACACTTGTTCAAAAAGTTTTTCAAGCAGTTCCGAACTGCATCACTTGTTCAAAAAGTTTTTCATTAAAATCAAAGATTACAAGCGGTGGCCAGTCCGCGGTCCGGCACTACATAATCGAAAAGCAAAAAAAAAAGAAGAAGAAGAAAAGCAAGATACAATGCAAATTAGGGGTCGACCTCTTTCGAGCGATCCTCTGCTGAAGGCGCCTCCTTAAGGACCACGATGGCCAGGGGCATAGCCTCTGACAGAGCATCCCACTCAGCCTCAGCACCTCCTCACTCGATCCCCTCAGCCTCCTTTTCTTGTTCGCCCTCCTCGTCACCCTCCGAGACATCGTCAAAACCGGGGATGGGGTCCGGAAAGAGGCGCCATCTGGCACAGTCCACTTCGGGGAACTTCTCTCTCACTTGGTCGATGGCTCGGGTGTACGCCTTCGCCATGTTGATATAGAGAAACCCTCAAGCCTTCTCCATGGCTTGCTCCTCGGCCTTCTTCACCGCCTTTAGCCTCGGCACTGCGACCTCATCTGCCTTTTCTTCAGCTGCCAGTTCGGCAGCTTGAAGAAGTCGAGCATTATCGCCCTCCAGCTTGGTGACCACGGCTTGGAGGTGTACCAACCTCGAGCTCTTCGACTCAGCCTCGAGCCTCGCCTGCTTGAGCTCCTTGGCGATCCAAACCTTCTCCCCTCGAGCCTTAACTGCCTCGAGCTACAACTCCTTTTCTTGCTCAGCCATCTTCTTCATCAGATGGCCAAAGTGGCAAGTGATCTGCGAAGAGTAGGACTTGAGTTGTTTCAAAATGACCTGGCAAGTGATCTGGCAAGTGATCTATCCGAGGCTTCTTCCTCGGGCACTAGATCATGAAATGACCTTGCTCACCACATAGGAAACAACTTCCTGGCTTGGCACCTCCATGTTTGCCCTTCATTTTCTGAATCTTCTGCTTCTGACCTCGGTTCTTGAACCCTGATGCTGGTGCAGATCTTTTTTCTCGTAGTCGTGGACAGACCGATTTCTCATTCCCAGCCTCCTTACAGAAATAGCATACTACAACCTTGGTGGTCCCCTGGACTTGCTCCCATTCATGCTACAGTTGTGCCAATCTGGAATCAAAGTGTTCCTAATACTTTGCTAGGCCTGCTAATGCAGCTTTGCAAGCATCTCTCACTTGTCTAGCTTGACAACCTTTCCTGGTCCTGTACTTCCTCAACTTTTTATTTCCCGATGTATGATGGCCATCACCACTGTACGTCGATCCACACTTTGCACCTGTGGTGGTGGAGGCGAGTCCGTCTCGAGGTTAGCTTGTAGTGAAATCTCCTTTGGCTCCTCGCTTAAGATCATCAGATCATCCATCGAAATCGGCTCACACTCTTCTATCAATACATCCTCGGTTAGGATATCCTTGAATACCATTCTTCAAACACATAGACTGGAATTATTCTAGCTATAGAAAAATTATAAAATATAAGTTGAAAGAAACAACAATATGAATTATAATTGTCTACAACTAGCTAAAACCCGACTCCTATAAGGCATCCAAGTTTAATTTTCATACTGTGTTGGACTTTACTTGAAGTCGGCTCTGATACCACTCTGTAACGCCCCGATTTCCATACACTGGGAACTTGACATAAGCCAAAATCTTTTCCTTCAATTAGCCACAATACACAAAAAAATAGGAAAATTTAAAATTTTTTATCCAACACAAATGTATTACAAGTCCGAATGTTACAAAACTGCAATACATTACATCAGTGTTACAATAATGCCATACAAGCCCAAGTGTTACAACTTTCAATAAATTTACATCAGAGTACAATGAATAATAAATAACACTTGGTACTTCACTTGGATGCTTCTCAACATAAAATAAATTACAACAGAAGTTACTATTGAAAAATGAGAATGAACACTTCTCTTGCCTCGAGTCCTCCTGAATCCTGTACCAGTAGTTTTGTAATCCAGTACCTATTGAAGTAGGAATGTCAGTACATATACTGATGCTTTAAGGCTGATGACTAGCAGCGATTCTCAACTTTAAACAAACAGATTGATGAAAAGAGAAAAGTGTATTTATAATTGATGTGTCAGTGTATGCTATGACTTAGACTCTAATGCAAGATTAACTAATGCAAGGATGCACTTATTCTAATGCAAGCAAGACTTGGAATAGTATGCAGCCCAAACTACATACATCCATATCAAGTCGTTTCTTCATGTATAGGGATTTGAACCCGCGCCATGAATTCTACTCTTGTACTCATCCTGTTTCTGAAGATACAACCTGACTGATGAGGTTGCTCTGAAACGGTCTAATCTCGCCATTCGCAACCATATAGTGGTGTCTTTGTTTGTCACTATTTCCCGGCGTACCGAAACTCACTCAAAAATCTGACAAACCCTTGGAGTTAACTACAACACAGGTTAGCTCGAAGCACCTGTGGCCCCCTAGCTTATAGACCGCAATCTATGCCTTGTTCGCCCTTCTTGATATAGAACATGACGGAGTTCCGGAGGTCCATCCCCTAGCTCTGACAGGAAATTTTCCACTCTTATCATGGCACTTTAGAAATTAACAGACGAGATACGAATCTCGTGCTCCTAACTCGTGTCGTGAGAAGGCACAGACCGTATCCCTTTAACAGGAAGGGTACAACTAATAACACCACCTAGTGTTGGCTTATGGAACAAGTCGGATCATAAGGTATCACCCTTAATACCAACCTTTTCCTTTCAGCAAAATGATAATAAATAAAGGTTAAGTAGTAATAGCCATACATCACTACCCTAATGATGTCACTAACCCTAAACAGTCTGAGGGATGACAACAGTACTAACACAACATGCTAGGTCTTAAGTTAGACTTCGCAAGATAACTCTACCAGGTGCTCAACCTAGACTTACCAAAATCTCTAAGGATCCTGTTTATAGCCTATCGATCCAAGACCCTTGCAATACGAACGTGTTCGCATGCTACTTCCCTGAACTTTGATTCCGTCTACACTCCTGGCTAAGATCAACCTACACCGGTTAAGATCTGACGGTGCACGAGGGGTGAATCGTCAATAGTCCACGAAGAGTAAAATAAACACATGTCTTGTTGGTCGATGTCGCCGAGGGCAATGATATCACTCTAGACGAGCACAATAACTACGTACTAGCTAATAAGCTACATACGAGCAAAACAACTTACATATGAGCCGACTGGCTATGTATGCGACGACAATTTGCTAACAATTGGCATGAACTATTTCCCAACATAAACATGCTACTTATGAACACAAGAAACACTTATTACTCATAATCAAGTGCATGATTCAAACTACTAACAAAACTTGATCTTTTATTCATGAAAGCAACATGAAAGTCTTCTAACATCATAGAAGCAATTAAACATGCTACTCTTATTAGAATTCAACAAAAGTAGACTTTTTAGAAAGGTGCGAACATCTACTACAACTCTCTAGTTGACAACCTACTCAGATTCTGTAACTGCTGTTTCCTGTTTTCTGTATCTTGGGTGTATTTTCTCTTCCCGTGTATTTGATTCAGCTTGTATCTGTTTTTGGACTGTATATTGGATCTTCTTTTTTAGTATATTCATTTTACTATTTTTGTCATCTTTTATTGGAGTTCTTGATTCTATTGTCAGTCTTTTGTTTCGTCTGTGTGATCGAGCTTGTATTTTGTTGATCCTCTTTATTTTAATTGTTCGGGCCTATTTTGTTTATTCATTTTTGTGTCCATCTCATTTTTGGATCACCCTATTTATCCTTGTGGATCTTCTAATTTATCCCATATTAAACCCAAATCCTATTTAATTAAATTGGATATTTCCTTAAATCCTATACCCATTAATACCCTCTAAAATACCCAATATCCACATTTACACCTAACCCTGCCAGTTATCCCCCTGTTTACTTTCCCTAACCCATACCCGTTGCACTCACCCCAAACTCGAAACTGTCAGCCGTCACCCCCCCCTCCAAACATAAAACCCTAATACATATTAACCCATCTTCTAACTATATTTATACTTTGTTCTTCCCCTCGTTCATGCCAAAAACCCTAGCCTCTACCCTGTTCAGCCGTTTCCTACTCTCCCTCTCTCTCTCCCCTCCTACCCTTCAGCCAAAACCTCTGCACCCTCTCCCACTCTCTCTACCCACACCCAGTCACCTCCCTACTCCTAGCCACTCCCGTCTCCCCTGCTTCTCCCGGCCTCCCCTATGACCCTGCTTCGCTGTGCACCATCCCTGTGCAGGCCATCCAGTCGCACCACCCCGCAGCAACAGCAGCTTAGCATCCTCCCTTTCAGACCCTCTCCCGTCCTTTGCCCTCTCTGCCATCGAGTCAAGCCTCCTACCCTCCTCTACCCCTGCTCCTCTCCCGCAGTCAGCAGTGACTGCAGCACCTGTCGATGGCAGCCGCAGCCCCTTCGATGCTGTGACAACCCCGTCCGCCGTTCCCTCCCTCCCTCTCCTCCTCTTGCTCTTCCCTAAGGCCAGCGAATGCACCTCCACTGCCTCTCTTGGTGTGTTGGTGTGATTGTGTTGTGTTCGGGTTGTGATCGTGTGCTTGTGGTCGTAGTTCGTTGT
This sequence comes from Hemerocallis citrina, assembly GCA_017893485.1. NCBI lineage: Eukaryota > Viridiplantae > Streptophyta > Magnoliopsida > Asparagales > Asphodelaceae > Hemerocallis > Hemerocallis citrina. The sequence continues at coordinate 51,719,683 of CM030360.1, forward strand.
CGTGTTTCGTTGTCCGTGTTCGTGTTCGTGGTTCGTGATTGATTCTTCGTTGAGTTCGTTGTCTAGGAATTCGTTTCCGTTATTCTTGATTTTGCTTCATCGTTTTCGTCGTCAACTATAAGGCAAGTAACTTGTATTCTTTTCTTTGTGTAATACAAGTACTAATTATCTCCTGTAGTGTAGTTGTGTTCTAGAGACAATTCTTGTGTGAAAATCCTTTTTGATATTTTCTCTGTTGTGTTGACTCGCCCGTAGTTACCTCATGACATACCCGACATGAAATAACCTAGGGATGACACTTCTTGTTGTATACATGCATGTTATTCGTATGATATCGTGTGGTTGGATGTGTTAGTTGTAGTAGACTCATCGTGGACTTGCTAAATACCCTATACCATGTTGCTTGGACATTTAGTACACCATATTTCATGTTTGGTTATGTTTTGGGTGAGTTTCATATGAATTAGATGATTTTGTGCAAGAAGGATATTTTCTGTTTTGCCGGTTTTTTGTTTTTGATCGGTATCTTAGACCCTATTAAGTTCAGTATATGAAAATATTTTGTGAATATGAATTATAGAGAATTTTGTCTACTTTCCATATTTTCTGACAGATCTTTGTTTCGATTTATGAGTTATGAGTTATGACTATTTTACTACAGATGTGTTTAAAAATTTCAGATTCTATTTTCTAGGAATTCTGTATGATTACTTATTTTTCTACTAATGCTAAAGATAATATTTTGATCCAATATTTTGTTGATTACAACTTGACCTAATTGGCATGAACTACTAATTTCTGTGGATTTAATTGATGACTTTTACAAACTATTCTATACTTGCAAACAACTACTATACTTATAGAATTTTCTTGCTGTTCTGTAAAGATACATAATTTCAACATGATTCTATTTGCTTTCTATAAAACATTGTGAATATGAATTATAGCCTACTGCATCTATTTTATCACCCTTTTGACAGATCGGAATTTCGATTTATATATTGAGATATATTGCTATTTTTGTACTTGAGTGTTTACGATTCCAGATTTACAAATTTGCCGTGCTTTGCTATTTTCTGATTTTTCTTGACTATTCTTTCTATGTTGAAAAATTATGAAACTTTATTTTCTGTTACTAGATATACTAGGGAATACCCCAGATTTTCTTGGATTTAATCCCTGAGCTTTCATGCTATTTTCTTGTTATTGAATAGAAACTTCTGATTTCTGGCTGAACGTGTTTTCTAACTCAAATCTATTTTGAGACTTGTTTTTGTGAAATACCATATGACTTACTGGATTCGGACGGAAGTCTATTTTTCAGATCTTTTGACGGATCTAGGTTTGCATACTTGAAGCAATGGGAATTCCAGATTTAGTGCAGTACTATCTTGCTAAGCTAAACTAGAATTTGTGTTGTCCTAATTTTTTTATGTGTTGTCTTTCACCTGTGCATGTTTATCTTTCAACCTGAGCTTGTTACTTGTTTATACTATGTTATTCTTGCTCTGTTTGTGACACATACATGCCGGTTTGATAATAATAATAAATAACCAAGCTGGGGTTTAAATGGAAAGATCTAATAGTGAAAAATACAGAAACGTGTACTCGGAAGGGGATCTATAGATCCTACGTGAAACTTCACACTTGAGGCTTGATATTTTGTACTTGAAGCTTGATATTTCTTACTTGAGGCTTGATACTTGATACTTGAGGCTTGATACTTGATTACTGGCTTGTCCCTGAGTACACTGCCCTCTATGATCCACTATGAAATCTGAAACGAAATTGTTTGAATGTAGCAACCATGTGGTAAAAACCTAGGATGCATGAAGTGCTACCTAGATAGATATAAATACAAGACTTGAACATGATTACTTGACACTTGCTACTTGTACATGACACTCGATACTTGACACTTGATACTTGTTGCTTGTTTACATGATACTTGTTTTACTTGATACTTGTTACATACTATTTGCACTTGTTCATCTTGCTATGCTAGTTGTTCAATTTTGTTATCATGTCTATTCCATGCTATGTATTTTATCCTTCCCTGTATTTGTGCCTGCACTACAAGTGGCCCGTAACTTGCATTGACAGATATTTTTGTTTTTGTTTTCTTTTTTCTCTTCCTACAATTTATTAAATTGGAGATTATGGAGATCTGCAGCCCGATGGAGGTTGTGATATGAGATTCTAGATGCTGGAGTTTTGCTATTATTATTTCCTGTTGCTTATTTTGAATAATGTATCTGTTACTTGGATTATTTGTATTTGGGCAATGTGACCCAGGATTTTTGACTTGTTCAAATCTGATTTATTTGAGATTAATATATCTTGTTTCAAGTAAATTTTTGTTGGAATTGATTCATATATGCTTGCGTAGTTGACTTCTCTTGCTTCCTTCTGTGATTATTACTGTGAAATGCTGTAAAGATCTTGCCAGCTTATGGATGATGAAAATCATTTGCTGGGCTTAGTCACGTATCCATATTCTGTATTCTCTTTGTAAACGTATCCATATTTGCTGGGCTTAGTCACGTATCCATATTCTGTAGAAAAACTTCGAACAATCTAAACAGCAAAGCTTCAGCCAAAAAGGTTGGCTGCTGTGACTTGTAAAATTGGACATTTTGGAAAGGTGAGAACCTCTACAATAACTCTCTATGTAACCCCCATTCCCGTAAATACGAATTTCCTAAATATTTGCTGTATTTTGATTATTTATAAACTTACTTTGTGTTAATTTTGTTTTTAATCTTCTACCAAAGTATTTTCTAATAAGCAACTATATTTATTTCGAATGACAGTATATTTTAATTTTTCTATTCCAAATTGATGGCCTACTTACATTGTTACTATTCGGATCATTTTAATAAGTTTGTTTAAATCCAAATCCAATTTGTTATATAATCTTATTACTACTACTATTATTATTGTTATTGTTATTTTCATTATTATTGCTATTTATTATTATTATTATTATTATTATTATTATTATTATTATTATTATTATTATTATTATTATTATTATTATTATTATCATTATCATTATCAGTATTATTATGAGTATTGTTATTATGATTATTTTTATTGTTATTATTATCTTAATTATCAACATTTGTTGTTATTGTTACTTTTGTAACCATTATTGTTTTAGTTTTATTGTTTCTTATTTATAAAGCCCAATGTTATTACTACTATTATTACTATTTTGGTAAAGCCCAATGATGTGATCTATGTTATATTTGAAGCCCATCATCTAAAGCCTAAATCTTATACTTATTTTTTTTATTATTTATTTATATCTAATCTGAGCCCAACCCAAGCCCATCTCTTATTGGATCATAGCCTACCCTAAACCCAATACCCATTAGTCCAATTCTCCCTCTAATATGTTATTAACCAATCAATCCCAGATCTTCTCCCCCACAACCCCCACAATCACTCATAACCGTATCATCATGTAACCCCAAAATTGAAACCTTAACAATCTCTCCCCACTGTTATATATATTTATTATATCATTTAATAATTTATAAAAACTCCCTATCCGCTTTCTCTCTCCCTCTAATCTCTCTCCAAAAACAGAAGCCCCCTTCGTCTTCCTCCTTCGATTGAAACTCTGAGAACCCGTCGTCCTCCCCGCTTGAGCCTCCGCTCGAACCCATCGTCAATCCAGCTCCGCCTTGCAACAACCGCCCCCGCTTACAAGCCATCGCCGTCTTCCGCTCAAAGCTTCGCCCTCCATCCCATCACTACTTGCCATTACCGCACTCGAGTCCCCACCATTACCATCGCCTCCATCTCTTCCACCACCAGCGCCGTCAATTGCTGCACCTCCAGTGAACCGCTGTAGTCGCCCCCTCATCGCCGCTATCTCCTCTTTCGCTTTTTTTTCATCCGAAACAGGGGAGCACCTCGATAGCCATTACCGCTCCTTCATAGTCACCCTCTGCTTCTTCAACCGCCTCGCTTCGACCTTAACCTCTGCTCCGCTCCACTCATTGCCAATTGCTTTCTCTCCGCTCGTCTCCTTATTCTACACCATTGCCGCCCTTGAAGCCCCGCCATTGCTCAACCCCACTACTCGCCTTCCTCCGTTAATGATACAACTCCCGACGCTCCTGGTGCCGCCTCACCCCGCCACTGCCACCGCGAACCAGTCGCCCACCGCCATCAATTATTGCCAGAACCGAAACCTGCAATGCCTGCTGATTGGGTTTTGATCAAGTGAATTCTGGACCGTCCGATTTGCTGTCTTGATCGTCATTTGGTGTTTAGAGGAAGGGGATCATCTGTTGCTGGTTGCTATTTTGTTTGAGGAGATCCCAACTTCGGTGTTTGCTGTTTCTATTTTGCTGGGCCTGGAGTTGCTTTTGTTGTTTCAGATTTTGCACGGGCTCACACGTGTGATCTTGTTGTCACCCAGGATTCTAATATCGTTATTCTCATTATATCGGATCTAATCTAGAGGTAAGTCATTTCCCCTCAAATAGTTATTGTATCATATTCGAGAATGCTTATTGAATCTTGCAAGTAGATCAAAATTGATTATCGTATATTGCTTATTGTTATCTATTATTGCGATACTACGGATTTACACAAGTGAATCCAAGTAGTAGTCTTGACTTCGTGCCATCATTTGTCTCCAATGTATAGAGATCTTACATGCATATATATAGTTAATTATTGAATATAGGAATATGGATTATTATTGTATTTCATGTCATGACATCTCACAATAATTATTGATTGCATACTAGTACTGATGACTTATATGATTGATGTTAGTGTGTTAGTTGATTGTTAGTAGTAATATTATGGAAATTATACATCTTAGTACCATGTTCACATAGATGTAACTTACTGTGATTGATGTTGTCAACCCCTGATGCATTGTTTATAAGATTTTAATCATTTTATTCAAAAAGAATATGTTGGAACCCTGAAATTTACTGCCAACCAGAATATTACCATGCTGTTTCGACCTAGATAATGTCATCAAAATCAATAACTTTCTGAATATCAAATGTAGCTCCAGATGTCCAGTTTACTACCCCTTTGACGGAATTGAGTTCCGAGTTATGGTTTGTGAGATATCAAAGTTTTACTGCTGTTGTGTCATAGAATTCCAGATTCAAAAAACTGCTGCAACACTCTGATTTAAAATTAACTTAACCATGCTATCTGTAATATAATGACTTGAAATTTTACATGCTGATACTAGACACACTAGAGAACATTCCCTACTTTTTCGGGAATTAGTTAACGAAGTTTCAGACTTGTTTCATTTGTATAAACACAATTTTACATGTTCTAGCTGAACACAAATCCTGTGTAGTTTGTTGTTTTGACACATGATGCCACAACTTTTATGTAGCTTATTTATATGCGTTAGAACCGGGCAGGAGTCTTGTTTCTAGACCTTCTGACAGATCCATATTTTCTATCCTGTAGCAAAGAAAATTCTAATTTTGGTACAGCCACCTACTGCTGTCCAGAATTGGCATTCTATGTTTAATTATATGCAATTGAATATGTAATGTTATATTTGGTGCATTCAATTGTATAGAGTACATTGTATGATCTTAGGATTGTTTTGTCATCATTCTAATGTCCCTTATAAATCTAATGATCGTTCTCCATTGATGTTTCTGCCCTTATTGTTCTCTATTAGTATTGCATGATTAAATAAAAGAATGTTAATCAAGCCAGGGTTAAGAGCTGACTAGGGTAGTTGATAATATAGTGACTGTACTCGGGAATGTGGGCATCGTTCCCAAATTATCGTTATCGTCATTTTGCAAGAAATTGCGAATGGCCAGTGTTATCGTCATTGTGCATGAAATTGCAAATGGCCAGTGTTATCGTTATTGTACAAGAAATTGCTCAATAGCTAGTGATTATTATTGAAATGTTATATTGTGCCGAGTACATGACCTATAGAATCTACCACCTCAGTCTAAACAAAATTGATTGTATGTATGGAACTTGTAGTATGAGATGCAGTAGTACGTGCATTAGTTAGGATTAAAATGAATAATAGACTTAAGATTTTCATCACATTGTCATTGCATATTGTCATCACTATTGAACAGTATTATTGTTATTATTTACCGTTATTGTTATCGTTTATTGTCATCGCTATCAATCATCGTTATCGCACATTGTATTGTTACCATTTTGACATTGTTCATTGCCATTGACTCTTGTGTTTATTGAATTCATTGTTATATCGTAATGCCATTGTTTCTCTGTTTCTCTACTTGTTGTCCACGACTTGCTCTAAGGACATATTTTCCTCTCTTTTAAATGAACAGCTTATAGGCTAGCAGGGAGATTTGCCTGATGGACTAGGAGAACAACAATGGTGAAAGACTTGTGTTGCTGCGCTGTTGAATAATTATTGTTTCTCTTTTTTTGAACTTTAATAATTGAACATTGTTGTGTTTGTGGGCTTTTGACCCGAATATTGTTATTGTTGATTTTAGATATTGGATTTATATTATGTTGGTTATTTTATGCTTCAATTCCAAGAATTGTTTTTCATGTGATTACTTCTTTTGTTGCATGCATGGTTGTATTACTTCATGTTTATATTGTTGAGTTAAATCGATAACATCTCATGGATGACGCAAGTCATTCGCTGGGCCATGCCACGTGCTTGCATTCCGTAGTTTTGGGATGCAGGGCATGACAAGATTTTTAGTGGCATCAGAGCCAGGTTAGACTCTAACTAGTTTGGGGATTGGACCTTGATTAGTTTGAGTTTAACCGGTTTGACTCAACAATATCTACAACCCGTGAATCACATGGATAATGGATAACCAACATAATTCTGGTTTCTAATCTTTTTGATCCACTTTTTGATCCCTTCATATTTAGTTCCTTCATTTCTTAGCTGTTTCGTCCCTTCCATTCAGTCACTTTCATTGATTCCTTACTGGTAATAATTTTATTCTTTTGTGCCCATATTTTTTTGATTCTGGAGTAATCCATTCTTTTCTTCCAGCTTGGTTCGTCGATCGGCATTGCTGGATCTACAACGACATGTCTGCAGCTTAGAAAGTCGTCATCAGAGTTGCGCAGCGGAAGCATTGTGGGCCCATAGCCCACAGGTCCCAGGATTCTCTTGTTTCTTCTTTCCTACATTATTTGCTTTCCTCTATTCCTTGTATTCATCCTCATCTGTTGACTTCTTGATTGGTTCAATTCTTCCCTGTATATTCTCTCTTCGATTCCAGTTCTACCTACTTCTTTATCTTTTGCTTGGTTATCTTGTGTTGTTTCTCTCCTTTTGATACTGTTTATTTTCTTTCATGCATTCCAATTGACATCATTGTTGTCCACTTCCTTCTTATTTGAGTATTGCCACCATTTTATTCTGTCCCCTTTAAAATCGTTGTTTTACTACCCCCAAGTTGCTTTTGCCTTGTCCTATATACCGCCTATGCAAATTTCGAGGAAAAAATTTTGTTGTAGGGTGGATAGGATTGGAACCCCCATTCCAGTAAATACGTATTTCCAAAATATTTTCTGTACTTTGATTATTTATAAACTAACTTTTTGTTAATTTCGTTTTTAATTTTCTACCAAAGTATTTTCTAATAAGAAACTATATGTATTTTGAATGACAGTATATTTTAATTTTTCTATTCCAAATTGATCGACTACTTACATTATTACTATTCGGATCATTTTAATACGTTTGTTCAAAGCCAATTCCTATTTGTTACATAATCTTATTACTATTATTATTATTATTGTTATTGTTATTTTCATTATTATTATTATTATTATTATCATTATTATTATTGTTATTGTTATTATTATCATTATTATTATCATTATCAGTATTATTATGAGTATTGTTATTATGATTATTGTTATTGTTATTATTATTTTAATTATTAACATTTGTTGTTATTATTACATTTGTTACCATTATTGTTATTATTTTAACTGTTTCTTATTTTATAAAGCCCAATGTTATTACTACTTTTATTACTATTTTGTTAAATCCCATTGATGTAATCTATATTATATTGGAAGCCCATGTTCTAAAGCCCAAATCTTATATTTATTTTTTGCATTATTTATTTATATCTAATCTGAGCCCAACCCAAGCCCATCTCTTATTGGATCCTAGACTACCGTAAACCCAATACCCATTAGCCCAATTCTCCCTCAATCTGTTATTGACCAGTTAATCCCAGATCTTCTCCCCCACAATCTCCACAATCACTCCTAATCGTATCATCCTGTAACCGCAAAATTGAATCCCTAACAATCAGCCCTACAATCTCTCCCCATTATTATATATATTTATTATATCATTTAATATTTTATAAAAACTCCCCATCCTCTCTCTCTCTCCCTATGTTCTCTCTCCAAAAACAGAAGCCCCCTTCGTCTTCCTCGTTCGATCGAAACTCCAAGACCCCATCGTCTTCCCCGCTTGAGCCTCCGCTCGAACCCATCATCGATCCAGCTCCGCCTCACAACAACTGCCCTCGCCTGCATGCCATCGCCTTCCTCCGCTCGAAGCTCCACCCTCCATCCCATCACTACTTGCCATTACTGCACTCGAGTCCCCACCATTGCCATTGAAACGTCCTGATTTCTGGTAACTGGAAAACCGTGACATAAGCCAGAATATTTTCTTCAATTAGCCACAATATATAGAAAAACAGAAAAATTTAAAACTTTTTATTCAACACCAATGTATTACAAGTCCAAATGTTACAAATTGCAATACATTACAACAGTGTTACAATAATACCTTTATAATTGGTGTGAATATTTGCAAGTGTACAAAATCGCAACAAGTAATATAGTTAGTGAATAGAGTGTCGAACCGACAGAGACTAAATATTTTATTGAGTACCGATATTACTAGATTAACTACTATTTGGATGAGCGAAATTTAATAAATAAAGAAAACAACTAAAAAAAATCTAACTAACTAAATTAATGGAGAGGGAGCGGAGTCTGAAAATTATAATTTATTAATTGCAAATCAATTCTAGGGTTTTTGATTTCACCTTAGTTAATCAAACACAATTTAAGATTCCATGAATAAAGAATTTATTTTTCCTAGTTGTAGACCAAAATCCCTTAATTATTCGATGCTTTCTCTCGAACAACACCAAAAATACCTTTAACTAACAGTTTGACACATCTCTATGCAAATTTAATTAATCAAAGACTCATTAAGTTCTATGGATTTCTTAACGGTCACATCAATCGCGGTAAATTATCTCTAATTTCGCTCAATCAATGGTGTTCAATTTTTATTGTTCTAAATCACAAATTACCTCTCGGTCTCTCCATGATCCAATAATCATACAAAAATTGGCCAAATAATTGTAAGCATTAAGCACAAAAATTAAACACACAACCATAGAAAAATATGAATTTGTGTTCTCAAAACTAGACTACATCTAAACCCTAAAAAAATAATATTTAGCTCATAATAAAATTGCAATTAACAAATTTGTTCATAGATTGCATTATAAAAATTAGAGAGAGAAAAGATATACAAAAATAGACTGTTTTGTAATAAAAATTGCAAACCGAACAGTTTTGAAAAATGCGCCCAAATAAATCAGTTCCTCTCTTCTCTGTCGTCTTGGAGTCTGAGCCCGGTCAAAAATGCGTCACTACGTCGAATAGAACACCGCCACGTCAGCGCACCTAGGTCCCGCCTGCTGTCGTCTGGTGTTCCCGTGCGGCTTCCAGAACACAGCACAGCGAACCCAGCCGTTCTGACCTCGCCACGTCAGCACTTGGGTGGGTCCCGCCGTCTGCCTCCCACGCGCTGACCCAGCCGCTAGTCACTTCGTTCCTGGTGCTCTTTCTCTCCCTTTTTAATTGGTTTTATTATTTTTTTATTCTGTTTATTATCCGGTCGCTCTTCTTCTTGATGTCTTCGTTCCGCGCCTCCCCTTTTTTACTTCGGTTTTGGAGTCCTTATACAGGAGTTGTAGATGAGGTGTAGACTATGATTAGTATATCTCCTGCAAAATAAAAATTAGAATTTAAGATAAATATTTAAATTTAAATTAATTAGATAAATTTAAAAATAACTAATTTTTATTTTTGCCTTATCAAAATTCATTTGTTTATTCTTTTTACACCCTCATGAGAATTAAAATTGTATTTTGCTCCTATATTGTCAATTTGTAATATATAAAATTCAACAAATCATTAAAAATAATAAATCAAATGTTTTTCTTTGTTTTGTTGTTTTTTATCAAAAATAATCACTTTTTGCATCAAAAATATTATTTTTTCAAAAATAATTAATTAATTTAAATCTTATAGAAATAAGGTGAATTATAAACAATAAAAATGAAAACAAGCAATTTTTAATGGGTAATTGAATACAAATATTTATATAAATATTAGACACATCAAATACCCCCAAACTTAAGATTTTGCTTGTCCTCAAGCAAAATGTAGAATCATGAATAAGGGAAAAATAATCAAGAGTAGACTCATCTCATCACACTAAGAGATCTTATCGTGTAAGCATCAAAATTTCAATTAAAAATATAAACAATAGCAAATAAAGTAAAACCAAGCATACCCACTTTCTCCAGTGCAATTATTTATTCATAATTCTCAACGCAATCGCATTTGTCATGCAATTAATGTAATTGTAGTATGCAACAACTTAATCTGTGATTATCCCTTCTCACTATTACAAACCGAGTAGCAAACTAGAGGTTTTTTTTTTTTTTTTTTTTTTTTGTCTCTTCTCTGAGTTGTCACTTGCCTTTTTACGCGAATGCAAAACATATGTGATGTATTCACCCGGTTACTCAACAAGTCACTAACTTAAAGTGCTTTGCATACTCATATTTCAAGTTGTCGTTTTACGTAAATGTAAACATTGGTGATGAATACCCCTAGTTACTAAGCAACTCAAAACATTGGAGTAGATTGACTTTATTCATAATTTTTTTTTTAACGTTATTACTCTATTTACTTAAACTCTGTTTAGGACTATATCAAAGAGTATAATCACAAGAAAAAGCATCACATTTTTCTTTAATGTATAATAGCATGACCCACACAATTTTGTAAGGAATTTTGAAACTCAATAATTCTAAAGTAAGTAAGTATGCTTACTCTTGTTTTATAAGCAATTGTCTATCCCAAGAAAAATATTTTCAATGCTTATCATTATAAAGAACTCAAAAGTGTAAAAGTAAGCCTAATTGAAATCCCTTTGGTTTTGTTTTTCTTTTAAAAAAAAATAAATAATAAATTTTTAAACCTTCCCCCCATACTTGAATATCACATTGTCCTCAATGGGAAAGGAAAAGGAAAAACAAAAATAATGCAAAAAGTTCAGAATTTCTTCCCTGATTCGTCTTAAAATTTCTGCACGTGCGGCGTTCAGTATTTTGGCGATATCTGGAGCTGTAGATGTCCAAATGGGCTGAATTTTTTTTTACTGGAAAGCTAAGACAATTTTCTACAGTTTCTCTTTGAATCACTTTTCCAGATTATGACTCCATACTGCTCAAAAACATCCATCAATGAAAGCGTACAAAACAGCTCCGCCCGGCGACTGCAACATTTATGCAATCCTACAAGATAAAATCAAAAATTAAAATAAAATAAACTAAAAGATAAATCTAACCTAAATGCAATAAAAGAAACATGGGTTGCCTCCCAAGAAGCGCTAAGTTTTAAGTCTTCAGCCAGACCTGGGGATGAGATGGTTATGTAACGCCAAGATCCAACAACATTAACACATCTTTTTTAATTTTTCTCTTCAGATGTGGATCTGGTTCAAGCTCCAGTTCGAGGCGTTTCCTTCTTGATGATGTCTTTGATTCCCCCACCCCTTTGAAATTTTTCTGTAAAAATGAATAAATAGACGGTGCAACATCCAATTACATAACATGTTCAAAAATATTTTCTTTGTCAGTTTCAAAAGTTGCTGCATTTGTTGGACATACTTTGATTGGCAACTTTTCAATTTCGACACTATGTTTCTCCCCCACAATTACATCAATTTTACTTACTTGAAAAGATGACTGTTCTTCAGGAGGAAACTTTATGGAATTAAAAACATCATACGTTACTTGCTCGTGCTGAATTTGTTCCTCCACAATTTGTTCGATCTCATCTTGCTTTTCAACCACATTTTGTTCAGTAATTTCTTCTTTTGGTTGCTCAATTGTCCTCCCGCTGCTTAGTGTTATTGCTTTGACATCTTCCGTGGAGTTGACAACTGGGTTGCTTGATAATGTTCCTGCAGTTTTTTCGTTAATAGTATTTGAAATTTGAATAATTTGTACCTCATGATTTTGGATGGAAGCCGAAGTTGAATTTGCAACATTTTGAATTGCCAAATCTGTCTTTTGTATGTACTGATCTGTCTTTTGTATGTATTGGTCTATCTTCTGCATGTGTTGCATGAACACTTCTTCTAATGTCGGCTTCTTTTCTTGCTGTGGAAAATTTTGAGGTGGTATAACTGCTGCTTGATTGTTGTTCCATGAAAAATTTGGGGTGTTTCTCCATTCTGAATTGTATGTGTTTGCATAATGATTGTTTTGCATTTTAAAATTTGACCAAAAATTTTCATATTCTGCATTGGATGGAGCAAAAGGGTTCCCCACTAGGCAATCTGCGCTTGAATGATTTCCTGCACAAAGATTACAAATCATATTAGAATGAATAGCATTAAAATTCATATTACCTATTTGCTTAGATAAAATATCAAGTTTTGCATTTATATTAGAAATAGGGTCAAGTTCAGAAACTCCAGCCACTTTTTTTGGCATTATTCTTTCTGAAGACCACTGATAATGATTTGATGCCATCTCCTCTAAAAGATCATATGTTGCTTCGTAAGTTCTGCTCATGAGTGCACCACCAACTGCTGCGTCAACCATAGATCTATGTATAACTCCCAAACCATTATAGAATGTTTGCATTTGCAGCCATTTCGGTAGTTCATGATTAGGACACTTTCTCAATAACACTTTAAACCTTTCCCATGCATCATACAAAGACTCGTTCTCAAATTGAGTAAATGTGCAAATATCATTTCTTAGCTTTGCGGTCTTTGCTGGTGGAAAATACTTGGCTAGAAACTTTTGTGCAAGTCTCTCCTAAGTAGTAATACTACCGGGTGGTAGATAATATAGCCAAGCCTTCGCCTTATCTCGTAGGGAAAAAGAAAAGAGTCTCAGTCTAATTGCATCGTCTGATACACCGTTGTGCTTGAAAGTGTCACAAATTTCTAAAAAATTTGCAATGTGAGCATAAGGATCCTCGTGCGGTAATCCCCAAAATTGAATAGTCTGTTGAATCAATAGAATCATCTCCGGTTCAATCTCAAAATCGTCAAATTCAATAACCGGTTTCTTTATGCTTGATTCATAAATCGAGGGCATAGCATAGTCTCTCAAAGGCCTGTTTTCATCGTTTGCCATGATAATTTTCTTGTATGTTCTGAAATGTAAGTACTAAAAAAAAGTAATAGAAAAACTAAAAAAATAAAATAAGAAAAATAAATGAAAGTAAAAGTAAGTCAAAAGAGGTAAAAGAATAATAAAATACAAAAAATCCAAACTAGTAATAATCTAACAATTTTCAATATCAATAAAAGAATAACTAGTCCCGGGCAGCGGCACCAAAACTTGGTGTGAATATTTGCAAGTGTACAAAATCGCAACAAGTAATATAGTTAGTGAATAGAGTGTGGAACCGACAGAGACTAGATATTTTATTGAGTACCGATATTACTAGATTAACTACTATTTGGATGATCGAAATTTAATAAATAAAGAAAACAACTAAAAAAAATCTAACTAACTAAATTAATGGAGAGGGAGCGGAGTCTGAAAATTATAATTTATTAATTGCAAATCAATTCTAGGGTTTTTGATTTCACCTAGTTAATCAAACACAATTTAAGATTCCATGAATAAAGAATTTATTTTTCCTAGTTGTAGACCAAAATCCCTTAATTATTCGATGCTTTCTCTCGAACAACACCAAAAATATCTTTAACTAACAGTTTGACACATCTCTATGCAATTTTAATTAATCAAAGACTCATTAAGTTCTATGGATTTCTTAACGGTCACATCAATCGCGGTAAATTATCTCTAATTTCGCTCAATCAATGGTGTTCAATTTTTATTGTTCTAAATCACAAATTACCTCTCGATCTCTCCATGATCCAATAATCATACAAAAATTGGCCAAATAATTGTAAGCATTAAGCACAAAAATTAAACACGCAACCATAGAAAAATATGAATTTGTGTTCTCAAAACTAGGCTACATCTAAACCCTAGAAAAATAATATTTAGCTCATAATAAAATTGCAATTAACAAATTTGTTCATAGATTGCATTATAAAAATTAGAGAGAGAAAAGATATACAAAAATAGACTGTTTTGTAATAAAAATTGCAAACCGAACAGTTTTGAAAAATGCGCCCAAATAAATCAATTACTCTCTTCTCTGTCGTCTTGGAGTCTGAGCCCGATCAAAAATGCGTCACTACGTCGAACATAACACCGCCACGTCAGCGCACCTGGGTCCCGCCCGCTGTCGTCTGGTGTTCCCGTGCGGCTTCCAGAACACCGCACAGCGAACCCAGCCGTTCTGACCTCGCCACGTCAGCACTTGGGTGGGTCCCGCCGTCTGCCTCCCACGCGCTGACCCAGCCGCTGGTCACTTCGTTCCTGGTGCTCTTTCTCTCCCTTTTTAATTGGTTTTATTATTTTTTTATTCTGTTTATTATCCGGTTGCTCCTCTTCTTGATGTCTTCGTTCCGCGCCTCCCCTTTTTTACTTCGGTTTTTGAGTCCTTATACAGGAGTTGTAGATGAGGTGTAGACTATGATTAGTATATATCCTGCAAAATAAAAATTAGAATTTAAGATAAATATTTAAATTTAAATTAATTAGATAAATTTAAAAATAACTAATTTTTATTTTTGCCTTATCAAAATTCATTTGTTTATTCTTTTTACACCCTCATGAGAATTAAAATTGTATTTTGCTCCTATATTGTCAATTTGTAATATATAAAATTCAACAAATCATTAAAAATAGTAAATCAAATGTTTTTCTTTGTTTTGTTGTTTTTTATCAAAAATAATCACTTTTTGCATCAAAAATCTTATTTCTTCAAAAATAATTAATTAATTTAAATCTTATAGAAATAAGGTGAATTATAAACAATAAAAATGAAAACCAGCAATTTTTAATGGGTAATTGAATACAAATATTTATATAAAAATTAGACACATCAATAATCCCAAGTGTTACAACTTTCAACAATTTACATCAGAGTACAATGAATAAAGAACAACACTTGGTATTTCACTTGGGTACTTTTCAACAAATAGATAATCAACATAATTATTGCATCGAAACTTAAAAACAAACATACAACCATGGCAAATGTGTCAGTGTAGTTTAAGTGTTCATAAGTGCTGTGACTAGAATCTAATGCAATATCAACTAAGGCTAGGATGCTCCTATTCTAATGCCAACAAGTCTCCGGAGCAACATGCAGCCCATACTATATGCGCCCATCTCAAGTCGTTCCTTCATATATAAGGATTTGAACCCGCGCTATGAGTTATACTCTTGTACTCAACTTGTTTATGAAGATTAGACATGACTGATGAGGTTGCCCTGAAACGGTCTAATTCTGCCAGGCGCACCGGACCTCCCTCAAATATCTGACGAATCCTTGGAGTTTCCCCGGATTCAGGTTAGCTCGAAGCATCCCCTACCGCCCCCTAGCCAGACCGTAGTCTATGGCTTCTCGCCCTTAAATACAAGCCAAGACAGAGTTCCGGGGGGTCCATCCCCCCTGGCTCTGACAGGAATCACTCCCACTAATCAAGGAACTTCAGAAATTAACAGACGAGATACAGATCCCGTGCTCCCAACTCGTGAGAAGGCACAGACCGTATCCCTTTGACAAGAAGGGTACAACCCAATAACACCGCCTAATGCAGGCCTATAGGACGGGTCGGATCATAAGGAATCAACTCCTTCCCTTCGGCGAAAAGTAAAGGTTAAGTAGTAAAAGCCATAAGTTACTATCCTAACAATGTCACTAACCCTAAAAAAACTGAGGGATGACAACAGAACTTACACAACATGCTGAGTCTTAAGTTAGACTTCGTAAGACAACTCTACTAGGCTGCTCAACCTAGACTTACCAGAATCCCTAAGGATTTGGTTCATCGCCTATCGATCCAAGACCCCGGCAATACGAATGTACCCGCATGCCACTACCCTGAACTTGGATTTTGTCTATACTCCGGTCCGCGGTCAACCTTCACCGGTTAAGAGCCGACGGTACACAAGGAGTGACTCGTCCACAGTCCCTTAGGAGTAAGAAAAATACATGTCTTGATGGTCGATAGCCCTTACGGTAATAATGTCGCCCTAGACGAATACAACAAAACTGTGTACTAGCTAATAAGCTATATACGAGTAAACAGAACACATACGAGCCAACAAGCTACGTATGAAACCAACAACTACATACGAGCCAGGCGGGCTACGTATGAGAAAATAACATACATACCAGCCAAATAAGCTGCGTATGAGACCAACAGCTACATACGGGCCAGTCGAGCCGCGTATGAGACAACAATATACATACGAGCCAAATAAGCTACATATGAGACCCACAGCTACATAAGGGCCAGTCGAGCCACGTCCGAGTAAAACCACATACAAAAACAACCATACAGGTAATCAAACCTAGAAGCAACCAAACGTGCTTACTAGCAAACTTGATCTTCTATAATTAGAAGCAACAGAAGAATCTACTAACAGTGTAGAATAGGCATTCTACCAATGAGAAGCCCAAAAGCGACATAAAAGTTTTTATTGAGCTAATCAATTATTAGCGACTTTCCCAACCCTTATTCTCCATAAGGATGAGGAATGTCCCCATGATACGGTCCAATTTCAATTAGAACCTCACACAACTAGAATCCACGGTTTTTTTTCCCGAATTGAACTAGAACTACATGCAACTAGATTCTTGGTTTCTCGCTCAAGTTTGAGCTAGAATCACCTAGAAGCTAGATGCATGGGTTCATGGATTTTTCCTAATCCTTCACTACAATACTACCATATACAATTCAAGTATGGTTTCTTTTATCTAGAAAGCTACAATATACAATTCAAGCATGCATGGCTCTTGAATCTAGAACAACTAAGCAATCTCGACATGGGTTCTTTCTAGGGGATTAGCTAGAATGACCCCACAACTCAATATTACAACTACAACATGATTGGTTCTTCACTAATGCTACAACCACACCATGATAGTTCTTTAGTAACACAATTTACTATAACATGATAGTTCTTTACTAACACTATAACTACAATGTGATAATTAATACTACAACTACAACATGAAGGTTCTCCATTAACACTACAACTACAACATGAAGGTTCTTCATTAACACTATAACTACAACATGATAGTTTCTTTGCTAACACTATAACTACAACGTGAATACTACAACTACAACATAAAGGTTTTTCACTAACACCACAACTACAACGTGATAGTTTCTTTGCTAAACACTACAACTATAACATGGATATCTACCATCACTTTATACATGAATGTTTATTACTATTTTAAGCATGGACTTTACTCACACTTAAGCATGAATGTATACTATTTCTTAAACATTGATTCGTACTACACTTAAGCATGAATCTCTACTAATTTAGGCATGGTTAATTGCTACAACTTACCATGAGTATTAACAATTTAGCATGGTATACAATAAAGCATGATTTTCTTTACTACTTTAACCTTCCACAATTAGCATGGTATGCAACTTTAAACATCATTCTACAACAATCTCAAGTATGGTAGGAACCTACAACAATCTTAAGCATGGCATACTACTTAAGCATTCCTACAACAATCTTAGGCATGGTAGGTAATTTAAACATCAATCCTACAACAATCTAAGCATGGATATATACTTAGCATGAATCTACAACATTGCTAAGCATGGTATTCAACTTCAACATTAATCTACAACAATCTAAGCATGGTAGGTAATTTAAACATTAATCCTACAGAAATCTTGGCATGGACATATACTTAGCATGAATCTACAACAGTCCTAAGCATGGTTTCCACTTCAATATTAATCTACAACAATCTAAGCATGGTAGGTAATTTAAACATTAATCCTACAGTAATCTTAACATGGTATATCAATCATTCTAAGCGTGGTATATATCACAAGCATCAACCTACAACAATCTAGCATGGTATGTTGATCTACAACAATCTAAGCATGAATACTTATTTTAACTTAAGCATGAAAAATTGCTACAATTAAGCATGGATGCTTACTTTAACTTAAGCATGGAAAAATTAATACAATTTAAACATGGGTAATTAATACAACCTAAGCAAGCATACCACATAAACATGGGTTTTTTACTACAATCCCCACAACAATTTAGCATAAATACAACATGAGCATGGGCTCTTTACTACCACACCCTACACCAATTTAACCATGGCATCTAACAATAGCATGGATTTCTTACTAAAACATGCATGAACAATTACTATACTTGAGCATAGATAGCTACTACTACTTTATGAGCTACTCTTTCTACATAATACAAAAAATTCACTTTTCTTCAACCCTACAAGTTCCTACATACAACATGAAACTAAATAGTCTTTTCTAGCATAAAGTAAAATAGACATACTACAAGGAACTAATCCATTATAATTATAGAAGTAAGAAAAGAGGCTTAATCCTTTACAATTTAGAAACAAAAGTAACACACAACGATTACTAAAACTTATCTCTTATGACTAGAATTAGTAAGACTAGATCTTTAACAACAAAAATGAGTTTTATTAATATACTAACCCCAAAAATGGGCTTTTTAGTATACTACAACCAAAGGGCCTCCAAATTGTTTCTTTAATAACTACAACATAAACCACACCAAAGTTGGGTTCTTTCTACACTAATTAATCAACATAAAAATGTGATCGTTTTAACATTCTACAACTAGTAACTTCAAATAGTTCTTTATCATACTACAATAATTAGCATCCAAGTTGGGTTCCTTTTATACATATATGATTAATAAAAAGGAACAAGCAAAATAAAATAAAGTAGAGAATCCCCAACTTGGGTTCAACCATTCATATGCATATTCTTAGTCCAAGTAGTTCAAATAGTCATACAAGACTCAATCTTTATGCCAAATATGTAAGTTCTACCATCCATATTTCCATTCTATGCTTATGATTTGAGTCCAAGGTAAGTTCTACAACCCCAATATGGGTATGTTCGCAATATTCATGTGCGTGTGCTCATTAGTGCAAAAATAACAATAATAAGAACGACAATTTCAACAACCAAAAGAGTCAATCTTTATGTTGTTTTTTGAAGTTCTATCATTCTTTTTCTTCCATGTGGTCACACATTTTATCCACACCAATTTTTTGTCCAAGTTGTTTAATCAACAAAAACAACAACACAACAAAAACAACTCACAAAAGAGAACAAACAACCAAGGGAACAAAATCAACAAAGAGAACAAAAACTACAAACTCAACAAAACAAGAAAGATGGAGAACCCCCACCTTAAACTTGTAGGAAAAACTCGCTTGCTACTCTTCTCCTTCCCCTTAGCTCTTATGAGAACTCTATGGAATACCTACAAGTAAAACTCTCCTATTAGTAGTTCTCTCTTTCTTTTCCTCCCTTTATATTTTTTGTCTTTGTAAAATGAGACAAGAGTGAAGGGAAGGGGTATTTATAGGAGGGAAGAGGAGGGGGAGAGTGCAAAAGTGCACTCACATTTTTCACAAAACCCCCTAGGGGTATGGGTCGGCCATGCTTGGTATGGGAGGGGGTGAGGTGGAGGTAAGGTGTGAGGGTGAGGTGGAGGTATGGTGCATTGGTGAGGTGGAAGAGAGGGTTTCTAGAAGATTATCCCTAAACTCTTATGCATCCATTTAATCCTAGTTTTAACCTCTTAACCCAAACTTAGATATCCAAGTTAGTTGTCATGACAACAGAAGTATTTTATCCAAAATACATACCACACAATTTGTACAATGTACTAATTGACACAGTAGATATATGTATGCATATATATATATATATATATATATATATATATATATATATATATATATATATATATACCGTAAATCTTTGCATAATCCGTATAAAATAATTTAATCTTGAAAATAATAATTAAAATAAATTTATACAATGTAATATCCACCCGGGATATTACAGCCATCGCCTCCATCTCCTCCACCGCTAGCGCCGTCAATTGCCGCACCTCTAGTGCACCGCTACAGTCACCCCCTCATCGCCTCTATCTCCTCTTCCTCTGTTTTTCGTCTGAAATAGGGGAGCACCTCGATCGCCATTACCGCTCCTTCATCGTCACCCTTTGCTTCTTCAACCGCCTCTCTTCGACCTCAACCTCCACTCCGCTCCACTCCGCTCCACTCATGGCCGATTGCTCTATCTCCGCTCGCCTCCTTGTTCTCTACCAATGCCACCCTTGAAGCCCCACCATTGCTCAATCCCGCTACTCGCCTTCCTCCGTCAACCCTACAACTCCTGACGCTCCTGGTGCCGCCTCACCCCACCGCTATCACAGCGAACCAGTTGCCCACCACAATTAATCGTTGCTAGAGCTGAAAACCTTCAATGCCTGCTGATTGGGTTTTGATCAAGTGACTTTTGGACTGTCCGATTTGCTTTCCTGATCGTCGTTAGGTGTTCGGAGGAAAAGGATCATCTGTTGTTGTTTGCTGTTTTGTTTAAGGAGATTCCAACTTCGGTGTTTGCTGTTTTGCTGGGTCTGGAGTTGCTTTTGCTGTTTCGGATTTTGCACGAGCTCGACGTGTAGCGCCCCGATTTCCGAATACCGGGAAACCGTGACACGAGCCAAGACCTTTTCTTCAATTAGTCACAATACACAAAAAACAGGAGAATTTAAAACTTTTTATTCAATACTCAATATGTTACAAGTCTGAATACTGTACAACTGTAATATCTTACAATAGAGTTACAATATTGCCTTTACACTTCTAAGTATTACAACCTTCACATCTTACATCAGAGTACTTCTCAACTAATCCAGAATCAATACATATTTTGCAGCGGAACTAAACTTAATACTGACTCCTTGCTTTCCTTGCCTTGAGTCCTTTTGAATCTCGCCTTTGTACTTTGGCGATCCAGTACCTATGGAAGTGGGGACGTCAGTATTCACTGACGCTTAAAGGCTGATCATATAGCAGCGAATCTTCCAAACAATATACAAAATATAACAATGGTGTTGGTGTAGTTTAAGTGTTCGTGAGTGCTATGACTAGACACTAATGCGATACTTAAAATAGAACTAATTAGACACAACCCGTTCCTGACAATACTCCATGACTCTGTGAGGTTGCAGAAGGGGTCAAGTCCCCCTATGCAGTCTGCTTATGGTGTCTCCATTTTCCACTACTACCCGGCATGCCGGACCTCACTCAAACAAGGTTGCAGGTACGATCTAGTTCTGCCACTGCAGTCATATAGTGGTGTCCATGTTTGCCACTATTGCCCAGTGTATCGGGCCTTAATCCAAAATCCAATCATAGGGTTTCGCAAGCGCAGGGCAGCGCGAAGCCTACCCTGTGGCACCCTCTGGGGTATCGCAAGCGCAGGACTGCACAATGCATCCTGTGGTACCCCAGCCACGGTATTTCAGGAATTAACAGAGCGAGATACGTAACCCGTGTCCTCAACCTGTGAGATGGCACCGTACGTATCCCTTTGACGGGAAGGTAGGATAAGGACGCTTCCTATTCTAATGTCAGCAAGTCTCCGAAAGCAACATGCAGCCCATACTACATGCGACTCCATCTCAAGCCGTTTCTCCATATATAGGGATTGAACCCGCGTGACACATTCTAATTGTACACAATCTGTTCTTGACACCCACACGTGACTCGCGAGGCTGCAGATGTGGTCATGTGCCACTGTTGCATTTCGCCCGTGGTGTCTATGTTCGCCACCGCGACCCGGCTAACCGGACCTCACTCAAAATAGACGAACCCAATATATCGGGCGTCATAACAAAAATCAAACCATAGAGTTTCGCAAGCGCAGGGTAGCACGAAGCCTACCCTGTGGCACTCTCTGGGGTATCGCAAGCGCAGGACTGCACAATGCATCCTGTGGCACCCCTAGCCACGGTACTCCAGGAATTAACAGAGCGAGATACGCAACCCGTGTCCTTAACTTGTGAGACGGCACCGTACGTATCCCTTTGACAGGAAGGCACAACCCTGTACACCACCTATGATCTGCCTCAAGAGACGAGTTAGTGTAAGGGGCCCCCTACAACTGACCCCTCTCTCCCGGCAAAAGGGTTTAAGTAAACTGATCCTTATAAGTCACTATCCTAGTGATGTCCCTGGCTCGAACAATCCTAGGGATGACGATATTATAACACAACATGCTAGGCCTTAAATTAGGCTTCGCAAGACAACTCTACTAGGCCGCTCAACCTAGATTTACCAGAATCCTTCAGGACCCGGTTCGTGGCTCATCGATCCAAGACTTTGGCCGTTGCGAATATATACGCACGCTGCTACCCTAGACTTGGATTCTGTCTATACTCCGGTCCTCGCTCAACCTACCCTGGTTAAGATTCGATGGTACACAAGGAGCAACTCCTCCACAGTTCCTTAGGGTAGAAACATATGTCTTGATGGTCGATAGCCCTTAGGGTGGTAACATCACCCTAGATAGCACAACTAACTGTGTACTAGCTAACAAGCTATACACGAGTAATAACCACATACGAGCCAACTAAGCTACGTATGAAACAATAACTACCTACGAGCCAGGCGGGCCTCGTAGGAGATCACCACGTACATACCAGCCAAATAAGCCGCGTATGAGACCAACAGCTACGCACGGGCCTGTCGGGCCGCGTACGAGACAATAACCTACATACGAGCCGACTAAGCTACGTATGAGACCCACGGCTACATACGGGCCAGTCGAGCCACGTACGAGCACGACCGTGTGCAAACAACCATACAGGTAATCAATCCTAGAAGCAACCAAACGTGCTTACTAACAAACTTAATCTTCTACTATTAGAAGCAACAAAGGGATCTACTAGTAGTCTATGATGGGTATTGTACTAGGGAAGAACCGAAGGCGATAAAATGGCCTTTATCGGACTAACTATCCCTAGTGGTCTTCCCAATCCTCCCTACTTCAACCTATTGCGCCTTAAGTATGG
Source organism: Hemerocallis citrina (assembly GCA_017893485.1). Lineage (NCBI taxonomy): Eukaryota > Viridiplantae > Streptophyta > Magnoliopsida > Asparagales > Asphodelaceae > Hemerocallis > Hemerocallis citrina. Next base: position 51,743,031 of record CM030360.1, read on the forward strand.
CATACAATTATAAGCAGCTTCTTACGACAATCAATCATATAACACAACCACCATGATATTCCTATGTATGAATGTGATTAATGCTTATGCTTACATTGAGCTCAAGCATGAAAATTACTAATGTCCTTAAACATAAAATTCTCTATAGTCAATCGTAGGTTACCAATTGAGCATGGAAGCCTACTACTTATCATAACCAACCACCATCACCCAACTAAGCAATATTCCAAGGTATAGTAGGTAGTCCTAACACTACTCCTACAACATTCTAAGCAAGTATTACTCTAGCATGGTATAGAACCCCACATAAATCACTACAACTAGCTATGGGTAGTTTCTTTACTTTAAGCATGAACATCATAGTATGGGTATCCTTAACTTAACATGATTAATAATTAGCATGATACCTACTTACTTAGCATAAGTCATGATCATCTACTAACATAACATACACTTCTCTACCATTTATCTAACATGGTATACAATTTGCATACAATTTAAACTAGCATGATATGCAAAGTACTTATAATTAAGCTAGTATGGTATATCGCTTTCCAACAATTAAACTAGAATGGTATATGATTCCATCATGGATCCTACAACACTCTAGGCACAATAAAAATTTATCCACACATGGTAGGAAACTCTTGGATTGAATCCTACACATTCTAAGCCTAACTAAGTCACTAAACATAATAGGAAACTTTAGGAATGAATCCTACAAAATTCTAGCATAAGTGAGTTACTAAACATGATAGGAAAAGAATCCTACAACATTACCAAGCATGCTAGGAAAATAATCCTACAACATTCTAAACGTTAAGCATGGTAGGATATTTTTAGAAAGTCCTACAACATCCTAAACATAAAGCATGATGGGGATAATTTTATAAAACATCCTACAACTAATTAACATAGAATCATGGTAGGATAATTTTATAAGTAATCCTACAACTAATTAAGCATGAATATGGCTTCTAAATATTTTTAGAAGCAAAGCCACAACTAACTAAGCATGGTAAACATGGTAGGATATATTTTAAAAGCAATCCTACAACTAACTAAGCATGGATTATGGCTTCTAATTATTTTTAGAAATAATCCTACAACACTTGAAGCATAGATATGGCTTCTAAATATTTTTAGAAATGATCCTACAACATGTGAAGCATGAATAAGGCTTCTAATCATTTTTAGAAATGATCCTACAACAAGTGAAGCATGAATAAGGCTTCTAATCATTTTTAGAAATGATCCTACAACATGTGAAGCATGAATAAGGCTTCTAATTATTTTTAGAAATGATCCTACAACATGTGAAGCATGAATAAGGCTTCTAAATATTTTTAGAAGTGATCCTACAACATAAGTAGCATGAATATGGCTTCTAATCATTTTTAGAAATGATCCTACAACATTAGTAGCATGAATATGACTTCTAAATATTTTTAGAAATGATCCTACAATATTAGAAGTATGAATATGACTTCTAAATATTTTTAGAAGTAATCCTACAATATTAGTAGTATGGAAATGGCTTCTAAATATTTTTAGAAGCAATCCAACAACATTTTACTACTACTACTACTCCTATTTTAAACAAAACATAATTATCTACTACTACTACTACAACATACAACTTACTACTATTGCTACTACTTCATTCTCATCAAAAATCACAACATACAACTTACTACTATTACTACTTCTTCATTCTCATAAAAATCACAACATACAACTCACTACTATTACTACTACCTTATTAATCAACATACATGCTACTACTACTTCATTTTATTACATACTACTACTTATTATTTTAGCTTACTACTACTTAGTTGCTTACTAATCTTTGTTATTACTAGTGATAAAAGAAAGATCCTTTTTATTTTACTTTACAAGAGAAAAGATCTTTTTTTAATTAGCTACAACTAGTGATTTAGAAATGAAAGAAAAGATCCTTTTTAATTAATTACAACTAGTGATTATAAATAAAAGAAAGATCTTTTTAATTAATTACAACTAGTGGTTAAATAAAAAGAAGATCTTTTTATTAAGTTACAACTAGTGATTAAATAAAAAGAAGATCTTTTTATTAAGCTACAACTAGTGATTAAATAAAAAGAAAATCTTTTTATTAAGTTACAACTAGTGGTTAAATAAAAAGAAGATCTTTCTATTAAGCTATAACTAGTGATTAAACAAAAAGAAGATCTTTTTAATTATTTCTACCACTAGTGTTTAGTAAAGAAAGGAAAGATCTTTTTGATTATTACATTAGTTCAATCAAGTCCTACAACCAACAATGGTTGTATTGTTCCACAATATGCAATATGTATGGTTCCATATCAAGTCCTACAACCTTACATGGTTGTATGCAAAAGTTATGCGTATGTATCTTTTTAGTCCAAGTAGTTAACAACATTCAAATGAGAAAACTCATACAACCACACCACTACAAAGTAACCATACCAAAAGAAAGATAAACAAGAGGGTAAGAAGAAGAAGAACATCAAAACCATCATTCAAATAAACAAACAAACAAACAAACATACAAACAAAGAAAGCATGAAGAAACCCCCACCTTATCTAACTTTGGTGGAAGAACTTGCTAGCTACCTTCTCCTTCCCCTAAGCTTGTTAGAATTCTTCTAAGAACCCTACAAAACAAAACTCTCAAGTTATTTGTTCTCTCTTTCTTTTCCTTTCTTTTCTTTCTTTCTTTCTTTCTTTCTTTCTTGTTTTCTAAAATGAGAGAAGGAGGAGAATGAAGGGGTATTTATAGGAGAGGATGGGAGGTGGTAAGTGCACCATATGGCACAAAATAACCCCAAAACAAGGAGGGCCGGCCATACCCATAGGAGGGGGGAGTGGTGGAGGTGGTATGTGAATGAGGTGTTATGTGGGTGTGGGGTTATGTGAGGGTTTCTAGAAGGGTTTCCTTGACCTTGTCATGCACACTTAACCTAGGTTAAACACTTCTAAACCCTAACAATCTAATAGATTTTGTCATGACAAAACTAGCGTTGTCCAAAAATACACAACACATAATTCGTATGATGCACTAATCGACATACTACTCGTACGTGCGCAAATACGTCCGTATATCGGAAAATCTTTGCATAATCCGTATAAAATAATTAAATCTTGGAAATAATAATAAAATAAATTTTATTATTAGTTCGGAAGATCACGGTATCAATTTGATACAATACGGATATATACTGACCGATATCTGGATACAGATATTGTCTGTGAACAAACCGGGTGAAAATCACCAAAATAATTCAAATTTTGGAATTAAAACAAATAATAATAAAATAATAATAAAATAATAATTTATATACGGTAATATCCGTCCGGGATATTACACGACGTGTGAACGTGGTTTGTCACTCGGGATCCTAATCCCGTTATTCTCATTATACAGGATCTAATCATCATTTAGAGGCAGGTCATTTCTCCTCGAATAGTTATTGTAACATATTCGAGATTGTTTTTTGTATCCCGCAAGTATAACAAAATTGATTATTGTATATTGCTTATTGTTATCTATCGTTGGGATAGTACGAATTTACACGAGCGAATCCAAGTAATAGTCTTGACTTCGTGCCATCTTTTGCCTCCAAAGTATAGAGATCTTACATGCATATATATAGTTAATTATTGAATATAAGAATATGGATTATTATTGTATTTCATGTCATGACATCTCACAATAATTGTAGATTTCATACTAGTATTGATGGCTTATATTATTGATGTTATTGTGTTAGTTGATTGTGAGTAGTGTTACTGCTAAATCTGGTGTGGGGGCAAACCGATAGAATTTGTAGATTCTTTGGGATGTCGAATAGTCAAACCTGAAACCTTTCTGTCGGAGTTTGACTGTGATTTCCCACCGTTTACCAGCAAAAAGTGCAAAACACCGGGATTGATCCCGGCATGCACCCTCCAATGCTCAAGTCAGTAATCAGAAAGATTATAAATAAGCTTTTACTGGCAAAAGATTGATTACCTCTTAATGGTGGGGGATGGTGGGTATTTATAGCCGCCTTAGAGACCAGTTTCGGGATAAAATTCCTAATTCCCAATGAATGGATAGAAGTGAATCAGGCCCGTTGATTAAGTATAATCATAAACCCTAATTCTACCCAGCTAGATCGGGTTTCTTGCGGGTTGAAACCCGCACCCTGTTGAATGGATCCGTTCATGGGTTATTGGGCCTTTGGGAAAAGGACCCAGTACCCCTTCAGACTTGCTTGTAGGCAAAATTACCATTTTACCCCTGATCATTAAGATTCGCTCCTAATTTGGACGGTTCCGATTTAACCCTATTTTTGGCCATCTCACGAGCCCCCCACTCCCTAAGACTGAGTTTAATCAGCCTTTCAGGAGTAGTTTTACTGTTTTAATGGCTTGCGGAGTTGTGTCGAAGTATAAATGAGGAGTGTCGAATCTTTGTATGAGGTATTATGGTGAATTTCATAGCTAGTTGCGTGCTCAAGGTTGTTCTTGGGCTCTCCTAGACTTTTGGTGATTTTTCCAGATTTTTTTCTTTTCTTCGGATCATTTATTTAATTTTGCAAAGCGGTGATTCATTGTTCGGGGGCCTTAATTAATTTATTCTAAGCAATAATTATTCACCTCGGGGCTCAAAAATATTTTTATGAATTTATGATTATTTTTTAGAATTTTTGATTAATTTTTCTGAATTTTAATCAATTTTTTGCAATTTTTAAATAAATAATTTGATTAAAAAATAAATTTTTAATGTTACTTATGACGTGGCGCAATCTGGGCCGCCCATCTCTCATCAGCGCAAAATCCCAAGAGATCGGAAGGCCTGTGTCGCTCGGCACCATTTTCTTCACGTAAGCACCTCGGATTGCCAATCGCTCGGATTCCAAGTGATGTGGCTCGGTGCAATTTTCTCCACATGAGCAGCTCGGATCACTAGTTGCTCGGATTAGGATTCCGAGCGACGTGGGGTGATCTGAGCCGTTCATCCGATCGAGGCACGAATTTTGAGATGATCTGACAAGCGATGTGGCTCGGTGCTATTTTCTCCACATGAGCAGCTCGGATCACCAGTTGCTCGGATTGGGATTCCAAGCAATGTGGAGTGATCTGAGCCGTTCATCCGACCGAGTCACGAATTTTAAGAAGATCTGACAGTCGATGTCGCTCAGTGCTATTTTCTCCACATAAGTAGCTTGGATCACTAGTTGCTCGGATTGGAATTCCGAGTGACGTGGGGTGATCTGAGCCGTTCATCATGGCGCAATCACGAGGTTAAAGGTTCAGTTCACGAGAAAACTCTGTCTTGTCGTTTTGTGGGCATGGCGTGATCTGAGCTGCTCATCATCTTTCGGCACGAACATTGAGACAATCTGATGGCTAGAGTTGCTCGGTGACATTTTTCTTCAAATGTGCAGCTCGGATCTCCAGTTGCTCGGATTCTAAACGACGTGGCTCACTGCTACTTTCTTAATGTGAGTGGCTCGGATTGCCAGTCGCTCAGATTAGGATTTCGAGCAACATGGTTCGGTGTTGTTTTCTCCATACGAGCGGCTCGGATCACCAGTTGCTCGGTTTGGGATTCCGAGCGACGTGGGGTGATCTGGGCTATTCATCATGGCGCAAATCACGAGGTAGGAAGTTCAGATCACGAGAAAACGCTATTTTTGTCGTTTTATGGTCGTGGTCCAATCTGAGTCGTCTGACCAAGATCTTGCATGATTGTTGAGGAGAAGGTTGTTTTTTCCCGATACGCAACTCGGATCGCCAGTCGCTCGGATTAGGATTTCGAGGGATGTGGGGCAATCTGAGCCATTCATTACGGGATCTGGCACGGATCTTGATGTAAAAGACGGTGTGGAACTCGAGAAAATGCTATCTTGTCATTTTGTGGTCGTGGTCCAATCTGAGCCGTCTGATCAAGATCTTGCACGATTGTTGAGGAGAAAGTTGTTTTTCCCTAATACGCAGCTCGGATCGCCAGTCGCTCGGATTAGGATTTCGAGGGACGTGGGGCGATCTGAGCCATTCATCATGGGATCTAGCGCGGATCTTGATGTGAAAGATGGTGTGGATCTCGAGAAAACACTATCTTGTCATTTTGTGGTCCTGGTCCAATCTGAGCCGTCTGATCAAGATCTTGCACGATTGTTGAGGAGAAAGTTGTTTTTCCCCAATACACAGCTCGGATCACCAGTCGCTCGGATTAGGATTCCGAGAGTGTGGGGCAATCTGAGCCATTCATCACGGGATCTAGCATGGATCTTGATGTGAAAGACGGTGTGGATCTCGAGAAAAAGCTATCTTGTCATTTTGTGGTCATGGTCCAATCTGAGCCGTCTGATAAAGATCTTGCACGATTGTTGAGGAGAAAATTGTTTTTCTCCAATACGCACCTTGGATCGCTAGTCGCTCGGATTTGGCTTCCGAGGGACGTGGGGCGATCTGAGGCATCCCTCGGTAGCTCGGCCAAGTGCCTCGGCGGCTCGGAGCTAGAGGAATAGCCGAGCGGTGTGGCCCAGTCTGAATTGTCGTCACTCACATGAACCGTCGCCGCCCTTCTCTATTTGTCATTTAGCCTTCTTTAACGTCTTGAGGTGGGCCTAACAGTCGCACCTTTACGTTACAAAGCCCAAAAGTCATTTCATTTACTATAAGTTTTCACCTCCCCCATCCTTTGTCTCATTCTTTCACTTTCACTTTTACTTTCACTTTTACTCTTTGCTAGCGGTGTTTTTTCTCTCGAGCGGCGCTACTGGCTTTTGTGGCAAGGCGTGTTTGAATTCCGACTATCTTTTTCGGCCTTTCACGTCACTTCAAGGTTAGTATTTCCCCTATCTTTGAGAATGGCTAGAATATCTTCTGGGGATCAGACCTCCACCTTGGATCAAGGCTCCAGCCGAGTGGTGGTAGTGAAGCCGAGGAAGGGGAAAGAAGTGGTAGACCCGGTCGGGGTGTCAACGATAGTTGAGACTGCGACGGGTGCAGGAGAATTGGGTCGGCATCTGACCGTTCTGTCTAGTGTTGGTGGAGTGAGGAGTTAATTCGAGGACATCCTGAAGAAGGTGGTACATGGGATGGCCTCGGCGTATGAGGAGAACGACCTGAGGGACCCCTCCGAGGTGGATGAGATCCCCTCGATCTTGACCGAGGCAGATCTGCACCGGATCATGAAGTGATTCCGCATCCTGAAGGAGTATATCCTGCTACTCCCCGGTCCGGTTGTCCGAGCGTGTACATGGACTTTGGCGGACACTTTCATCTTTCCCTACGACGCGCTGAACGCTGATCTTCGGCTGCCACTGCACTCCTTTGTGGTCGAGGTGCTACAGTGGTATAACCTGAGCCCTGTTCAGTATATGCCGAACATGTGGCGGCATGTCATTGCCTTCGTCCTTCAGTGCCAAGCGGTTGGTGTGCAACCGCAGCTCGTTCTGCTTTGGAGTCTCTATCGCCTCTGCCGGATAAGCAAGATGGAGGACCGGTATTATCTGTCGCCGGGGAGGGGGGTGAAGTTGATCGAGAATCCGGACTCGATCAAACACTGGAAGGAGAAGTATTTTCTCATTCGTGGTCCCAAGTCGTGGGGATTCCCGATACTGTGGAAAGACGGGGTCCCTAAGTGGGAGAAGAAGGAGCCCATGCTCATTAGGGAGGAAGAAGAGGCGGTGGTGAAGATCCTCGGACTTCCGACCCTTAGTTGGAAGGATATCACCGAGGCAGTCTTGTTCGGTGGGGGTCTCAGTCCGATCGACCCCAGTATGCTTCCCTTCTTTTTGTTTCTTCGCTTTTCTCAGTGTCTTTTACTGGTAGTTATTTTCTCTAACTCTTTTGCTCGGTTTCTTCTTCTTATGCAGAGAGCCCCAGCATGGACTACAAGGCACTGATGGCCAAGACTCACGCAGCGAAGGAGGCCGAGACGAAGAAGAGGAAGAGGACCACGGCGGGGCCTCATTCTGGCCGAACGGCGAAAGTCCCCTCGGCACCTTCGGCCATCGTGGAGCCGGTGACCGAGGACCTTTTGGAAATGCCCGTTCAAGTACCTCCGATCGATGCCCTGGGTTCGTCGAGCGGGGCGTTCACTACCAGCGCGGCTTTGGAATTGGAGGTGCCGCCACTCACTGCCGAGGCAGAGAGGATCCTGACCGAGGAGCACAAGTGTCTCTTTGTCCCTGACTGGAGGGTGATGAAGGTGGACAGATTCTTCAGTGATGGGGGAATATGCATGCAGGCGGTGAAGCACCTGCCGACCCAGAAGGATCGTGCCGCGATGAAGGTCGACACCGTGGGCGACGACGCCCTACAGATTGATCGGAACACTATGTCAGTGAGTGCGAGCTAAATATGCTAGCAAGTTAAAAATTCTCCAAGTTTTTTTGTTCGGTTCTAATCGTCTCTTTCCCTTCGTTTTGTTCGCAGACCCTCTGCCACTTCAGTCACTTGCTCGAGCAGTTTGCCGAGTAAGAGAAGGAGATGAAACTGGCGAACGATCGGGAGAGGTCGGAGCGCACCAAAGCGGTGAAGCTATTCGAGGCCCAGCAGCAACTTTCGGCTGCGCGTGCGGCCGAGGTGGGGACCCTCAAGACGAAGCTCGCCGAGGTGTTGAAAAACTCCGCGGCCTAGACTGCCAAGGTCGAAGCACTAGAGAAAGAGAGGGCTCGGCTCGAAGAAGAGTTGACCAAGTCCCTGAAGGCGTCCGAAGAGGCGTTGAATGGCCAGGAGAAGAAGGTAGCGGAGGCCGAGCAGGCCGTTCGGGACGAGGCCGAAGCCCACATGATGGCCAACATGGAGGAGGCTTATGCCCGAGCGTTGCAGCATGTGGCGGCCCGTATCCCCGGCTTTGACAGCTCTTCGTACAACTTCTATGATCCCGTGGACAGCGAGGAGCAATTTCGCTGGCAGAGCTCGAGCCCGAGCTGGGGGGCGGTGATGCCGAGGAAGGTGCCGAGGACGAGGGGAACGTTGAAAGAGCGATCGTCAATGTGGCGAGCGATGATGCCTCGGAGCAGTGCCATGAGGTGGCCCCTTGACTTAGTCGCCTCTTTTCTTGTTGTTTTCGTTTCTTTTGTTTTGTTGTAACGCCGAACTGCAGACTGGCCACCGCTCTTATGTACCTTTTGAACTTTAATGAAACGACTGACTTTTTGAGACTTTGGCCAAGTGTTTGAGATTTCAAGTGCTGCATTGTGAAAGTCCTGTTATTGAAAATTTCTTTAAGTGTTGATAACACCTTTTGCTCTTCGTGTTGAGAACGGAAGTGTTGTGAACACTTTGAGAATTTTGCTAAGCGTTGAAAACACCTTTTTCTCTTTGTGTTGATGTGTTTTTGCTTTTCAGGTCGTTGAGTCGAGTTCAGTAGATAAAATCTCTCGTCTTCGTGCAGCCTTGAAAGCAGCGAAGCTGGCCCTCTCCCGCAGTCGAGAGTGTTTCCTCACAAGCGAGTTGGATCTAGAGGATCTCAAGGCAACGTCGAGAGAGTATTTCTCCAAGTTGAGACAATTAAGGAAACGAGCTCGCGAGGTTCGTCTTGAAGGTGAGGTAAAGTTGCTTAGGAAGACGCTGTTCGACATTGAGAGGGAGAAAGGTGAACTACTAGCGGAGGTTCACCACTTGAAGATAGTAGAAGAAGAGCTTTTGGTGGAGGAAGATGAGCTAGGAGCTACGGTGGGTAAGTTGATGGTCGAGCGCGACGAGTTGACGGTGGAAGTCGACGAGTAGAAGAGGGTTACGGTCGATAGGAGCATCGAAGTTACCCATCTCCGTCGAATCATCGCCGACAGCTCCGGTGCCGAAGGATCTTCTCGGCTTCCTACCCTCAAGATAGCCGTGAAGGACGACTCTCTGAAGCAATGCATCGTCGAGATGGAGGGGGAGGTTGCTCGCCTAAAACCCGATCGAGACCAGCCAACATCAGAAGTACTTCGTGTACCCGAGAAGAGAGCAAGCGAGGGATTTCATTCTATGAGCTTGCGACTCGCTCACCTGCGACTCGGCAAAGTCCTGGTGACGCCCAAAGTGGGGTGGCTATATCATCGAGCGAAGCCTCAGCCGGCGCAACGTTGAGAGACACGACTAAGCTTGCCGGCCTAGGGACCTCAACAAGTGCGGGACTGCAACGACAAGGCGGACGCCGTCCCCGCCTGTCTCTCAAGAGGAACATCCCTCTTCCTAAGAGTCATTGAAGTAGTCTTGTAATTTTAGCTTTTCGGACCTTGTAGCTTGTCGTAGATACGTGTAGCCGGTCTTGTAATTTGGGTTTCTTCGAACTTTAAACTTTGATAAAAGTGAAAGCTTGTTTCACTCCTTTGTGTTTGTGCTGGCGTGTTCAGTGGATCTTTTGTGATTGTAAGAGTGTTTCTGAAGGACGGACCATTTCTAGCTCGCTTAAGAGTGAGGAGTAGAAGTGGAGTCTTAACGAACTTTTGAACTCCGAGGGACGTGGCTTTATCTCATCCGAGGATCTTGCACGAATCTTGATGTAAAAGATGCTGTGGATCACGAGAAAATGCTAACTTGTCATTTTGTGGTCGTGGTCCAATCTGTGCCGTTCATCATAGCGCGTATCACGAGGTTAGAGGTTCAGATCAGGAGAAAATGCTATCTTGTCGTTTTGTGTGCGTGGTGTGATCTGAGCCGTCTGATCGAGATCTTGCACGAATTTTTGGGAGAAGGTTGTTTTTCTCCAATACACAACTCGGATCGTCAGTTGCTTGGTTTTGGATTCCGAGGAGCGTGGGGCGATCTGAGCTGTTCATCATGGCGCAGATCACGAGGTTAGAGGTTCAGATCACGAGAAAATACTATCTTATTGTTTTGTGTGCGTGGTATGATCTGAGCCGTCTGATCGAGATCTTGCATGAATTTTGGGGAGAAGGTTGTTTTTCTCTAATACGCAATTCGGAATGCAAGTTGCTCAGGGATGTATGCCTGAATATCTTCATCAGTTATCCAGTCAAGTGAAGTAATAGGGAACGTACAACTCCTCCAACTTTTGACAACTACTCAGAATCAGAAGCAAATCTTCCTTCTTATAGGCACGGAATGTCAATCTCGTGAACTTGAGATTGATAAGCAGCACTATGGCTTTGGTAGCCTCCCCTATATTAGGGCCACTGCGAATTGTGAGAGAAGTCAGTTTCTTGCAGTGGGGGGCAGACTCTCGAAGAATTACTTCAACTTTAAACGAACCATAAGAACCAAAGGTTAGCTCCTCCAAGTACTCTTCTCTCATGTCTTGTGTAGTTGTAGAAACAACTAGTTTTCCAGCCAAGTGATTTGGGTTCTGAACGCGTTGTTTGAGTAAGTTTCAACGGTTGTGGGAGCAGTTCCGAATGGCGAACCACTTTTAGCTCGCTTAAGAGCGAGCCTGCAAAGCGGAATCGAGCCAAGTTTTGGATTCCGAACACGTCGTTTGAGTAAGTTTCAACGGTTGTGGGAGAAGTTCCGAATGGCGAACCACTTCTAGCTCGCTTAAGAGCGAGCCTGCGAAGCGGAATCGAGCCAAGTTTTGGACTCCAAAAATGTCGTTTGAGTAAGTTTCAACGGTTGTGGGAGCAGTTCTGAATGGCGAACCACTTCTAGCTCGCTTAAGAGCGAGCCTGCGAAGCGGAATCGAGCCAAGTTTTGGACTCCGAACACGTCGTTTGAGTAAGAACGATTAAAGGCCTTAAATAGAGAGATTCACATAATCACAAGGAAAATATGGGAGAAAGAAGTTCTTTATTGATAACTGCTAATCGGCTGCTTCTAAGTTGCAAGCCGTTATTACAATGAGAAAGTAAAGAAGCAAATACAAATAAAATGATAGGAATGGCTTGACATTTGAAGGTACTCAGAGAGGCGTTCAGGCGCTCTATTGGTACATCAGTAAATGGTCGGCATTCCAGGTTCTAGGTATCTCTCTGCCTTCAAGGTCCTCTAGACGATACGCTCCGGGATGGACTACCTTTGACCCTTTGTACGGTCCTTCCCAATTCGGAGCTAGCTTACTCTTTTGACTATGGAACGAGATAGCTAGCTTTCTGAGCACCAAGTCCCCTTCCTTGAGATCTGTGGGACGAACCCTTTTGTTGTAGGCCTACTCAATCCTTTTCCGATAATTTTGCTGGCAAATAGAAGATCTTTCACGGAACTCATCAATCAGGTCCAAGTTTGCTCGGAGTTCTCTGGCATTATGCTCTTCTTCATAGGCCATAAGGCGACGAGATGGTAGACCGACTTCCAAGGGGATCACAGCCTCGGACCCATAGGTGAGATTGAATGGCAACTCTCCTGTGGGGGTCCGTTTCGTAGTGCGGTGGTTCCACAATACATTGGGGAGATGTTCCGCCCATTAGCCTTTGGCCACTTATCTAGCCTCTTCTTGATGTCGGAGAGGATCTGCCTGTTGGCGTTCTCAACTTGGCTATTTTACTGAGGATGGGAGACGAAGGAGAAACGTTGCTAGATGCCGAGGTCTTCACATAAAGATCGAAAAGCTGCCCCTATAAACTGTGTTACATTATCTGTTATGAGGACCCAAGGTACGCCGAATCTGCAGATCACATTTTTCTAGAAGAACTGCACCACTTTGTTTTCTGCAATCGTAGCCAATGGCTCGGCCTCTATCCACTTAGAGAAATAGTCGATCGCCACGACTAGGAACTTGAGCTGACCCAGAGTTGGTGGAAATGGACCTAATAAGTCCATCCCCCACATCGCGAAGGGAACCGGACTTGAGAGTGATGTGAGTTGTGCTTGGGGTAGGCGGCGAATGTTGGAGAACTGCTGACAAGGGCTGCATCGCCGAACATGTTGCTCGGCGTCTCGGAGTAGGGTAGGCCAAAAATACCCATAGTTCAACACTTTCCTGGCGAGGGACCTCGACCCTGAGTGGGCTTCGCCCACACCTTCGTGGAGTTCTTGCAAGGCATATGAGGCTTATTCCAGGGAGAGGCATCTCAAATAGGGTCTGCCATCTACATGGGTGTAGGAGTGTTTGTACAAGACTCCTTAAACAAGGGTGTACCACTCCGCTCTCGTTCGGAATCGACGAGCTTCTTTAGGGTCTCCGGGGAGGAGCCCATCCCTGAGGAATTCTATCAAAGGTTTCATCCAGTTATCCTGAAGTTGGACGAGCAGCGACTCCATCGAGTCGGGGGCTTCTTCTTCTATGCTTGGTCTTAGGAGCTCTTCAATCAAGACGGTTTGCTCGAGACCTTAAAAGGAGGAGGAGGCCAATTTGGAGAGGGCATCTGCTTGGGAGTTTTCTTCTTTAGGGATCCGCCAGATCAGCGCCTCTTCAAATGAAGCCAGGAAACTTTGGACCTTGGCTAGGTACTTAGCCATTCAGTTGTCCCGCGCTTCGTACTCCCCTAAAACTTGATTCACCACCAGCTGCGAATCGCTGAATATTCGGAGACGTTGTGCCCCTGCTTTGCGTGCCATACCTAGGCCAGCTATAAGCGCTTCATATTCAGCTTCATTGTTGGAGGTGTTAAAGTTGATGTGGAGGGAGTATTGGAGAACGAAGTCATCTGGGTCTGCCAGAATGACCCCGGCTCCGCTCCCTTCGGTGCAAGAGGACCCGTCTACATATACTGTCCAAATAGGAGGCTCGTTCGCTGCTTGACTGACCTCTGGGATGGTGCTCTCAATAATAAATTCAGCTAAGACTTGAGCCTTGATTATGGTCCGAGGCTGGTAAGATATGTCATGCTGACTCAGCTCGATCGACCATTTCATCAGACGACCTGAGGTCTCGAGTTTGTGTAGAACTTGCTTAAGCGGCTGGTCGGTAAGAATGACCACCGAGTGAGATTGGAAATAAGGACGGAGCTTCCTGGCTGCCATAACCAAGGCGTATGCTATCTTCTCCATTCTTGGATAGCGGAGCTCGGCATCCCAAAGTACCTTGCTCACATAATAGATAGGCTTCTGAGTCTTGTCTTCTTCCCTCACTAGTACAGTGCTGAGGGTTTGCTCGGAGGCAGCTAGGTAGAGGTAGAGTGTTTCCCCGGAGATAGGCTTACTGAGGAGATGGGGATTGACTGATAGGCCTTTAGCTGATCGAATGATTCTTGCTGCTGTTGGCCCCACTCGAAGCCCTTATCCCCCTTGAGGGCCTTAAAGAAAGGAAGACACTTTTCTCCTGACTTTGATAGGAAGCGCCCTTTGGCCGCGAGGTGCCCCGTGAGCTTCTGAACCTCTTTCACACTTGTAGGGGGTGCCATGTCCAGTATGGCTTTGATCTTCTCGTGGTTGGCTTCGATTCCTCTTTGGTTGACTAAGAAGCCTAGGAACTTTCCCGACGAGACTCCGAACGCACACTTGTTCGGGTTTAGCCTCATATCATGCTTCCTCAACACATCGAATGCTTCTTGGAGATCGGCAACATGGTCGGCCCCATGGATGCTTTTAAATAGCATATCATCAACATACATTTCCATGTTGCGGCCAATCTGATTCTGAAAGACTTTATTGACTAGGCGCTGGTAGGTGGCACTGGCATTTTTAGCCCGAAAGGCATTACCCTGTAGCAATAGAGCCCTTGATCGGTGACGAAGGAGGTCTTTGGGATATCTGGGGAGAACATTCTGATTTGATTGTAGCCGGAGAAGGCATCCATAAAGCTCAGCAGCTCATGGCCCGAAGTAGCGTTGATCAAGGTGTCGATGCTGGGGAAAGAGAAAGGATCCTTCGGGCATGCTTTGTTCAGGTCCGTGAAGTCGATGCAAATTCTCCAGCTCCCGTTGGCCTTCTTAACCATAACAACATTGGAAAGCCATTCGGGATAGTTGACTTCTTGTATGAATCGGGCCTTAAGGAGCTTGTCCACTTCTTCCTTTATAGCTTGCTGGCGCTCAAAGGCAAATTTGCACCTCTTCTGTTGTACCGGTTTGGACCCCGGAGCAACTCTTAGGTGGTGGACGAGGAGCTCCTCGAAAATTCCCAGCATATCGGCAGCTGACCAAGCAAAGAGGTCATGGTTCTTCCTGATGCATTGGACTGTGTCGGAACATAGGGCAGATGGGAGGGTCTTGCTGATAAAGAACTTGCGGTTCGGATCTTGCTCGGAAAAGAGCACTTCCTCCAGCTCATCCACCGGTTCGGACATAGGTTGGGCGTTTCCCTGGGGGATCTCAAGGGTCTCGAGGGAGAGGACAGGACCCCCGGTGGAGGTCATGTAATACTTGCGGGCCATCTCTTGACTACCTCTTACTTTCCCTACACCTGACTTGGTGGGGAACTTCATTTTCAGATGATAAGCCGACGGGACGACCTCTAAAGCAGCTAGGCCGGGCGGCCTACTAAAGCAGCTAGGCCGGGCGGCCTAGAATCACATTGTAAGTAGCTGGGATGTCGACGACCAAGAAATCCATCGGCTTTGTCCGAGTAGTAGGAGTTTTGCCAGCAGTTACGTCGAGGGTGATCACCCCTTCGATAGTCACTGGCACTCCCGTGAACCTATGGAGCGTATAGCCGGCGGGCTTGAGCCTGTCCCGTGATAACTTGAGTCCTCGGAAAGCCGCCAGGAAGAGGATGTTAACGGATCTACCAATGTCCACCAGAATCCTCTTCACTTTAAAATTTGCCATATAGAGGTTGATCACTAGTGCATCACAATGGGGGGTTCGGACTCCCTCCAGGTCTTCATCTGAGAAAGTGACCGGGACTCTGAGGCCTTTGGGAAGGGGTATGCCATGAACCAAATTGACTTCTCGTATGAAAGCCTTTCGGGAAGAGTTGTAGGTTCCTCCCATGGGACCTCCATGAATGAGATGCAAGATGCGTTTCTCTTCAAACTCGGGAGACTCGTAGCGCCTTTCGGGATGCCTGTTAGCCCCCCTGGGAAGGAGGAGGAAGATCAACTCGGTCCTTTCTCACAAACTTAGACAGCTGCCCTCTCTGGATGAGGGCCTCAATTTCATTCATCAGGGCTCGACAGTCGTTGGTGTCGTGGCCGTGGTCTCGATGATATCGACACCACTTTTCCTTATTCCTCTTCCTGCCGGGGGTATTCATCTTTGGGGCAGGAGGCAGAACTCCTTCCTTCTCAACCTCCATGAGAATGGTAGAAATGTTGGCGTTAAGATGGGTAAACTTCTCAAATCCGGGAGGGGGAGGCGCTGGCCCCAGTTGTCCTTCTAGAGCTTCTTAGCTCCCTCTTCTTTAGCTGCCTTTCTCTTGGTCCCGGAGGAAGACCCATCAAAATGGGGGCGATGTTCAGCTTCCTTGGCCAGGATATACTTCTCGCTTCTGAGAAGAATGTCGGAGAAGTTTTGCGGGGGCTTCTTGGCTAGGGAGGACTTTAACTGGAAGGCTGCAGTGGCGACTGATTTGTCGAGGGAGGTAATGGACCTAGCTTCCGCGGTAAACTGCTTCACATAATCTCTTATCTTCTCACCCTTTTTCTGACTGAGGTAGAGCAGTGAAATACTAGTCTTCTCGGTGCGGTGGCTACTCACAAAGTAGGTGACGAAGAGGGTCTCAAATTGTTCAAAAGAGAATATGGAGGATGGGGCAAGACGAGAGTACCATTCTCAGGCCGGACCCTTGAGAGTAGCTGGGAAGGTTTTGCACAGTAGAGCATCGGAAGCTTGGTGGATCAACATGAGGGTCTTGAAGCTTTCGATGTGGTCCACGGGGTCTGACTCCCCAGAGTAAGTCTCAAACTGCGGGGGCTTGAAGCCTATTGGAACGGGCACCTCCATGATTGTTCGAGAGAAGGGGGGTCGGCTTGGACAAAGGGTCCTTCCTCTCAGCTCTTCCTCTTTATCCATTTGGCCGAGGTGCCTCTCCATCTCGTGGAGACGGAGGTAGACCGCATCGTCCCTTCGACGATAGCCAAGCGAGCCTCTGGACTCGTCTTCGTAAGAAGGGGAGCGCGAAGTTCGGCGATGGTAGCTAGGGGAATGGTGAGGACTGTGATGGCGATGACTCGGAGCTTGAGGAGGGGTTAAGGACCGATGGCGAGGACTTTGTACCGGAGGAGTGGGGATCCTCTGAGCATTGTTGTTGTTCGGCCGGAGGTTGAGGGCCTACAGGATTGTAGCCTGGAACTCTTGGAATTCGGCTCGGGTGATAGGTCTGTTATCGTCCCTCGGGGGCTGCCAACCAGCGGGAGAACGATGTCTTCTTCGATGGTACTCAGGGGACTCTCTCCGCCCCCTAGGAGGAGGGGACCTCCTGTGGTTGCGGCGACGAGGAGATCGCTCATTGAGATGTTCTGGGTGGGAGGCTCCCTCACGGGCCCGCCTTTCATCCAAACGGTGGCGAAGGTCCTCTTCTTTCTGCCGGTTGAGGAGGGTATTGCGGAGGTCTTCGGAAGGCCGGGGGTTGTGAGATGCCATTGAATCTGTAGAATGGTTATGTACGGAGATGCGGTCTCGATGAGGAGGTTGCTTCTAAGGGTTAGGACGAGAGGCCCTTGCACCGGCATTCTGGGGCCTGAGCGGAGCCCTTTGGGATTGAAGGTTTTGAAGAGGAGGTTGCTCCTACTGCAGGGGCTGATCAGGCTGGGGAGGGAGTAGCCCCTGCTGCTGGACAGTTTGGAGGGGGATCTCCTGTTGTGGTTGAGGAGGAGTGGGTCCATGGTTGGACCTTTTGGATCTCAGTTTTCGGGGAGGCATGGCTGGAAGTGATCTTAACCAAGGGAAGAGGAAGGATTGCTATTTGTGGCTTCCCACAGACGGCGCCAATCTGTTACCACTAAATCTGGTGTGGGGGCAAACAAATAGAATTTGTGGATTCTTTGGGATGTTGAATAGTCAAACTTGAAACCTTTCTGCCAGAGTTTGACAGTGATCTCCCGCCATTAACCTGCGAAAAGTGCGAAACACCGGGATTGATCCCGGCGATGCACCCTCTGACGCTCAAGTCAGTAATCAGAAAGATTATGAATGAGCTTTTATTGGCAAAAGATTGATAACCTCTTAATGGTGGGGGATGGGGAGTATTTATAGCCGCCTTAGGGACTAGTTTCGGGATAAAATCCCTAATTCCTAGTGAATGGATAGAAGTGAATCAAGGCCGTTGATTAGGTATAATCATAAACCCTAATTCTACCCAGCTGGACCGGGTTTCTTGCGGGTTGAAATCCGCACCCGGTTGAGATGGATCCATTCGTCGGTTATTGGGCCTTTGGTAAAAGGACCCAATACCCACTTCAGACCTGCTTGTAGGCAAAATTACCATTTTACCCCTGATTTCTAAGATTCGCTCCTGATTTGGACGGTTCCGATTTAACCCTATTTTTAGCCATATCATGTAGTAAGATTATGGACATTATACATCTTAATAGCATATTCACATAGATATAACTTGCTGTGATTTATGTTGTCAACCCCAAATGCATCCTTTATAAGATTTTAATTATTTTATTCAAAAAGAATATGTTGGAACCCTGAAATTTACTGCCAACCTGAACATTACCATGTTGTTTCGTCCTAGATAATTTCATCAAAATCAATAACTTCTTGAATATGAAATGTAGCCCCAGATGTCTAGTTTACTATCCCTTTGAATGAATTGAATTTCGAGTTATGGTTTGTAAGATATTGCAGTCTTACTAGTACTGTGTCGTAGAATTCCAGATTCAAAAAACTGCTGCAACACTCTGATTTACAATTAACTTAACCATGCTACCTATAATATAATGACTTGAAATTTTGCATGCTGATACAAGACACTAGAGAACATTCCATAATTTTCTTGGAATTAATTAATGAAGTTTCAGACCTGTTTCATTTATATAAACACAATTTTATAAGTTCTGGCTGAACACAAATCCTGTGTAGTTTGCTGTTTTGACACCTGATGCCACAACTTTTATGTAGCTTATTTATATGCATTGGAACCGGGCAGGAGTCTAGTTTTTAAAACTTCTTACGGATCCACATTTGCTATAGTGTAGCAATGGGGTTTCTTATTTTGGTACATCCACCTACTGCTGTCCACAATTGGGATTCTATATTTAATAATATGCAATTGAATCTACAATGTTATATTTGGTGCATTTAATTTTATAGAGTACACTGCATGATCTTAAGATTATTTTTTCATCATTCTAATGTCCCTTATAAATCGCATTATCGTTCACCATTGATATTTCTGCCCCTATTGTTCTCTATTAGTATTGCATGATCAAATAAAAGAATGTTAAAGAAGCCGGGGTTAAGGGTTGACTAGGATAGCTGATAATATAGTGACTGTACTCGGAAATGTGGGCCTCGTTCCCAAATTATCGTTATCGTCATTTTGGAAGAAATTGCAAATGGCCAGTGTTATCGTCATTGTGCAAGAAATTGCAAATGGCCAGTGTTATCGTTATTGTGCAAGAAATTTCTCAATAGACAGTGATTATTATTGAAATGTTATATTGTGCAGAGTATATGACTTAAAGAATCTAGTTCCTTAGTCTAAACGAAATTGATTGTATGCATGGAACATGTAGTATGGGATGCAGTAGTACGTGCATTAGTTAGGATTAAAATGAATAATAGACTTAAGATTTTCATCACATTGTCATCACTATTGAACAGTATTATTGTTATTGTTTACCGTTATTGTTATCCTTTATTGTCATCGCTATCAATCATCGTTATTGCACATTGCATTGTTACCATTTTGCCATTGTTCATTTGCCATCAACTCTAGCGTTTATTGAATTCATTGTTATTCCGTAAATGCCATTGTTTCTCTGTTTCTTTACTAGCTGTCAACAACTTGCTCTAAGAATATATTTTCATCTCTTTTGACTGAACAACTTACAGGTAAGTAGAGAGATTTGTCTGATGGACTAGGGGAACAACAATGGTGAAAGACTTGTGTTGCTGCACCATTGAATAATTATTCTTTTTCTTTTTTTGAACTTTAATAATTGAACATTGTTGGGTTTGTGGGATTTTGACACGAATATTGTTATTGTTGATTTCAGATGTTAGATTTATATTATATTGGTTATTTTATTCATAAATTCCAAGTATTGTTATTCATGTGATTACTTCTTTTATTGCATGCATGGTTGTATTACTTCCTGTTTATATTGTTGAGTTAAATCGATAACAGCTCATGGATGATGCAAGTCATTCACTGAGCCATGTCACGTGCTTACATTCCGTAGTTTTGGGAAGCGGGGCGCGACACTCTAGTTGACAACCTTCTCAGGTTCTGCATGGAACACAAAATCCTGCTCTTTAAACACAAATAAAAAAAAACAAAAGACAGTAAATTTAATGAAACTTGTAAAGCTCATAACTGGTGCTATACTTATCGGAATATAACAAAATTGAACTTTTTGGAATGCTAAGAACATCTACTACAACTTTCTAGTTAATAACTTTTTCAGATTCCTTGTGGAACTCAACATCCTAGTCTTTAAACATAATTCAAAGAACAACAAAGACAGTAAAAGGCTGAAACTTGTAAAGCTCATAACTTTTGCTATACTTGTCAGAATCTAACAAAATTGGACTTTTTGGACAGATCAGAACATCTACTACAACTTCCCAGTTACAACTTTCTCAAATTCCGTATTCCAGCTCTTTAATTCAAAGAACAACAAAGACAGCAAAAGGCTGAAACTTGTAAAGCTCATAACTTTTGCTATACTTGTCGGAATCTAACAAAATTCGACATTTTGGAAAGCTCAGAGCATCTACTACAACTTTCTAGTTGACCACTTTTTCAGATTCCTTATAGAGCTCAAAATCCAGCGCTTTGAACAAATTTTAGAAAACAAAAAGGACTGCAAAACCTGAAACTTATAAAGCTCACAACTTTTGCTATACTTATCGGAATCTATCAAAATTGGACATTTTGGAAAGCTCAGAACATCTACTACAACTTTATAGTTGACCACTTTTTTCTGATTAATTATAGAGCTCAAAATCCAGCTCTTTGAACAAAATTCAAGAACAACAAAACGAACAGCAAAAGCAAAAACTTGTAAAGCTCACAACTTTTGCTATACTTATCGGAATCTAACAAAATTAGACATTTTGGAAAGGGGAGAACATCTACTACAAGTTCTTAGTTAACAACTTTCTCAGATTTCTTATGGAATTCAAATCCCTATCTTTGAACAAAATTCAAGAACAACAAAAGACAGCACAAAGCTGAAACTTGTAAAGCTCACAACTTTTGCTATACCTGTCGGAATCTAAAAGAATTGGACATTTTGGAAAGGGGAGAAAATCTACTATAACATCCTAGTTGACCACTTTTTCAGATTCCGTAAGGAATTCAAAATCCAGCCCTTTGAACACAATTCAAAAACAACAAAAAACACAACAAAAGCTGAAACTTTTAAAGTTTATAACTTTTGCTATACTTATCAGAATCAAGAAAAGTTAGCCATTTTGGAAACGGGAGAGTATCTACCACAACTCACTAGTTGAAAACTTTTTCAAATTCCATAAGGAACTCAAAATCCAGTCCCTTAAACAGAAGTCAAATCAACAAAACAGCAGTTTCAGCTGAAGAACTCGCTGTTTTGGAGAAACGATTTGTTTAACTCATCAAAATAACCCTGAAGAATCTACAAAAATTAGAGCATGGTAATAACACATACGAGAACCTCTAAAACTAATTTGGAGTCAAAATTCTAACTTAAGCACAAGTAATTAATTCTAACCATCTAAACTACAAGATTGAATCTTTAGTGTTTTATTTTGTGTTCGAACACTTCAATCCTTGCATGCTATTTTATTCTAATCCACATCAAAAATATGCACATGAGTTTAGTTCAAGTTCTTATAACATACAATAATAAATAAACAAACAACGCAAAACAAACGAGTTAAGAACCCCCACCCAAAAAATCGTTAGAAGGACTTGCTAGCTCTTTCCTCTCCTTCTTTGTTCTTGCTCCTCTTCAAGAACACTCATTAAAAATAACTCACTCTTTTTATTTTGGTTTTGATCTCTCTTTCTTTTCTATTTTTCTCATTTTTTTTCTAAAAATAAAACAAGTAGAAGGAGTAGAAGAAAATCTATACTATTATTAAGCAAAGTCCTATTTTTGCGGCTTTTTACTATCATGCCCTCATAAACATAACACACCTAAAAAATAATGTAGGGTTAAATCTGTCATAGTTTACCCCTGATCCCGAAGGTCACAACCGTAATTTTCACTCAAATCAAACTCTCTCTCTGAAAAAGAAAAAAAAAAAAAATCCCCCCTCCCGTCGATTCCTCTCCCTCTCTCTCAAAATCCCCACCGCCCTCAAAATCCAAAACAATCTAATCCCTTCTCTCTTTCATCTTTCTCTCTCTAGCCATGGCGAAACCAACCTCCATCTTCCTCCTCCTCCTCGCCGCGGCCGCGGCGGTCGCCCACTTCGAAGGCTTCGACGGCGATGAACTCGACGACGACCGCTCCTTCCCCCTCCCCCAAACCCCATCCTCTATCTCAACCCTCACAGCCGAATATCCTTCCTAATAAAAATATTTGGGTTCCTGAACCAGCATTTCAAGAACCATCAAGATCTCTCAAAAACCCACTCCCTCTCTTCTCAACTCAACTCTGAATGATCCCATTTAGAGCGGCACATCGCCAACCTCTTCTCCAAGCTCTCCATTGCCGCATCAGAATAGACCTCCCACTCTGCCCATGCCCGAATCTTATTGCGTCCTGGTTCCTTTCATCCCATAAAAATCTAATCTTTTATAAAAAAATTATGATTCATCACTTTATGTTTGTTTGATGGATTTTTGTTTGGTGGGTTTTCAGATGGGTTTTGGTGTATGGGCTGTGAGAAAGGAGGGAATTTGGATGTAGCAGAATTGCATTTGCTCGCGAAAGAGGTTGCTCGAATTGAAACCATTCGTCTATATGTAGGTAAATTCAACTTCCAAATGTTGTATTTGCCACCAAATTGATTCAAGTTTTGGCCCCATTGAGGAATTAGGGAGTTACTCATCTTTGTTGTTTTGATTGATATTTGTAGATGTGAATTGTTGTTGTTTCTTTCTTTTTTCTGAGTTTGATTAAATATTTTAGTCACATTTGTCCTCCCCATGCCCACCAAATAAGAAACTATATTATTCATCTGCGTCTAGGTTTAACCATGTATATGAGTGCAGAGATTGAAGATTTTCACTTATTTTGATTTTTAATAGATGAAGAGAATTACATGATTCTTATTTTGATTTTGTATATAACCATCTAATTTGATTTTTTTCTTCTTACAAGTACGGAGATTGAAAAATTACGGAGCTCAATTTATATATGGAATGAGTTTCATTTAATCTATCTCTACTATTGTTAAGCAAAGCCCTATTTTGGCGGCTTTTTACTATCATGCCTTCATCTATCTATACTATACTATTATTAAGCAAAGCCCCATTTTGATGGCTTTTTACTATCATGCCCCCATATACATAAAAAGCTAAAAAATAATATAGGGTTAAGTCTGTCAAATTTTGCCCCTTATCCCTCCACAATCAGAGGTCAGAAATGTAATTTTCACATTCCAGCTCAAAAATCGAATCCCAGGCTTACAACAAAAACTTGACACCAATAGACAATTCTAGATCATTTGGAATATAGAGAGTCTAATGGCATAAAAAAACAAAAAATAGAAGACTTAGAGATAAAAGTGATTGGTTTCATTTCCAACATCTACCACACGCATGCACACATTTCAGATTAATGACTGCATGAGATACCAAAGGTCACAATGGTAACCACTCACTCCTTCCATTTTATGGCTATCCAACTTCCATATTTAGTATTGCTAAAAGGCTTAGTTTTGTTTAAATATCAATGAAGAAGAAGATTTTCTGATTGTACCAACAGTTATAGTAACTAATACCTTCTCTTCCCATCATCATTATTGAGATTTTTTGTCATAAAATATTAAACTCCTGTAAACATCAGGTTCAGTCTGATTGACGTATGTTTAAATTTTTTTGCTAGACTGTCACTACAGATTTGAATCTTATTTTCATAAACAACTTCCCAAACATGTCTGCTTCATCTGAAGGTTCTTATTTTTCCAGGATTTTATAGGGGAGTTGCACCCAGATTTGAATCTTATTTTCAGAAACAAATTTCCAGACATGTCTGCTTCATCTGAAGGTTGTTATTTTTCCAGGATTTTATAGGGGAGTTGCACCTGGAGTGACTGGATCTCTTGCAACAGGAGCAACATACTCTGGTGTGATAGAATCTACCCAACAGTGGATTGAAGAAGTAAATCCCAACCTTAGTGGTCACTGGTCTCATTTCAGAGTTTTCCTTGGAGCTCTAAGTTTTACGTACTATAACGATTGCTCAGATTTGAGAATTTATAATTGATTATTTAAACACTTTATGAAGCTGACAGCAAAGTTAGATGACCCATACCAAGTTGTGTGAAACAATGGTTTTGATCCTTGAGCTATTGTTGCGAATCTAATTTGTATTATGTTATGTATTCTTAATATGTTTTCCCCAGAAATGGTACCCAGTATCAAAAACGAAAGCAGAGAAGATGGCCTGGGAATATGCAGAGAAGTACAACATGGATGTTGTAGTCATCAACCCATCAACATGCCTCGGTCCACTCCTTCAGCCTGGTCTTAATGCCAGCTCTACCGTCCTCCAGCAACTGTTACAAGGTTTATAGTAATCTATGTCTAAGTTACATTTATTTCTGGGTATGATCATTATAATATTTGTATAACATTTTAAATTCTTAAAATAAGGGTCGAAGGATACTCAAGAGTATCACTGGCTTGGTTGTGTGCATGTTCGTGATGTTGCTGATGCTCAAATATTGCTTCTGGAGACACCCAGTGCTTCTGGAAGGCATTTATGCACAAACGGGATATATTAGTTCAAGGACTTCGCTCAAACTGTTGCTAAATTGTGCCCAGATTACAATGTGCATAGGTAATTGGTTAAGCAGATTCCTCCATTTCGTACTATAGAGTCTCACTTTGCAAAAGTTTACTTCGTTAGAGAAACTAATCTGCCATTACTTAAAGGCATGTAGGTACATATACCAGAATCCTTTTCTGTTTTCTTCCTTATTTAGTATGTCATCTTATATATAAGGTGATCTGGCAGGCATGAACATTCCCACTTCATTGTGAGTATCATATAAGATTTCTTTGCTTTCAGTAGTAGAAGCTTTGGAAGGAAAGAGATTAGAGACTTTCACTACTGCACTAAAAGCTATTGCAGAAGAATGCGAACTACTACTGAAGATGCTTGAAAAAAAGCTGGAAAGGACGCTATTGCATTCTTACCGCAAGGACTTGACATCACAAATTTATGCAGAAAATGATCCAGTGGCACTTCTGCCAAAGTGGTTGCTTTGCTTTATTTGCAGGTGTACAACAAAGCTCTTCAAGCACGTGGGAGAGCCATATCTGCTTTCATTTCAGAAGCTCTTAGACCATGTTGTAGAGCTTGACTTTCTGCATTTCAGTGAAGGTATTCGTAAAGGTGGGAACACATGAGTTTTTTGAAACATTCATTGGCGCTTTTCAGTTCCAGTAGACTATGGGAGCTCTTTTGAAGGGGGGAGGAATGATCCAGTTCGCATGAACTTGGATTTGAATCAGGCAGTAGCTGCTGATTCTGCTGGAGTTGTGGATTATGAGTGCATATCAGTTCATGAGCTATTTTAATTCTTTGCTCGGTTTATGTGCAAATATGCATGTTGTTTATTTTAAAGAATCTTGAGCTTGCTACTCCTGAACCAATTTGATACAATACAGATGAATCTTGAATTTGATACAATACAGATGGTACAATACACAAGTATTTTAAAGAATCTTGAGCTTGCTACTAGTATACATCTGTATTGTATCAAATTGGTACTAGTATAATGAGATGAGAAGGAGATGGAGGAACACCAAAATGAAATGGGCTCTTTTCCCTTTTGAGTTTGGCTGGCCATAGGAGGGGAGGAGGGGATTTATAGGAGAAGGGGAGTGGCTTTGTGGTTGAGAAGAGAGCCACTTGTCTCTCTCTTTTGTGGTTAACAATTGGATGATCTATTTGCAATTAAATATTGCAATCAACACCCTACTCATTTCTAATCCTCCATTTTGATCATAATTGATAAAAAATAAGAGACATTTTTCCAAAATCACATACCACATGATTTCATACAAACATACGAAATCGATACAGCACATATACGTACATACATCTATATATACAGATAATTTTTATTAGTTAAAACGAATAATCTCTACCAAAAATATTTTAATTCAGAAATAATAATAAAAATAATTTTATTATCGGCTCGGAAGATTTCAGTACCAATTTGATACAATACAGATGTATACATAATGGTATATATATATAGATAATGTTTATTAACTAAACCGGGTGATATCCCCAAAAAATATTTGAATTCTGAAAATAATAATAAAATAATAATTTTTAATATCAGACCTGGGATATTACAGATATTTTCTGAAAAATGCATTTTATTTTACAGGATTTTGAACAAGTTCACAAAACCGATACAATACATATATATGCTTATTTGTATATATATATATATAGATAAAGATTATTTATTAAAACTAAGTAATTTCCATAAGAAATATTTTAATTTTAAAACATAATTATTATGCAATTATAATATCCAACCGGGATATTACACTTTCATTCCAGGACAGCAAGACGTTGTTGTACCAAAAACAAGATTCCCGTTGCCACATGAATGCAAACCTGGATCCGTCAGAAATTCTAAAAAATAGACTCACAGCCTAGTCAACCGCATATACATAAATCATATATCAACTACAGTAACAGGGTTCAAAACAATGTTTTACACAGATTTTATGTTCAGCCAGAAATTGCAAGTTTTATTTATAAGCCTGAAAGAGGTATAAAAACACCATAATTAAATTGAGGAAAAATATGGAAGGTTTCCTAGCATGTCTATTATCATCATATAAAATTTCATAAAATTCCATTACAGATAGCATAGTAAAATTAATTTGTAAAATAGATTGATGCAGCAAATTTATCAATATAGAATTTTAGACACAGCAGTACTAAAATAGTGATAATTAACAAAATACTACTCGGAATTCAAATCCGTCAAAAGGGTTGTAAAATAGACATACCAGGCTACATTTCATATTCACAAAATTTTAATCAACAGTGACTGGAATCAGGTTGAAAAAATAGAGTTCTTCACTGAACAACATGTAGTTTGGAAATATATTGATTTGTTTCGCAAGCATGAAATACGTTATAAGAGTAATTAAACAATTCTAAAAAAATTAGGGGTTGAACCCAGCCATGTCTAGTCATACCAAGAAAAATATTAAATCCAAATTTCACTTTTAACATCAGTTTTAAAATAATGCATCGTGTAACGATCCTATAATTAAGAATCTGGAAATTACGACACATTTGCAGTAAAACGGTGATAACTCACACATTAAAGTTGAAATTAAGATCCGTCAAAAGTTCTGAAAAATAGACACTGGGGCCTACGAACCATATTCACAAAATAATTTATTTTACTGACTTTAATAGGGTCTAAAATGTTGTACCAAATCAGGATAGCAGCAAAACGAAATTTCTTTCATGCATTTAACTAAACAACTCATCTACAATAGGTTCAAATTAGAGTATGGTGTAAAACATGATATATTAGATATTCAAATCAACATGGCATGGGTATTTAACAAATCCACAACTAGATAACACATCTAGCACATCAATTACCTAAGAAAAATCCACAACATAGAATAGATAAAGAATATGGATATATTCATCAAGAGATCTATCTAGATCTAATTTATTTTTATGTAGTGTGTGTCTGTGACAACTTGCTATGATGGATCATGACTAGGAATGGATCAAACGAATGAGATCAAGATTATCAAGGGATTATCATGACGAGGAACACAAAACGAGAGCATGACTACATGCGGTATTTGTACTTGTATACGAACAAAATAATATACAATTTACTTGCCTTGGGTGAAGACGACGAATCCGACGAGAAAAAAATAACGGGAACGGATCCCGAGTGACGAACATGAACACAAAGGCACACGAACAATGGGGTTGTGGGATGTAGTTGACGGCAACGGTAGTGGGAGACGGGATGACGACAATGGGGATGCTCGGACGGAAAGTCGACGGCGAGATCAGTAGTGAACGGTGGGAGATGTGTGAGATAGGGTGAAGGCCGAGGGGGGTGCTTGCGCTCGGGAGGTGGCGCGGCACAGGGTAGCGCGACACGAGGTGGTCACCGGGGCGGCGCAGTTGCGCGACAGGCGAGGGCTCCGGTCGACGAAGGGGTTGGGCGGCCGGCGGGGGTCGGGTGAGCACAAGGAGTGGGTGAGAGGAGGTGAAGAAAGAAAGAGAGAGAGATGATTAGGCATTATTTAGGAGATAATTACTGTAGGGGAAACAGAACAAATTTGGTTGTGATTATAATGAAAATTTTGGCAGGTTTAGATTTTAATGATTAAGGGGAGATTAAGGGGAAGAGATCTGTTTGTTAGACAGATATGGAGAACGTGAGGAGAGTTTTGAGGGAGACAGGGTAAAAGAGGGTATTCAGTTGTGGGTTTAGGATCTAATAGGGTGGATTATATGGTTTTTGGGGCTAAATAGGGTAGATTAGGTTAGAAACCAGATCCAATAGGGCAGAAATCAAATATTAAACAATCAGGCCATCAATTAAATAAATTTTAGTACTAAACAATTCATCTAGAGATTGATAATTGGCAAAAGAATTTGAATCAAGAAGATTGAAAAATCACAGAACTGAATCGACGACAAAATGATTGATTTATTGAGAACGAACAAACAATTACACTGTTCAGAATGAATCAAAAGAATACAATCAGAATAAATACTCGGAAAAGAAAAAAAAAATTCATACAAAAATACAAGAAGAGGAACACAGGGGTTACAAATCCTACCCACCTAACAAGCAGAATTTCGTTCTCAAAATTTAAACAAGAATTACATAGGGTAACCCCTAAAAGAAAATAAATAACAACAACAAAACAAAGGCTACACAAACAAATGAGGGAACTTTTGCTGGATCACCTCCTTCAATTCCCAAGTCGACTCACCCGGCGAGTGAGGATTCCAAGAAACCCGAACCAACTAGATGACCTTGTTCTTCAGCACTTTCTCCCGCCGGTCCAAAATGGAAACTGGCAGGAATCTTACAAGACAGATCCGGCTGCACGGACAATTCTGAGTAGTCGATCACGTGGCCTCATCTCGGGTGTACCTTCTGAGTTATGAGACATGGAAGATGTTGTGCACCCTAGATAAAGTTGGTGGCAATGCAAGATGATTGGCCACCTTGCCTACTCGTTGTACGATATCAAACGACCCGATGAACTTAGGGCTTAGCTTGCCCCCACCACCAAACCGAATGACACCTCTCCACGGCGATAGCTTAAGGAAAACATGGTCACCCACCTCAAAATCCAAGGCTCTCCTTTAGACATCTGCCCATCTCCTCTGCCTGTCTTGTGCTGGCTGAAGATGCTTCCTGATCTGAGTCACCGCATTAACAATCCTGGTGATCAACTCCGGACCCAACAACTTCCTCTCACCAATGTCATCCCAGCACATTGGTGACCTTCACTTCCGACCATATAGCTCCTCGTACGGTGTGGCTTTAAGACTGGCCTGATAGTTGTTATTGTACAAGAACTCTACAAGATGCAAGTGGGCCTCCCAAGATCCTCCAAACCAAAGCACACAGGACCTCAAAATGTCCTCTAGAGTGGATGGTTCTCTCTGACTGTCCATCTGTCTGATGGTAAAAAGCTGTGCTGTACTTCAGTTTACTCTACAAACTTCTCTGAAAACTCTTCCAAAACTGAGATCTGAACCTCGTATCCCTGTCAGATACAATACTGACTTGAACCCCATGAAGTCTGACAATCTCTTACATGTACTTCTCTGCTAGGCTCTTAGTAGACTGTCCAACTCTGAAGGGAATGAAGTGAGCACTCATCGCCAGTCTGTCCAAAATCACCCAAATAGCATTGTGACCTTTGGGACTCCTCGGCAAAGCGGTCACAAAATCCATCCTGATGTGTTCCCACATCCACTCCGGAATGGGAAGAGGTTGAAGAAGTAAGGCGGTTCTCTGATGCTCTGCCTTCACCTATTGGCAGAACAAGCATTGAGACACAAATCTAGCTAAGGCCCTCTTCATACCATGACACCAGAAGTGAATGATGTGAATATTTGTAAGTGTACAAAATTGCAACAAGTAGTATAGTTAAGTGAATAGAGTGTCGAACCCACAGGGACTAATTATTTTATTGAGTACCGATATTACTAGATTAACTAAAAAACAAAGCTACTAAATTAAATTAATCTAAAGAAAAACTAACTAAATTAATTAAGAGGAAACGGAATAAGAAATTATGTTGTTTATTAATTGCAAATAAAATCAATTCTAGGGTTTTTGATATTTCACCTAGTTAATCAAACACAATTTATGACTCCATGTGAATAAAGAATTTATTTTTCCAGGTTGTAGACCAAAATTCCCAAATTATTCAATGCTTTCTCTCGAACAACAGCAAAAATATCTCCAACTAACAGTTTGTCATATCGCTATGCAAATTTAATTAATCAAAGACTCATTAAATTCTGTGGATTTCTTAACGGTCACATTAATCGCGATAAATTATCTCTAATTTCGCTCAATCAATGGTGTTCAATTTTTATTGTTCTAAATCACAAATTACCTCTCGGTCTTTCCATGATCCAATAATCATACAAAAATTGGCTAAATAATTGTAAGCATTAAGCACAAAAATCAAACACACAACCATGGAAAAATAGAAATAATATGGAATTAAAAATTCTGTTCTCAAAACTAGGCTACATCTAAACCCTAAAAAAATTAAATTTAGTTCATAATAAAATTGCAATTAACAAATTTGTTCATGGATTGCATAATTAAATTTTAGAAGAGAAAAGAAGATACAAAAGTACTGTTTGTAAATAAAAAAATTGCAAACCGAATCCAGTAACAGTGTTCTCTTTCTCTCTTTTCTCTGTCTCGAACTCAGCACCAACTGAACGAAGCGCCACGTTAGATCCTGCCGAAACCGCGTGTTGTCGTCTCGAGCCACGCGCTGAGCCACGTGCACCTGGCTTCGTTTCTTCCTGAGTCAGCACGTTAGCACAAACAGAGGTTGCTCTTTTTTTTATGCTAGGTCCCACCCCGTCAGATTCTGTCTTCACATCGTCAGGTCGTCACGTCAGGTGTGCAGTCTCGAAGTTGGCGCCGAAACTCTGGTTCTGCTGTCACTTCGTCAGGTCAGTGTTTCTGTGCTTCGGGTTCGGTGCCTGTTTGTCTCTTCCTTCTTTGTGTGGCGTCTTTCCTCTTCTGCCTCTGTGTTGTACTTATAGGAGTTGTAGACATAGGATTAAGGTTTATCTCTTCATTGAGATATGTGCTGCAAATAAAAATCAGGATTTAGAACAAACATTTAAATTTAAATTAATTAGATCAACTTAAAAGTAACTAATTTTTATTTTAGCTCTATCAAAATCCTTTTAAATTTGTTTATTCTTTTTACACCCTATTGACAATTAAAATTGTATTTTGCTCCTGATTTTGTCAATTTGTAAGATATAAAATTCAACAAATCAATAAAAATTTATAAATCTTCACTTTTTGCATAGTTTTGCTTTGTTTGTTGATTTTTTCAAACAATCTTCATTTTTTGCATCAAAAATCTCATTCCTTCAAAAATAATTTATTAATTGAAATCTTATAGAAATAAGATGAATTATAAACAATATAAACGAAAACAAGCAATTTTAATGGGTAAATGATTACAAATATTTGTATAAAAATTAGATACATCAGTGAAGCTTCAGGTCCCGGTACATTTGAGTACCGCTGGGATGAATAATGTACGACGACTAGTGGGCTTCCTCAAGCAGCTTCTGACGGACTTTATCCCTTCAAAACACATAACCTGGACCCAAAATGAAGCGATCCATCCTTATGGACAACCATATCTATTCTGGAACCTGCCTCAACCTCTGCTCTGAATCCCTGCAACTATTGATCACCAACCTGAGTCTCTTTAATCTGCTCTACAAGAGATGACTGAAGCTGAAGCATCATGCAACTCCAATCAGAACTCTGCAAGAACACATCCAATTCCAACCTTCTCATCTGCTCAACCAGTTCCCTCTGCTGAGTCAGGAACATGGCGACTGTCCACCTGCTCAAAGCATCCAGCAGCAAGTTGATCTTGGTGGGGTGGCACTGCAGATTAATATCATAGTCGGCCATTAACTCCAACCAATGCCTCTGCCCATGTTCAATTCCTTCTAGGTGAAAATATACTTGAGACTTTTGTGATCAGTAATGATTTCCACTCGGTCTCCAAGTAAATAGTGTCTCCACAGCTTCAAGGCAAAGATCACCGCTGCCAATTCCAAATCATGAGTCAGATAGTTTCTCTCATGCAGCTTCAACTGCCTAGATGCATAAGCAACAACTCAGTCCTTCTACATTAACACTGCACCAAGACCCTTTGCTAGAAGTGTCATAGTGAGCCACAAATCCACCTAAACCATCCAGAATAATCAACATTAGCGCTGATGTCAACCTTCCCTTTAACTATGCAAAAGCTTTGCTGTAATCCCCATCCCAGATGAATTTCTGATCCTTCTTTGTCAGCGTAGTCAGCAGCCTAGCTATCTTCGAAAAATCTTGGATGAATTTCCAATAATGCCCGGCTAGTCCATGGAAACTTCTCACATCGGAAACTGACTTAGGCACTCTCCAATCCTTCACTGTAGAAATCTTGGACGGATCAACTGAGATTCCTTCGCCCGCCCGAGATGATATGCCCCCAAAAGGTAACTCGGTCAAGCTAGAACTGACATTTGCTGAGTTTCCCATATAGCTGATTCTCCCTCAGAGTCTGTAGAACCAACCTCAGGTGCTCAGCATGTTCCTTCTAGTTCCGTGATTACAACATAATATCATATATGAAGACCACCATGAATCGGTCCAAGAATGGGGAAAAGACCCTGTTCATCAGACCTTGTTCATCAGACTCATGAACATAGCTGGTGCATTCGTGACTCCGAAAGGCATCACTAGGAACTCGTAATGCCCGTACCATGTTCTAAAGGCAGTCTTCTGCACATCAGCCACTTTCACCCAGACTTAATGATACCCTGAGCATATATCCAACTTCGAAAAGACTACCGCTCTGTCCAATTGATCAAACAAATCATCAATCCTGGGCAGCGGGTACCGGTTCTTCATAGTAACACTATTCAGTTCACGGTAATCAATGCACAGTCTGCGGCTTCCATCCTTCTTGTTAACAAATAGGATTGGAGCTCCCCACGGTGAAACACTGGGTCTGATGAATCCCAAATCTAGCAATCCTTAGATCTGCACCTTCAACTCTGCTAGCTCAATTGGTGCCATCCTGTAGCGACTTTTCGATATCAGCTCAGTACCTCGCTGAACCTCGATACTGAATTCCACATCTCTATCTGGGGGTAGCCCTAGGAACTCCTCTGGAAACACATCCAAAAATTCTCGCAGTACTAGAGGCACAACCTCACAGCCTGTGTGCAACTCCATTGCACAAGTCTCCTGATCAACTGCAGTCTTAGCTCGGCCAAGGGGTGTCTCCCCAGCATGGAACTCAAACTCTGCATGACTTGGGATTCTGAATACAACTTTCTTGACTCGGCAATCTATGACAGCATGGGAATCACCCAACCAATCCATACCGAGAATGATGTCGAACCCATAATTCCCAATTATGATCAGGTCAGCCTTGAAAACTGCGCCACCAATAACTACGGGACTCAGCTTACACTCTAGGGAACAGACGACAACACCGCCACTCGAAGCAATGTACCAAGCCGCTGGCATTACACTGCACTCCAACTGATGCCGATCCACGAAGCGGGAAGAGATGAAGGAATGGGTCACCCCGAAATCAAAGAGGATATGAGCAGGAAAAGAACGAACTAGGATAATACCTAAGATAGAGTCAAAAGGCAAGAGAAAGAGAATGACGACCAACGAGTAAGGAATAACAATGCAGGAAAGAAAATATGAAAGAACAGAGCAAGATAATGAAAGAAGCAAAGGAAATAACAGAACAATAAAATGCAAAAATACCTGCAACAACTCCTTCTCCGGTCTCATCTTCCTCTGTCATCAGGTTGTAAGCCTGACCTCTCTTGGGAGCCGCGGTCCTCTAACCGACGATTTGATGCTAAGGAGGAGCGGTGGTCTGACCGGACATGAGCTAGTGCTCCCGACTGAGTCGGTCCCCTAGCTAGAAGAGCCATCCTCTGTTGCAGACAATCCTGCACTGAGTGGTCAGCAGTGCCACAGCCAAAACAATGGCGAGTTGCCTTCCTACAGTCCTTGTGCTCATTCCCAGCTAGTCGGTAAAAGTCGCAGAAACTAACTCTCCGAAGAGCAGCAGAAGGGTAGGGAGCTATCCTGACCGGATGTGGAGGGACTGGCCTACGAATCGGCCTACCAGAAGGCCTAACAGCAGCAACAACGGGGTACTGAACAGTCCGCTAGAAAGGAGCCAACTTGTTGTGAGCTTGCTCTTGGCCTCAGGCTGCCTCAAGAGCCTCATCGTAAGTACAAAGGAGAAGGGCAATGAGATGCATCTGAATATCTCGATCAAGTCCGAATAGAATTCTCTGGTTCTATCCTCTTCGTTCGCCACCAAGGTTGTTGCGAAGCGGGTAAGCCTGGTGAATTCTACTGCGTACTCGTCCACCGATCTGGCACCCTGCTTCAAGAGAGTCTCATGTTACAGTATCGCATGAATAATATGTAACAAAGTTTCAAAACACATAACAAACCGACCAACCTATTTTAGGGCAAGGAATTGCTGCTGCATTTTAACCCGGGTGATGCTTGGACAGAACTTCTCTAAGAAGCTCATGGTGAACGTGGTCCAAGCAACGGACCACTCAAGCCTTTCGGACTCAGCCCTCCACCATCTGTCGGCAAGGTCCACCAACTGGATGCTCACCACATCCACACGATCAGTGTCAACACCTATCGCTGCCAATAGTAGCTGCTCCGTTCTGATCAACCACTGTTCGGCCTTTAGCGGCGTCTCAGCGCCGGATAATTTGTCAGGGTGCAGCCTCATGAAGGCTGCAACTATACCCGGACAAGGAGGAAGAGCTGCCTACGTGGGCATAGCGGGAGTCAGGTTCCAGGCAGTTTCCAATGTGGCCATCACAAGATCACAGTGATTCTGCTGCATGTAGACTAGCCGCTCCAGCACATGCGTAACAACCTCTAGCCCAGGCTGTTCCTCTTGAGGACGAGAAGTGGAGGCACCTCTGAGAGCCATGGTCTGTACAAATTCAAAAACAATTAGCATCCAGATCAAGTTGATTATCATTTGTTCATGTTACTGCATGGTCTGTTTACTGTAGAGCCAATCCCTGATCAATCCAAACTTGTCTAACATATTAGTCAAACTAACACATTAGCCAAACCTGGGCTCTGATACCACTAAGAACATGTCACGCCTCGCTTCTCAAAAAGGTATACGGAATACGGATACGCGACAAAGTCCAGCGAATGGCTTTCATCATTCATGAGCTGTAAGGATCTTTACAACAATACACAAGAATAAACAAGAATAACAGGAAATAATCATCCACGCATGTATGAAACAAATTAATATAACCAACATAATTACTTGAAAACAAGATACATAATTCTTAATAACCAGATCTGGAAACAACAAGTTATATGTTATGGGACAAAGTGCCCAATACAAGTTTCAAGTAGCAATAAATACAATTTATTCAAAATAGGGAAATAATTCAAGCATGAACTCTAGCCAAGCTCAGAACACTTGGTCACTTACTCCTTTGGGGAGCTGGTCACCGAAATTTGTAAATTTGACAATTTGCAGGAAAAGAAAAATAAGAAACAATATGTCCGTTAGTGCAAGTTATGGGCCGCATGTTGTGCAGGCAACAAGTACGGAAAATAGATAAATAAAATACAGAGTAGCAACAAGAAGCAAGTACTGAAGTAAGCATGGAAGGGGTGTAATAGCAAAATAGAGCAACTAACTCTTAATCAAGAACATAATCAAGTAACATGATAAGATAACAGGGTGCAAGTAGCATGTAAAAAGTATCAAGTAGCATGCAAGCAAGTAACAAGTAACACGTGTCGAGTAGCATGTACAACTAACAGGAATGTGCAAGTGATCATGTTATTTCCAAGTCCTCTATCTAATCCTATCTAGGTAGCACTTCATGCGTCCCAAATTTTACCACATGCTTACATTCAGACAAGTTGCGTTTAGATTTCGTACTGGATTACATAGGGTCGTGTACTTAGGTATCAAGTATCAAGTAGGCACATGTCAAGTGGTCAAGTATCAAGTAGTCAAGTGTCAAGTGGTCACGTGTCAAGTAGTCAAGTATCAAGTAGGATCTACGGATCCCCTCTGAATACACCACTCCTATAGGAAAGTATGTATTCGGGTAAGCAAGTGGGAAATATGGGCCCCCTTCCAAGTACACATTTATGTATTTTCCACTACTAGATCTTTCACTTAACCCCCGGATTGATTACTTGTTATTATTATTAAAGCAAGCATGAACGTGCGCAAACAAGGTAAAAAAACATAGAAAGAATAAGGAACAAGTTCAAGTTGGATAGAGACATGGACGGGTGACAAAACAACCTATAATAGCTAGGAACAACGAGACTTTCAATCCAGGACAGCAAAACGTTGTTGTACCAAAACCAAGATCCTCGTTACCACATGAATGCAAACTAGGATCCGTCAGAAATTCTAGAAATTAGACACTCAGCCGAATCCAGTGCATATACACAAGTCCTAGAACAACTATAGCAACAGGGTTCAAAACAGCATTTACAAAGATTTCATGTTCAACCAGAAATTGCAAGTTTTATTTATAAGCATGAAAAAGGTATAAAAACACCATAATTAAATTGATGAAAAACCTGGAAGGTTTCCTAGCATGTCTAGTCTCAGCATATAAAATTTTATAAATTTTATTACAGATAGCATAGTCAAATTAATTTGGAAAACAGATTGATGCAGCATATTTAAGAATTTGGAATTTTAGACACAGCAGTACTAAAACTTTGATAATTCACAAACTACAACTCGGAATTAAAATCTGTCGAAAGGGTTGTAAAATAGACATACCAGGATATATTTAATATTTATAAAGTTTTAATCAACAGTGACTGGAATCAGGTTGAAAATAGAGTTCTTAACTGAACAACATTCAGTTTGGAAATATATTGATTTTTTTTGCAAACATGAAATAAGTTATAAGAGTCATTAAAAAATTCTAAAAAAATAGGGGTTGATCCCAGCCATGTCTAGTCATACCCAGAAAAAAATTAAATCCAAACTTCACATTTAACATCAGTTTATAAAATAATGGATCGTGTAACGATCCTACTGTAACACCCCGAATTCCAAATAAGTCTGAATTCGAAGTTCCACAGGATCTTTACACTTCACTTCGTACAATTTTATAAGGAATTTAAAACTTTTTATACAACAATGTTTTACATCAACGTAGTGGAATTAAAATTACAACATGATACATGAAATAAATAGCAATTTGAACATTTCTATAAGCAGCATTCCTTCTTTAGTCCATTCATTCATTTTGTCCTGCATGAAAACTGTGGGTACATCAGTTGCATGCAACTGAAGCTAGGATATAATACATCAATTTCTCTTACTTGGAAAGCACACACTTGTTCACAAACAAAGCTAAGGGGGACTATCTTATTGATGTCGTGTGTGAATGTGCACTTACTCTTAAATGCAGTTATTTATTATTTCATGACACTGATGCGCACTTGTTCGAACTTATGCATTACATTCTACATAAATCCAGGGGCAAGCCCTTAACCGTTCTTCATCTTGTAGGGTTGGATCCCTCGTTATGAGTTAAACTACTACGGGTTCTACGGCAAGTATCCTAAATGTTCTATGAGTTACGAGCCCATGCCCGAACAACCTGGAGGGCAATCCCATGTCATGACATGATGCATCCTGCAGACAACCTATGGACAATTCGCCTCCGTCATGGAACGGTGGCACTACGTAGTCACCAAACACTCTACAAGCTCGCCACACTCTCGATAATTCCGAAGATGTATTCCACGTCATGACATGACACATCATGCAGACATCTTGTGAACACTCACACCGTAGATCCGAGGCACTCATACTTTTGTTTTCCCCTTACTTTCATCACATCTTCACTATAGTGTATTCCTTAGATATTTGAATCATGAATAAAATTAATACCCTAGAGTTAACGTTACCTCTACACCGGTCTTAAACATCAATTGTTAACCACGACCCAACCTTGGTCTTTTATTATCACATTTCTCTTTCAAAAATTTATTCATACCGATGTAGGGACTTAGCTAAACTCCAGTTTCAATCTCTTTTCATGTTCACCAAAGATGAGTGTTTATACTCACAAATTTCCATATTTCATCATGATCTTTTTATTTCATTTTCCATGCACACTTGCATATATTAAACAACAAATTCATTTATTCACTTGTGCAATTTTTCCATGTCGAAAATCTCAATTTTTATCTCTACACAAAAATTTCTTTATATTCAAAAAAATTCATTTTCTTTAATTAGTCAAAGTCATATTCCAAGAAAAATTTATCGATTTCTTCTTCCCAAACTTACTTCTAATTCTCTTTATAATATGTCAAATATTGTAGAAATAATTTTCATGAAGTCTAGGTGATTTCAGAAAAATATTAGTATTTTTCTCAATTCTTTTATACTCTTAAAACTATTAAAATACCCCCAAAACCGAATTATATAAAAAAATCAAAAAAAAAAATCAAAAAAAAACAAAAAAAACAAAAAGGAAGGGTCGGATTCGAACCCAGACCAACACCCCCACCCTGCTACGGTAATAGACCCAAACCGCACCCAACGACCACTTTGTCCTGAGTAACTAACCGATATAAGGTGGACTCGAATTATATTTAAAGTATGGCTTCAGGGTTTGATTAAAAATCGAAATTTCAATAAAACAGAGCCCCTTGCAAGACTCGAACACAAGACTAGAGCCTCCGCCCAGCTACAGTAACAGACCCAAAGCGCTCCAGAAGACCACTAGGTCCTGAGTGACTAACCGATACAAGTCTGATTAAATACTTTTTGTATAAACCGTACTGTATTTAACTCTTCCTTCAATAAACTCAATTTTTCAATCAATTTGACCTTATTAAAAATCTAAATCTTTTTCCAGAATGTATTTCTTTGAAAAACAGTATAGTATATTTATCTAATTTGCAAATTCTTATTTTCAACAATATAATAGAACTATTCTTCTTATTTCTTATGAAAAGTGGAACATTAGTATATTTTTCGACTTTGAAATTTCTATTCTAGATGAATCTTTTATCTACCTATTCCCCATTTATTCACAATGTGTTTATACAATTTTTTCACACTTTAACATAGTCAATGCCCTTAAGTTAATCTTATCTTTTACAAAACGAACTCGTTTCTTATGATTCAAAGAGACAAAGTATTTGACAATCATGGGAATATAATATTACCCACACATTACAATTAAAATTTAACACTTATTGTAACTTTTCCATGCTAATCAATTTATTTCACAACCCATGAGTGTTATTTTGCATTCTACAATCCATTTACAAGCACACTTTTCATACAAGAATGATTCATCAATTTATATGTATTCTAGCATGAAAGTATATTAATAAAACATCATGACAAATCTTAATCAACAAATTTCAATTCATTTTACAAATTTTCTCATGTAGACAAACAAGAGTTTCCTCTTTTTCTCCCTAGTCTTTTCAAGCAAGTACATGGAAAACTTTTCTATTTGTTTCTAACCTATTCATAAATTAAATTTCTAGCATGGTATCTATATTAGAAGTAGAGAAATCACCCACCTTATTAAAGAAACAAAGAAAAACTCCTAAAGAACTCCTTGAAAGCACGATCGTCTCCCCGTCTCCTCCTAGCTTGTGCAAAATTGAGCTCCTCCTCCTAGCTTAGCATGAACCCGAGCCTTCTCCTACCCTTCTTGCATTGGCCGGCCTCCAATGGAAGGGAAACACACACTCTCTTTCTTTTCTCACACATTTCTTTTCACACTCAATCTTTTCCTTACAAATGCCTATATTCTTTCCCTTTCTCTTTGAAAATTCTAAATGCAAATGACAAGAGTGACAACGGAGGGGTATTTATACACATCTCAAGAGTGAATGAAGGGTTGAGATGAGTTTGGATGAAGAGTTAAGATACATTTGGGAGTTAGAAGAACTACCCATTATCAAGTAACCACTCTCCACTCTCTCCATCTTTCCCACTCAAGCATATGGTCGGCCTCACCTTGTTGTCCCATTGCACGTGCCATCACATGCACACTAGTTGTTTGTTCATTTAATTGTTAATTTATTTGTTACATGATTAAGTCTACCCTACAAGTTATCTTAAATAATATTAGAATTAACTAGTGGGCTAATTTAGGTGGGCTTAAATCCATGGGCTGTTAATTAATTAATTAATTAATTTTAGGTGGGCTAGAATAAGACTATTAGGCCTAAGAATTAAAATAAATAATAATAAGCTTTTTAGAAGAGAATGAAAAATGTTTGTTCATGCCATAAAAATAATTTTTAAAGCCAAAAACATACATTAATTTGCACGTGCGAAACACGTGAGACAAATTTAATTAGAATATACAGGATGTTACACCTATAATCCAGAATCTGGAAATTACCACACAATTGCAGTAAAACGGCGATAACTCACACATCAAAAATTAAAATTGAGATCCGTGGAAAGTTCTGAAAAACAGACATCGGGACCTACGAATCATATTCATAAAATAATTTATTTTACTGACTTTAATAGGGTCTAAAATGTTGTAACAAATCAGGGCAGCAGCAAAACAAAATTTCTTTCATGCACTTAACCAAACAACTCATCTACAATAGATCCAAATTAGAGTATGATGTAAAACAAGATATATTAGATATTCAAATCAACATGGCATGGGTATTTAACAAATCCACAACGAGATAACACATCAATCACATCAATCACATAACAAAAATTCACAACATACAATAGATCAAGAACATAGATATATATATCAAGAGATCTATCTAGATCTAATTTATTTTTATGTAGTGTGTGTGTGACAACTTATTATGATGGATCATGACTACGAATGGATCAAATGAATGAGATGTAACACCCCAGATTATTAAATAATGTTTTTAAGATTAATAAATGAATTAAAAAGATTTTTGTTGATCTAATAAATATTTTTCTAAAATTTACCTTTGTACATGTGCAAAACACGTGCAAATAATTTCTTGGGAAGTTCAAAATCAAAAATTATTTTGGAAAAACCCATTATTTATTATTAGATATTATTTATGAATTTTTTTGAATTTTTTGGATAATTATTTGACCTATTTGCAAATATTACGAAAAGAATGACTTTTGTGCAAAATTAACACTTCGAGTAAAAACTCCATATTTTTGGATTCTTGGGCTAGGCATGATGCCTAGTCAACTCAGAGATACAAAGTTTACATTTTTTTTTTAATAAATTTTGTTTATTTTGCAAGTTTTGATAAAGAAGGGTCTTTTTGCAAATTTGCCACTTAGAAGGGCAAAAATGCAATTTTGTTTTTCTGGGTTTTAAAACAGTGCTGGCTGATACAAGAGGGGCTATTTTTGATTTTTAAAACACAATTAAGTTGGTTTTATTCAATTTCCAAGTATAAGGATTTATATATGTAAAGGTATATTTAAAAGAGATATTTAGTAAATCAATTCAAAAACCCTTGACACATCAAATCCCCGGCCTATATAGGGTGGGGTGCAGTTGTCTCTTGGCTGCACAACACAAAGGGATTTCTTATTTTCATATTCTTGGAGTTTTAAAGCAAGGATCTTGGTTTTCTTGCGAAATGAGGGATTTTTCTTATTCTTTATTTTCTTCGGTTGATTCTTCAATAAGGTGAGTGACTTGTGTTTATTTTCTTATTGTTCTAAGCATGTGTATGTGATGATTTATCTGTTAGAAAGCATGTTAAATGATTGTACGAAGATATAATGAATATCAATGAGTATATGAATTAAAAGTTGAATCTTTTCTTAAAACTATACTATTGATGACCAAAACTCTAATTTGATGACTTGTGATTGTTAAAGAACATAATAGAAATTTTGAGTAGGTTGCTTTCATCTATATGCTTGCTGATTTGTTGGATTGGACAAATATATATGTGTATGATGCACAATTTGAACAAAAGTGGAGTCTGTTACTGTTGATTGGTATGTACACACTGTTGATGCATAAAATTTGATTGAAATGTCATTATAGTTGTTTAGAATCATTGATAAACTGATGAAGATGATCAGGGTATGTAAATAACAAGTCATTCCACTAAAAGAAACAATTTTGAAGTGAAATAAGGGTTGAGGTATTTTTGGTGTATGCATAGTTGGAAATGAGAATTTTTGGGGATTTTGTGCATGTTTCCGTTTTTGCTTTTGGCAATGTGAGGACTGGGGTGATAAAACAACTTGAGCTTGATGCTTATATACACTTACGATCGACAAATTTACAAGTTCCAAGAGGTAGGTTCTGTCAATTGAAACTAATCCTGCTACTGATTATTTATGAACTTTTTGGCCACTGTATATACCTATATGGGTACTTATATAGAACTAGACATATTAGAGTAAGTCACTGATGCTTTAAAAGCCCTAGTTCTACTTTATCAATCATCAAGTAAACTAGTTATCTAGTAAGTAGCAGTTTCTTTTTTTTTTTTTAAATACTGCAGATTGCTGCTGCATCTGCTGTGCAGGTGCACACATTAACAAAACATGAACAAAACCCATATTTGTATACACATCCAGTACCTTGTTTAAGTTGTGAGTATTGTGTTTGAGTAGTACCTTTGTGTATGCAAATGGCTCATCTTATATTCAACCTGCATGTAGATCATTTTATATATAACCTGCATATTGCTTAATTTCAACAAAGGGCATCGTCTATCTACTTATGTTTCAAATCAGTAAAAAGGGGTTCCTATATATATTAGTAATCATATATATAAATACTCATATGTTTCAAATAAGTAAAAAGAGGGATTTCCTATATATTAGTTATAAATATATACATATGTTTCAATCCATTAAAGAGCTTCTTCTACGTATCTGCATAAAGTGCATCTGCTATATCCTGCATATGGATCATTTTTATAACCTGCTGATGTTGAATTTGCAAGTGTACAAAATCACACAAGTAATATAGATAGATGAGTAGAGTGTCGAACCCACAGGGACTAGATATTTTACTGAGTACCGATATCGCTAGATTAATCACTATTTGGAAGATCAAATTTTATATGATAAAACAACTAAATTAACTTAATCTAATTTAATCTAACTAAATTGGTGAAGAGGGAGAGGGCTGTGAAACGATGAAGCACTTGTACTTTGTTTAATAGTAAAATTAGTTCTAGGGCTCTTGGTTCACCTCGTTTATCACACACACAAATTATAATTCCTTATAAATAAAAATATTATCTTTTCCAATTGTCGATCAAAATCCTAAAGATATTAACCACTCTATCCACGTAGTCTAAAAATTATTCTCAACTAATTCTTCGCCTATCCATCAAATTATTAATTGAGAAATTGGATTTCTTAACGATCACGTCCTCCAATATACGGTCTTAATTTTTATTAATCACAAATCACCTGTTCAGTCTCTTTATGATTTGAAAAATCATACAAATGTCTATCCACCATGTTGTACGCATAAATAATAAAAATTAAAACACAATCAGGAAAGATAGAGTAACAATAAGGAATTAAAATCTGTGTTTTACAAAACTTGGCTACATCTTAGCCTCAGTAAATTCAGTTCATGTTCGATTTGCAATTAATAGAATTGTTTGGATTGCATCTAAAAATATAGAGAAGAACATGAGATACACAAAATAATAATATAAAAAAAATTAATAATCCAAACCCCTGTAAACAGCCGAACCCCAAAAGACACGCAACCCAGCGCCACGCGTCGAAGTCTGCGTCGAGAATCGCGCACACAAACAGCAGCAGTCGCTGTCGAAGAAGA
The DNA here is from genome assembly GCA_017893485.1 of Hemerocallis citrina. Lineage (NCBI taxonomy): Eukaryota > Viridiplantae > Streptophyta > Magnoliopsida > Asparagales > Asphodelaceae > Hemerocallis > Hemerocallis citrina. The sequence continues at coordinate 51,787,225 of CM030360.1, forward strand.
CAGCGCATCAGGAGCTGCTGTCGAATCGCACGCCACGTCAGCCGATTGCTTTTGTCTCTCGGTTCGGTTTCCACGTCAGAGCAAAGAAGAAGAAGATGCCAGCTATTGACCTGCTGCTTCTTCTTGGCTTCGAATTCCGCGTTGCCTCTTCCTTCCTTTGGTCTGTGCCGTAAGTAAAGAGAGGATGAAAGAGTCTGCCAAGTCAAATCGCTTCGTACGGGTGCACTTCGAATACTGCGCCAACGAAGACAGCAGCCCTACTGCCCACACGTTGCTGTTTCGCCTTGGAACTCGCACACGACTTCTCTCTCCCTTACCTTTTCTTTTTCTTCTTTTGTGTTATTGTACAGCCGTCACCTCTTCAGTTTCTCCTCTCTCCTTTGGTTTGCATTTATAGAGTACGGGAAGAGAGTTAGGGTTTTCACTTTTTGCAGAAAAGTCCACACTCTTTCTTTATTTCCTTTCTTTAATTGATTTGAATTTATTTATTTCTCTTTCTTTCTTTTCTGCCTTTTCTGCCCACCACGTGCTTCTGCATATACAAAATAATACCTGAAATTAGGATTTTTAATTAAAATAAAATTACTTAGTTTAAAATTAATTAAACTAACTAAAAATCATATTAGAGTATAAAAATCCTTTTAAACATTATTTGTCGCACTTTTAACTTAACAAAACAATAAAAATTTATAAATCCATTATTTTACTTTGTTTGTTGTATTTTTTCCACAAATCTTTACTTTTTGCATCAAAAATATTATTTCTTCAAAAATAATTAATTAAATGAAATCATATAGAAATAAGATGAATTATAGACAATATCAGCGAAAACAAGCCATTTTAATAGGTAAATGAGTACAAATATTTGTATATAAATTAGACACATCACCTGCATATAGATTAACTCCTATATCCTACTTATAGTTCAAACTTCATATGTCCTACATATAAATACTTCAAATCAGTTAAAAGGGAGTTCTATATATACCATATATAAGTGTACACGGACACTTCTTTCTACATCATATATATACATATATATACTTCAGTAATTCCTTCTTTGTATCAGATGTATATGCATATATCAGTGAATGGAGTTTGTCTATATCTTCTATTTTCTGCATATGCTCCATTTTAATCTATGTATGTCTCACTTCAGTAAAAGGTGTTTCTATAACACACACACACACACACACACACACACACACACACACACACACATATATATATATATACCCTTATACTTTCACTCAGTCAAGAGAAATTTTTTTATATATCAGTTATATATATGCACATATGTTTCGTTCAGTGAAGGGAGGTTTTCTATACATGTTATATATACCCAAACGTTTCAACTCAGTAAAGAAGTTTTATATATACACCTATGCATACTTCATTTCAGTAAAAAGATTATGTACACACATATGCACACTTCTACTCAATAAGAGGACCTCCTATACATATATATATATACACACACAAACAATAGGAATGAATGAATTCTTACTGTGAGTAGATTAACAATGAAATGATTAAAATAAATCGTTTATTTTTGTATTAATGGTTGAGTTGTGAATCTTTAGGAGTTGAGTGGCAGTCCTGTGAACTGGCAGATGAAATTTTGTTGATTTCGACAAGTTGGGTCTTAGGGTTGTTGTTGTGAAATTATGTCCGGCAGGATACACTAACTCTAGAGATGAGGAATTTGTGTTTTAATAATAACCAACTTAAGGACAGGAAATAGTGGAGATGTGATGGAACTTGGAAAACGTAAGTATATGCTCTTGGTTTAGGTCTAACGGATGCGTTCCAGGACTTGTGTGTTGTTCTGTCTCGAGAGAACATTTGTATTTTTGCATGTCGAGGATCTGCAGGCCTATTTACGGAGCATGCAGGGTGCATTCGCATGTTGAGGGTCGGCGGGCCTATTCACGGGATGTACTTGGTGTATCTGCACGTCGAGGGCCTCGAGAGCCTGTTCGTGGGGTACACGGCAGGGAGGTGATTCTCCGGGTTTGTTGAGCTATTCTTATATGATGCTTGCCCGTCGAGGGTTGTGATGCCTATTCGCGGAGTATTCTGGATCTTGTTTCCATCACCGTAGTATGATTAGTTGCATAACGAAGGATTTAACCATATTAAGTGGAGAACGATAAGGTCTTGCACCTGGCCTATGTATTATGGGATGCATAGAATTCGACAAGTATGCATTAGAGAGTTAGCATGTAGCAGTGGTGTTTTCTTGACTTGGTTTTTATGCATGTTGTTTTCCTATTTTTCTACACTTGACACTAAGTCTAGTTTCACTTGATGTTTTAATGTTTTATTATTGTTATTTCATATTTTCATTTATTCTTACCGTTGATACATGTTGTTTATGAATTTATCCTATATGCTTTACTTATGTTGATTTTCTTTTGATGTCACTCACACTGTTATGGCTGACCCATGTAGTTTCGGGGGTTAGGGTTATCTCTAGCCTCATGTTTTACAGGTAGGTACATTTACATTGGAATTTGGATGCATGGGGTAGAATGATGTGATGCATGGGGTAGAATGGATGCATGGGGTAGAATTTATAAAAGAATGTATTGTAAAGGAAAGAAAATGTGATTCAAGGTGTTAAATTTTCCGCTGTACTTTGTAAACAATTGATGTAATAAAAATTTTAAATTTTTCCTGTATTTCGTTGCTATGTTTATGATTACATTGAAGTTTGATTTAGGAATTGTGTCACGTAATTCTGAGATATTATATTGGAAATTCGGGGCACTACATGAGATTAAGATTATCAAGGGATTATGATGAGGACAAACTCAAAACGAGAGCAAGACTATATGCGGTATTTATACTTGTATACGACCAAAATAATATACAAGTTACTTTCCTTGGATGAAATGACGAATCCGACGAGAAAGAATAACGGGAACGGATCCTGGGTGACGAACACAAACACAAAGGCGCACGAACAACGGGGTTGCGGGATGAAGCTCGACGACAACGGCAGTGGGAGATGGGATGACGGCGATGGGGATGCTCAGATGGGAAGTCGACGGGGATATCTGTGGTGAACGGTGGGAGATGTGCGGGATAGGGTGAAGGCCCACGGGGAGGTGGCGCGGCACAGGGCGGCACGGTTGCACGACAGGCGAGGGCTTCGGTCGACGAGGGGGAGGGGGGTTAAGTTGCCGGCGGGGGTCGGGTGAGCACAGGGAGTGGGTGAGAGGAGGTGGAGAGAGAGAAAGAGATGATTAGGGATTATTTAGGAGATAATGACTGTAGGAGAACGAGAACAAATTTGGTTGTGATTATAATGAGATTTTTGGTAGGTTAAGATTTTAGGGATCAAGGGAGATTAAGGGGAAGAGATCTGTTTGTTAGACAGATATGGAGAATGTAAGGAGAGATTTGAGGGAGAAATGGTAAAATATGGTATTGGGTAGCGGGTTTTGGATCCAATAGGGCGGATTATAGGGTTTTGGGGGTAAATTGGGTGGATTGGGATAGAAAACGGATCCAATAGGGCAGAAATCAAATATTAAACAATCAGGCCATATATTAAATAAATTTTAGAATTAAACAATTCATCTAGAGATTAATAATTGGCAGAAAAATTTGAATAAAAAAGATTGAAAAATCACAGAATTGAATTGACGAAAAAAAGATGGATATATTGAGAACGAAGAAACAATTACAAGGTTCAGAATGAATCAAAAGAATACAATCAGAATAAATACTCAGAAAAGAAAAAAATAAATACATACAAAAATACAAGAAGAGGAACACAGGGGTTACAGATTTAAATGTAAGTTGATTTATATTTGTGTTGCACTATACCCTAATGTCTTCTCCTCCCTTTCTCTCTAAGATGGCTGATAACCAAGCCCCAGTGGATGAAGTGGAATGGTTCTTTGAATACCCTGAAGAAGAGGAAGAACCCGAAGAAGAAGAAGAATTCGTAGAAGAATTAGAAGTCCCAGAAGAGGAGAGGGGGAATTGCTCGAATCTCGAGAGATCACTCCATCTCCACCTGATTCTCCAGATGAATCCTCAGACGAAGAACCAATTCGAGACAAGAAGGACCACCTTATCGCTTCTCTCCGGGAGCAATTGATCATCCATAAGTGGAGACTAAACCACTTGGAAGCTCATCATGCGGAGGACAAGCAGAACATCGCAGCTCTGAGTCAGTGAGTGTGGGTTCTGGAGAATATTCGACACAGGAATGCTCGGCATTTCACCCAGCTAGACAACAAAAATCATTGGGTAAAGCAGGAATGCCGTCAAAGATGGGAGGAGATACAGAAGGAAATAGATGAACTACGGAGAGAGCTCAGAGATGCCAAAAAGGAACTGTAGGATCTAGACTGCTTTATGTTTGGAGTTTTTTGGTGTTTTATGTATGGATGTATGGACAAGTTTTATTTCGGAATGTATAAAGTTTATTTTTGGAAATAAATAAATTGTGTTAAAAGAAAAGTCTATGTTATTGTTGTTTTTGGTGATTAATGAAGTTTTATGACCTATAATGGCCGAACGAAGAACTCGAAATGGTGAGGGATCCAGCGGTGAAGGCAACCGCCTAGATCTAGAGACAGAACTGGCCCGGGTGTACCAAACTCTTAATACCTTTGCCACAAGTGTGAACCGAAACACCAGGATGGGGCAGGTCGTGCAAGTCCCGGAGGCTATTAAATTGGTGGAATCATTCAAGCGGATGAAACCACCTATTTTCGAGGGCAAGGCGGATCCTGATGCAGCAGATGATTAGATCCGGTAGATAGAAATAGTGTTTGAGGTCTTGGAAACTCCAAAAGCTAGCAAGGTTAAGCTGGCCACTATTCAGTTAGAGAAGGATACCAGGGTCTGGTGGTAGTCCATGAAGCGAACCCTGGGAGATGAACTTATTACCTGAGAAGACTTTCTGGAAGAATTCCGCAGCCACTATTTCCCAATGGATGTGCAGGAGAAAAAGGCAATGAAGTTCCTGAGCCTGCAATAGGGGAGCTTGTCAGTTAGGGAGTATGAGACAAAGTTCACTCAGCTCTCGAGTCGAGGTGTGCACCGGAGTTAGTGATCGACGAGGCTAAGAAAGCGCAAAAATTTGAGCAGGGGCTGAGGCCAAGTATGAGGTCTCGAATGATACCCCCCGGTATCAGGAAGTTTGATAAACTGGTTCAGAGGGCTGCAGCAATAGAAGGAGAAATGGAACAGTATCAGATGACACAGAACAAGAAGAACAACTGGAGTGCTGGTAAGAGGCCCGCAACATCAAGCAGCTTCAAGGGACAGCCCCCAGCACAGAGGTTCAAACCTACTGGAGCAAATGTCATTGCTGTAGCTAGAAGGCCAGGCACTTGCTACAGATGTGGAGAAACGGGCAACATTGCAACGGGATGTCCTAAACAGCAGAGGATCAAGTCTTGTGTCTGTTGTGGCAAGGAAGGGCCTGTTCTGCTATTTTGCCCGCAATGAACCCAGGAAATGCCCATCGGGGAAAAATGGGAAACCGTACCGGTAGGGTCGAGTATTCGCTCTGACAGAAGAGGACGCTGAGGATGCTGACAATGTCATCACCAGTATGGGAGCATCTGAATAGAGTTTTACTGTTGTTATTTCCAGTTTTGTATTAGAAGAGTGTTATGTACTGAAAGAGAGTATTCATTATGTAACAGGGGAACTTCTAATCAATGGAATAAAAGCTACTGTTTTGTTTAATCCTGGATCATCTCACACTTTTGTGTCTCCTAAATTTGGAAAAGAATTGGGGGTTGAGCCGAAAATTTTCCCAATCAAGGTTTTGGCAGTAGCTACACCTTCAGGAGAAACATTGACTACGGATCGGTACTATGCTGGTTGTGACCTCGAGATCTGATGAAGAGTCTTTGGAATCGATCTCAAAGAATTGGCAGTCTTGGGGTCGCTATAATCATTGGTATAAACTGGATGTCAATCTACAATGTCAGTATCAAATGCAAGAGCAAGGAAGTTATGGTGAAGGAACCAGGAGGACCAGCAGTAATATTTTAGGGGAAGAGGAAGTATAAGGAGTTGATGGAAGCTATGACCAAGAAAAAGATTCCAGAGGAAGTCAAGAAGATTCCTGTAGTCCAGAACTTTCTGACAGTATTCTTGGAGGATTTACCTGGACTACCACCTCATTGGGATGTGGAATTAAGAATTTCCATACAGCCAGGAAGTGCGCCGATATCCAAGGCACCTTACATAATGGTGCTAGTGGAGAAGGATGAGGTAAAGAAGCAGATTGAAGTGCTTTTGCACACGGGTTTTAACAAACCGAGTGCGTCGCCTTGGGGAGCGCCAGTTTTATTGTGAAGAATAAGGATGGACTGATGAGGATGTGCATTGATTACATAGAACTAAACAAGGTGACTGTCCAGAATAAGTATCTAATTTTGCGAATCAAGGATCTGTTTGACCGTCTTCAAGGAGCAGCAGTTTTCTCCAAGATAGATCTTCGATCTGGTTATCACCAATTCCGTGTTAAGGAAGAGGATGTGCATACGACTGCATTCCGAACTCGACATGGGCATTACGAATTCTTAGTTATGCCATTTGGAATGACGAATGCACTGACTATATTCATGGACATGATGAACAGGGTCCTGCGACCATTTATCGACTCTTTTGTCTTGGTGTTTATCGACGATATTCTGGTCTACTCCAAGACAGAAGAAAAACATGCTGGACATTTAGCAGAGGTATTGAATAAGCTGCGAAATAGAAGTTGTATGCCAAATTATCCAAGTGTGACTTCTGGAAGTCCAAAGTCGTGTTCTTGGGTCATATCATTTCTAAGGAGGGAGTGGCCATAGATCCGCAGAAGATAGACAGTGAAGGATTGGCCAAGGCCCACATCACTGAAGGAGATCAGAAGTTTCTTGAGCTTGACTGGTTATTACTGGGAGTTTATTCAGGGCTATGCTCAGCTAGTCGTGCCACTCACAGGACTTACGAGGAAGAATATATGTTTCAAGTGGACGAAGCAGTGCATAGTGAGTTTCCATGAGTTGAAGAAGAGGTTGACTACAGCTCCAATACTAGTATTTCCACGAGCAGAGATTGATTATGATGTTTACAGTGCTGCTTCACATCGAGGGCTGGACTGTGTACTGATGCAAGAGGGAAAGGTAATAGCTTATAAGTCTAGACAATTGAGACAACATGAGAAAAACTACCTAATCCATGATTTGGAGTTGGCAGCAATTATTTTTACCTTGAAGGAGTGGAGGCACTGTGTGTATGGAGAGAAGATCAATATGTACACGGAGCACAAGATCCTGAAATACATCTATCAGCAAAGATATATGAACTTGAGGCAGAGGAGGTGGTTGGAAATGCTAGAAGATATCTGTCCAGAAATAAAGTATCACCTGGGCAAAGCGAATATGGTGGCAGATGCTTTCAGTAAAAAGAGCAGCTTGTCCTGTTTGATTACAACTCAGGAGAAACTAGCAGAGGAGCTCAATCGAGGTGGAATAGAAGTTGTGTTGCAAGGACTGGGAGCGTCTTTAGCACAGTTAAGACTTCAGCCCATAATGAGAGATCAGATTGTCAAAGGTCAGAAGTCTGATCCAGAAATTCAGAAGATGGAAGAGCAAGTCGGTGCAGGCAAATTGTCAGAATTTCAAGTGAAGGACAAAGTGTTGTGGTTTGGAGCAAGGTTTTGTGTACGTCATCAAGCAGAACTGAAGGGGAGCATTCTACAGTAGGCACACACCACTCTATTATCAGTGCATCCAGGAAGTACTAAGATGTGCACGGATATTAAGCAGCATTTCTAGTGGTCTGGAAGAAAGAAGGATGTAGCAGAGTTTGTCATAAGATGTGCAACTTGTCAACAAATCAAGCAGAGAACCAAAGACCCGGAGGACCGTTGCAGCCGTTATCCATTTCGGAATGGAAGTGAGAGAACATCAGCATGGATTTCATCACGGGATTGCCTAGAAGTCCCAAAGGAAATGATACGATTTGGGTAATCGTGGACCGATTAACCAAATTTGCTCACTTTTTGGCAGTGAAGATCTCTTGGTCAATGGAGAAGTTGGCAGAATTGTACACGGTGGAGATTGTAAGACTATATGGAATTCCCATATCGATTGTGTCAAATCGGGATGCACGGTTCACGTCTCAGTTTTGGAGAAGTCTTCAGGCATCTTTGGGAACCAGGACTAACTTTAGTACTGCCTTTCATCCTCAAACTGTTGGGCAGACTAAAATAGTCAATCGTGTGTTGGAGGATATGTTGAGGTATTGTGTGATGAATTTCGGTGGCAGCTGGGAGAGGCACTTAGCTTTGGTGGAATTTGCCTACAACAACAGCTTTCAGACTACCATCGGTTTGGCACCATATGAGGCCTTGTATGGGAGGTAGTGTAGAACATCGGTGTGTTGGTATGAAGTGGGGGAAATGTATATGTATGGATTGGAAATAGTGCAGCAAACCTCAAAAATTGACTTGATCAGGAAGAGGCTGTTTAACGCACAGAGCAGACAGAAGAGCTATGCTGACAATCGAATAAGAGATCTGGAGTTCGAAGAAGGTAACTATGCTTTCATGAACGTTTCTCCGACTAAGGGTGTTATTTTCTTTGGGAAAGAAGGAATATTAGCCCTAAGGTACGTCGGACCATAAAAGATATTGAAGAGAATTAGGAAGAAAGCTTATCGGTTGGAACTGCACGAAGAGCTAGCCCACGTGCACGATGTCTTTCACATGTCTATGCTGCGAGGCAACATTTCATATCTGAGTCATCACTTACCGGAAGTGCCGGAAGGTCAACAGTTAGATCTGAGCTATAAGGAGTGATGAACGCATTATTATTCACATTTAGAGGCAATAATCTTAATGAAATTAGACAATTAAAAGCTCTATATGTGGTATTTAACTCTTATTTTCGCTTATTTTCAGTCGACTGGTTCTCCAAAACAGGCGACTGGACAGAGAACTCAAGCTTACACAGATGTCTCATCACAGTCGACTTACTCTCAAGGACAGTCGACTAATCTGATCAATTATGAAATCTTCAGAAGTCTCAACTCAGTCGACTGGTTCGAAGACAAGTCGACTGGTCTGCGGCGGAGTAAACAGATAAGATATTCAAAGATACACCTGCATCTAATTTCGAATCTATGTGGATCCAGATTTTATACGAAGAATCAAATCTAAAGACAGGGTATTTCCAAGAGCACGTGGTTAACAGATAAGGAAGGAAAGAAGAAAAGAGAAAGATATAAATCACCAAATCAAATAAAGAAGGACTCTCCGGGAAAAAAGGGCAAAAACCCTAATTCTCAGCGGTGCTCTATAAATATCAGAAGAGAGGCATTATTCGGGGGCTTAATCTTTTCTCAGGGAAGCGACTTAATCACAAGAGTTTCTGTGCACTCAAGTCATCAACAAGGGGCATCATTCTATCAGCATCGAAGAAGGAAAGAAGAGATCCAGTATTCGAAGGCAGTCGACTGTGTGACAGCCAGTCGATCTTATTGCCGGAGTTCATTAGTTTATTTCTTCTCCTTTTATTCTTTTATGTTGATCATGTATTCGAACTTGTTGATTAATAAAACTATTATTATGTGGAACTAAAATTTCATAGTTGGGTAGATTGAAGCCGTAGTTATGTAGTACTATGTTCTTCTGAATTCTTCTATTTACTTATTGATTGAATCTGATTGAATTGATATAGGTTTGTGATAACCAAACTTGTTCTCGAAGCCTGAGAGCAGTCGACTGAGGTGAGAGCCAGTCGACTGACAAACAGAGCTTGAGAATATCAAGTTTGTGTTACCATTTATCTGAATCTGTTATATGAGCATATTGAGACGACCCGTATCTCGTGCCCGTAATTGTAACAAAGGAATCTTTAGGGGTTCCTGGTTCAGTCAACTTAAGGGATCTAGATCTGATACCAATTTCTAGAGCCTTGAGTGTTTGTTCGTTTCCACTGATCTTATGTTTTCCTTAAATACAACTTAGTAGATACCATGCCTAATTCTTGGCCTAGAGAAACAGTACTTTAAGGAGTAGATACCATGCCCTTAAAGTGAACAAACATGAGTAATAAGAAGAAGTTCAGAAGGTGACTTAGCATTACTAACTATTGGTGGAGATCTAAACCCAACTATTTCATAAATATTTGTGATTCACATTTCTTAACTTAGTTTAATCTTTTCATTTCTTTTAGACTTCCAAAACAACTCTTTATGATTTTTATTATTTTCTATTGGTTAGTTAGTTAGAATCTACAATCTCTGTGGGATCGACCCTTGCTATAAGTCAGGCATATTTTTCTTCTCATTTTTTTTGTCACACTTGTGTTATTTATTTTAATTAAATCCAATAGGCCTAAATTTACTTTTGAAGCCCACTAAAAGTTAATTACAAAATGAGGCCCATGATTATTTCTCCACTTAAATAAATATTTTTAAATTCTAGTACACTTGTCATGTAACATACACCTACATCTAATCTAATAACAATTAATAAATTAATGAGAAGTGGTGTGTACATAGGGTGTACGTGCACATGTTTGTGCACCAAAAGAGAGTTGGCCGGCCTTTAGAAGAAAAGAGGGGAGAGTCGGGGTGTGTGTGAGAAAGTGGGGAGTTATTTTGGGTACTGGGACTCATCTCAACCACACAATTTCCTATAAATACCCCCATATTTTAACATGAACAACACAAAGAATCAAACAAATAAAAAAATAAAAAGAAAAGAGAGAAGAAGGAGATTTCGGTTTTCATTTGCTAAGGAGGAGAAAGCCATTTTTGAGGGAGCTAGGAGCATTTTTCTAGGAGTTCTACTTACTATTTGCATCAAGAAAGCGGTGGGTGCTTCTTTTACTTTCTAGTTGTTTGTAGTATGCATGCTTAGGTGAATTGTTTTTGAAATGGAATGTTTGGCATGAGTAATTTAATTTATAAACTTGTTATGATGTATGTTGTGTGACATCCAGAGTTTCTTTTAGTAGTAATGAATATGGGAAATTGATGCATGCTAGTTAAAATTTCAATGTACAGTTATTTTGTAGTCAACTATAATTCTCATTAGAACCATCTTGTAGTGGTGTCATGCACATTGTAGTACACTATGATTATGAATGGTAAGTATACATAAAATTGTTAACTTATGGCTAAAAATTGTGTAAATATTAGGGTAGTTTATAATTAAATAGGGAGATGAGAATTCTCCATACAATTGCTAAAAGAAAATATGTTCATATTAGTGGTTATGAAAAGGTAATCTTGATGATTAATGAAAGCATATGTTCATGAAGGTTCCCAAAAAATGCTATTTGTGTAAAATTTCACTTTAATATAGATAAAAACTAGTGAAAAAGAATTTCTAGAAATTTAGAAAGGTAATTTAGTAGTATTAATTAAGAAGGGAAACGATAGAAATAAAAGTGGATGAATAAATTAAAATGAGATGGAAACAGTGAGCAGAGTTAGAAGATTTTTGTAACTCCTGTATCCCATTTTTCAGTATTTTTGTACTGTATTTCTTTTCTTATAGTGCATTCTATCTGTTTGTAGTCTTTCATTTTCCTGAACCATGTATTTGTTCTTCTTCCATATATAAATTCATCAATTGTTTATCATCTGTGATTTGATCTTTTGTGGTTCATTTGTTTGCCATTATTGTCTCCGGATGATTTATTGTCTCTAATCTATTGCATTGCATGGCCTAATTACTTATTTATTCAATTTCTGCTATTTGGATTTGGTTTTCCACCCAGTTTACCCTAATTGAACCCTTCTACCCGTCTTACTGGATCCTAAACTTCTACCCAGTACCCTCTTCTTTGACCCAGTCTTCCCCAGATATTTCTTCACGTTCCTAACAAGCAGATCATATCTTTCTCTATCTTCTCTTAATTTCACAAAATCCTGCTTGCCAAATCTCTTTATTAAATCCCCAACAAAGTTTGTTATTTCTATCTACAATTACTGTCTCCTAAACCCTAACCCTAATCACCATCTGTCTGTCTCTCATCTATCTCTCGGTCTATCCCCCGACCACCAGCAGACCCCCCTTCGCCGGCACCCTCTGACTGTCGCCACCCTCGCGCCTACCCCAGTCGCTCTGCCCTGCCTCCACGACACCAGCCCACCACAACAGCCAGCCCCCTCTCCTTCCGAAGCCAGACAGGAACGATAGCAGCGCCTATAACTCCCCGGATCCCTGTTACAGGACATCCGGGACATCACCAGAACCTTTTCCTTCAAATGCATCTCAACACAATAAATAACACCGAAATTTAAAAACTTCTATTGCCAAATAGAATTATTACATCAATAATTACAACCCTTATCTTGTTCTTGAACAAGAAATACAAATTACATAAACTTATTACAACAGATTACAAAAATATTCAAACTCTGCTTGCGAAGCTATCGGCTATCTTTCAGATCGGCAATTGATTGGTCACTACCAAAATCCCGCAGAGTGGTCTATCTGTCTCCCTGGGACTTGCCTTTCGTCTTGAGCCTTCTGCTGCGCGACTCCGATATTTCTGCACCCGCTTGAATGATAGGCATGTACACTGCCACCCCACTTGGATGCCCTGCTGGCCTGGCTCTCCTGCTCTCATGACCCGATATCTGGTACCTAATTAAGTGGGCAAGTCAGTAATTCTACGGACGCAATGCCGATAAGGAAATAATGATCTCCAACTAGCACACCCACAATTCATCTTGAATGAAAAAGAAACGTGTATCCTGATTTCCTAGTGTTCGTGTATGCTACGACTTGAAGTCTAATACAAAACACAGTGTACAGAACAAATGCCTTAAGCTAATGTCAGCGAGACTCTGGACACACATGCATCCCATACTATATGTGCCCCAGATCAAACCGTTCCTCCAGTTTTAGGGATTCGAACCCTCTCCATGCAATGCATTCTATTATTGTACACTTCCTGTTCCTGATAGTAGAGCGTGGCTGAAGAGGTTGCAGATTAATCGGTCTCATCCATTCTGCAGTCACTTAGTAGTGTCTCAGTTTGCCACTAGTGCCCAGTGCCCAAACCCCACTCAAAAGCCATGACGAACCTACAAATACACTGCAAAATATCCATAATGAGAAGATCCAATATGATTCGTTCGTGTCCACCACATAGAACATGACAGCCTCGAAGGTCTAAAACCCCCTATCTGCTAAGAAATCGACATCCTCTTACCACGGTACTTCAGAAATCAACAGTGTAAGATACGCACCGCAGCACGTTTCCCTAATGACAGGAAGAGACAATCCCATGGTTATCACCACCTAGTGCCAACTCTCAGAACGAATCGGATTATAGGGAATCACCCCTAACACCAATTTGATCTTCAAGTGAAACAAAAATAAGGAAACCTAATCAATACAGTTTGCTGAAAACATGTGGTTACCAAAATCATACATGGTGTTGAACAATCAATGCCGAGCCTAACTGGTTTGTCAAAATAACAATCATTACGGGAATCACATCCACTGATTCACAGTACCTTCACAGGTCAGCGACCAAAATAATCCTGGCCCGTGACACTCAGCAAGTAGTCCAATGGTACCCCAAGGATGCAATATAATTCAATTGAAGGTAAGCATACAGAAAATCACAAATTCCTGACCATTTGATAGACTCGGGCATCGAGACACCAATCACAACCCGACCAGAGCTATAACCCAACTTACTCATGTCCACCATGAGTACTAAGCACAAGAACTTTTCTAAGTTCCAGAGGAAATGCTAAACCTCTTTTGAGACTCAATAGCTCATGATCACCACACTGCGGTATGCAGAGGGTTCCTCATCAAATGTCTGATAGAATGTTCAAAAAATAGCAGTAGCTGTAACTCAAGCTACGCTCATTGGAATCCAACACAACCAGACTTCTAAAAGGGTAGGAAGATCTACTGCAATCCCCTAGTGGACGACTCCCTCAATTCTTTAAAGAACTCAAGTCCCCAAACTAACTTAAGCTCGAAGTCAAACTAAACAACAGGTTGCTAAACTTGCAACGACCATAACTTCCAGCACACAATTCGGAATTTCTTGATATCCCCATTCTGGAAAGATAAGATCCTAGTATACAACTCTCCAGTTAACCATTTTCTCAAATTCATTCATCTTGTCACTCTAAACACCTCATACACTCTCAGCGGTATGTTGCTTCCTGCACTCGCTGGACCTTTCCGATATCATAAAAGTTTGCGCACTCATCGGATTTACTCAATTTTGGGTTTTATAGAAAGGTGGAAGTGCCTACTATAGCTTCTTTGTTGAATACATCGCCAGATTCCATCAGTATAGTCCTCAAAACACCAATCACTATAAAGTGCACATTCAGGAAAAAAGTAACTCTTTCAACAAATAGGGTCTTTACCAGACTGGATCTGCCCCAGTCTTGAAAAATTCATCACTCTCAACCTACAAACTGGAATTACAAAATTCCAGTTGGGTTAGAAGTCTATGACTCCCAATTACGACTCCCTAATTGGTCAAATTCCCAAATTCTCAACAAGTAATTCCTGATTCCCCATCTTCACAGACCAGTCGATTTGCACTAGGCTGAACCTAGTTCTCTTTGAAATTCAATAACAAATCAACCTTAAGTCCAAAGCTTGTGAAATTTGAGATTCTTAATCCACACATATACTATTCCATTGTGTCCGAAATTCACATTCGGATTCATATCGCACAATGAGTTATGACTCTTCAAACACTGCACAAAATTTCAACTGCTCTTTCCGCAGGGTATTTAATACCCCTTACTAAATAATTTTGAAACCTCATCAAATAACCTCTAAAAATTCTAAAATTTGAGAATCGTCAAATAGACTCACACCAAAAGATACTCCGAAAATTTCATAACAATATCATAGACACACAAGGAGTTATGGTCATGTGAACCTTGTTCAAAATATTAGTCAGCTTCAGTTCCATTATCCCGACCAGTCACCTTCTGCAATTTCTTTGAGGTATCAAACGAGCTCCAAAAATTATGAAATTTAAGACTATAGTTGTAGACATATACAATAGTGTTCACAAAATCTTTCAGCTCAAAATACAGAGGCTACACTGAGATACAAAATCAGAAATACACAGCAAATTCCACACAGCCAGTAGCAATTTCGACTGCTTACTGTCCGAGATTGGGTCTAATGTTTTGGCAATCAAATTTTTTCCAAATATTATGAAAAATATCATGGATGCTCTACGTACAAAGATGAATAATTTCTCAAAATTTGAGCTCCAAATTCTAAACCGTTTGGGAGCAAGAAATTCCCAAACTCACCTTCACAAGCATGCTTCTTAACAAAAGCTTATAAAATGAGTTGTTCCTACCATACAATTATCTTTCCCTTAGCAGACCACCATTATACATGATAATTAAAATTTCTCTAACTATCTCCACATGCTAAAATTCACATACACATCAGAACTAAATTTGTAGAGTTAAGAGAAATCACCCACTTGTAGTAGTCGCAAGAAAATCTTCTTGTAGCTTTGCTTGCTCATCCTTGCTTGCCCCTTGCTCTTGTGGAACTTGGCTATCTCAATCCCCTACTACTCTTCTCCCCTTTTCCCACTTAAAGACTCCTTCTTCTCTTATTCTCCTTCTCTACTTCTCCATATATATATATTTTTGAAACAAGAACAAAGTGATGGAATGAAAGAATGAGAGAGTGAGTGGAAATGAGGGTTTTATAGAAAATGGGAGCTAGGGTTTTTGGAGTGTGGGCCGGCCAAGATGAGTGGTGGAGATGGGGTAGGGCTGAGTGGGCGAAGATGTGTGGATGAGATGAGGACAACACAAATTCCCTAGAAGTTGCTTGGAAGCTTCTCATTCTCAAAGTCAACATACACATGGTGAATTACTTCCACCATTGGGTCTTCATCAAGATCCAAGCCAAGATCATCATGATGCTAGGGTTCCTAACCCTAGGTTAGGTCAAGGGACCCTTGGTCATTATACCCTAATTCTAACCCTTGTGCACAATTCCAATCCACATTCAATTCAAGAACTAGTTCAATTTAAAATAACCAATATATATAATTCAAAATATATAAAAATATAAGTTTTATAGAAATGATAATTTTCTCCAAAAATTTGTCTGGTAAAAAACAATCGGGACAATCCACCGTTTAATCAAGAAGATATTCCGAGTCTATCTTATCGGATTTAGAACAACTCGTATATCTGTAACTTCTCAATTAAAACTGATAATTATTAGGAAATATGTAATTGTTTTCAATACTCAGAAATGCACGGATTACAATGCAAAAATAGCTATATATTAATTTGCGGGGTATTACAGCCCAGTTACCAGCGCCGACCCCCTTTTTTCGTCGCCGTCCCAATCCCACCGTCGTGCCGCCGCCCTGCCGTCGTCGTCTTCCTGCCCAGTGCACATCACCCTGGTTGTCCCTCTCTCTTTGTGTGCACGTGTTGGATGTCACGCCCTGCTTCCCAAAAATACGGAATACGAGCACATGACATTAGCCCAACGAATGACTAAGTCATTCATAAGCTGTTTATCTGACCAACTTAACAATATAATCAATACAGAATAATTGCGCAAGCAATAATAATTATCTCATGAACAATAATACTTGGAATGAAGCAATATGGAATATCCAAATACAATAATAATCCAACATCTGGAAATAAATAATAAAATCCGGGACATAAGCCCAATACAATAATAAATCCCAACACAAAAGTAATAAGTCTCAATACAATAAGTTCATTAAAACAATAAGCAATTAGAAAGCATTAAGTCTTTAGAATGTCTGTTCTCCAATCCCAGTAGGCAATTCTCCTTCACTTCCTGTAAACACTTCATCTAAAAAGAGAAGAGAAATTATCCTTAGAGCAAGTCATGGACAACAAGTAGAGAAAGCAAAGAACAATGGAATAACGGTATAACAATGAACTCAACGGATCAATAGGAATCAATAATATGGGACGATAGCAATAATCAATATCACGATAATCGATCCAATGGCTACAAAAAATGATTCAATATTCGGTAACAATAATCAATGATCAATATCAATAATACTTAGCCAATATTCGATATCAATAGAAACAATGATGAACAATACGCAATGTCGGTGATGTGACAATCCTTATGTCTATTAATCATTTTAATCGTAACTAATGCACATACTACTGTGTCCCATATGTTCCATACCACAGGTTCGATGGATACATACAACTTCGCTTAGACTTAAGTGGTGAATTCTATAGATCATGTACTTGGCAATGGTAAACACTATTCACCTTTCGGTGCATGATACGGTCTTCGGCAATGATACGGTACACGATAGATTAGGTTACGGCCGTAACCCACAATCACACGATAAAACACTAGCAGGAACAATATTTAGGGAAACACGGGCCTCTCCTCCAAGTCCAGTCTCTACTTTGAATCACCTTTTAAATCCCGGCTTGTTAATTATTTTATCGATGCAACAATACAATATGCAATTAAGGAACATTTTGACCATTGATAGTATCAATAGGGGAACAATAGGATGGTAACATGGAATAGGACAATTAGAATGTTGACAATAACTCATTGGAATTATGAAATGCAACAGACATACATTAATTCATGCAATACTACGATATAGGAATAATCAATCTATTAAAATCAGGATTATAAAATTATGGACAGTAAGAGTTGTCTGCACAAAAATGTAGTTTCCCACTGTTTCAGAAATCAAAAACTGAATTTGTCAGAAATTATAGAAACTATACTTCCACACAGTTCCAACGCATATTTAAAGTACAAAATCCGTCAATAGTAGCTAGGTCAAACACATTGCTCTTTACAGATTTCATGTTCAGGCAGAAAATTGACATTATTTTATTATATTTTTAGAATCAGCAAAAACTCAATAATAAATTCAGGGAAAAAATATTTATTAGACTCCTAAACATGATTACTAACAATCTGAAAATTTTCAGGGAAATATTTTAACATTTGGTCAGCCTTTTAACAGTTTAAATGTTAAATATACAAGAATCTGAAAATCTGAAAATAAAAACACAGCTGTAGTAAAACGGGCATAACTTTTTCTAAACAACTCAGAATTTAGAAATTCAAGATGTTCTAGAAACTTGAATGATAAGGATACAACTCTTATTTAGAAAGTAATTTATTTTAAGTTCATTTACTGGGTCGGAAATAACAATCAAGATACAGATAGCAAGCAACATACAGGGTCTTAGGGTATTTTCATGAAATAATTTAATTAAACAAGATGGTGTCAATTCTATAGTTAATAAATTATATAATTAGCATGATGGGTGCAATAACAAGATGAATAAAATTAGAATACAAGCATACATCAATTTTTTAGAACCCCATATTTTCAAATATTATTTTTTATATTTGAAAATGAATTTAAATTGATTTTTGGAGATTTAATTAATATTTTCTAAAAGATTTATCTTCATACACGTGCAAAACACGTGCAAATACTTTTATGAGAAGTTTGAAAATTTAGTTTTCTTTATGAAAAATCATTATTTAATATTTGGGATTTATTTAGTATTTTTCCAGATTTTTTTGAAATTAATTTGAACTATTTGCAATTTTTGAGAAAAGAAGGACTTTTTTGCAAATTTGACATTTTAAAGAGTTAAAGTGTAAAATATATTATCTGGACGATTGGATCAGTATTGGTTGAGATTTAGAAGTATATTTTCTTTTTAAATCCTAATTTAAATGAATTTTGATTGAATTTCCAAGACTATACCTATATATGTGAAATTGTATTTTGGAAAGGATTGTTTTGCAAAAGTGTGGGTAAAACCCTAATATTCACTCCCGGATATTTAAGAGAATTTTTCCAGCCGTCATTGCTACAATATACAAATTTTGAGATTGGTTTTGGAGGAGCAAAAAGGAGTTTTGGATCTAGCAAAAAGGGGAGACTTTTTCGTGGACTTTTCTCAATCTAAAGGTGAGTGACATTGTGTGTTTGTTTTTGTTTTGTGAATGTCATAAATTTGTCTTGTTGTTGATCTATGTATGTGAGTGGCAATATTGTTTGATTTGATGTGAATGATATAGATCTTGTATTGTGGTATGATTCATATGAATAATGATTGTTGTTTATACCATGTTGTGAAACCTAAGAATGATTAGTAGACCTTTGTTTATAAACCTTATTATCAAGATTTGAGTATGTTATGATCGGATGATGAACACCTGGATCTCATATGTTGTAATCAGATTTTGATTTAGAGTTGTGAAAGATAACTAGTCTTGAGAAACCCTAATAAAAGAATTAGTGATCTAGAACATGAGAATTAGAGTTTTGATATATTTGATGTTTTGAGTAATATACCCATAATGAAGAATCTTTGAGATTTGTCACTTTTCCTGAATACAAACTATTTTCATAAACAATGAATCTTTAGAAAACCCCAGTTTTGATTTTTGTGTTCAGACCTAAATTATGAAAACTGTAGGCCGACAGCCGACTGGTCCACCTATCAGTCGACTGGTACGACCCTACTGATGTATCATTAGCCTTTTGAAAATTTCGTTCTGGACAGCCGACTGAGACCCTTGTCAGTCGACTGGTATACTTAGAACTTGTTTTGTAAAATTATGTCAGTTTCTTGTCGGGACAGTCGACTAGACTCTTAGGCAGTCGACTGGTGTCCTGAGATCTTTATTTTGTAAAATTATTTCAGTCCTTTCTGGACAGTCGACCTATAACTTTTTAAGTCGACTGGTATGACTTAGTTTATTTTTGTTAAATTTTGGATAATTGCCCTTCTGGACAGTCGACTTACTACAGTATAAGTCGACTGGTACTGATGGAATTTTGTAACTTGAGTGTTCCTTGAGTGTTTGGTTCTCAGATAATTCTGTCCATACCTTGCTTTCAGTTAAGCATTTGTTTCTAAGATATTCAGTTAAGCATTTGATTTAAAACATTCAGTTGAGCCACTTTGTTTAGTGGGACTTTGGTTTAGATATTGAGTTTGAGTCTCTAGAGATGTGTGACCCTAGTATACCGGTGTTGAGTTGTTTTGTTGAGGCCCGTTGAGGCATTTCAGTTATTCATTTTTGAGTTTAGGCCGGTAGGGTACACCACTCTAGGAGATTCGTTAAGTAATTAAGTAACCCAAAGATAATAAGGACAGGCACTAGTGGTGATATGATGAACGGGAACATGAGCTATGCACCTCAGTATGGCTTTAGATGTGGGATTTAATCTCCGGAATTATCCAAGTAACTTTCTTGAGATGTGGGATTTATCTCCGAAATTATCCAGGTAAATTACCTCGATGTGAGATATATCTCCGGAATTATCCAAGTGGTTTGCTTGCGATGTGGGATTGATCTCCGGAATTATCAAAGTCGAGGCGACGCACATGGGGTATTCATGTGATGATGTGTCTATATCTAGATGTGGGATGATCTCCGGAATTATCCAGGTAAAATACCTGAGATGTGGGATCCATCTCCAGAATTATCAGGCAGGGGCTAATTCTCACAGTTTATCTTTATCTCGTAGTAGTCATCGTGATAGGATTAGTTGCATGGCGGGGGATTGAACCCTATGAAGTGAAGACGTTAAGGGCTTGCACCGAACCTATGTAGAATGGGATGCATAGACTTCGACAAGTATGCATTAGTGAGTCCACATATAGCATTTGTGTTTTCTTGACTTAGTTGTATGCATGTGGTTTTTCCTGTTTTCTACACTTAACACTTGGTTGGTATCACTTGTTGTTACATTTCGTGCTATCTCATATTTTAAGTATTTTGATTCACTGCATGTTACTTATGAATCCATGCTTAAGTTTTATTTATGTTATTTGTTGTTGTCACTCACACCATTTATGGCTGACCCCTTTAGTTTGGGGGTTAGAGATCATCTCTAGCCTCATACGTTGCAGATTGTTGCTTAGAGTTGGAGATTGGATGCTTGAGTTAGTTTTTGAGAAAAAGTGATTAATAAGAGTTTTGTGTAAAATTGTAATAGCAGTTTTGAGATAGATTTGTGTTGTAAATAAAAGAAATTATGAGTTGAGTTTGTTTGAATTCCGCTGTGCTATGTAAAAGTTGTTTTAATAAAAGTTGAAAATTTTAGTGGTGTTGGTTGTGTTTAATATTTTATTGAAGTGGATCGCTGGGAATGTGCCACGTATTTTCTAAGTTATCTTATTAGAAATTCGGGGCGCTACAAATTTATTATCAACAAACATCAATCGATCAACCACATACAACCTAACAATTCTCTCTATAATAATTTATTTGTGTGACAATTATATGAACTACCCTATTATCAATTCTGTATGCAGACATGGAAGATTCAATCTTTGGAGTCAAAAGTGACACGATGTCAAGTAAATTGGGTTTAACTCGTGTAAACCCTCAATAGACCCAATAAAGGATAATCAATACAATGATACGATAACGAATAGGATCTACTTGCGAGAATTTCAATAAAACTTGAATTTTGATACAATGCACAATTCAAGGGGAAAGTGACTTGGCTGTTAAATGATAAATTCAAGTATAAAGAATAACAGGATGAGAATCCAGGGCAACGAATCCACGAACGGAACACGAAAACACGTGCAAGCTACGTGCAATACACACACACAACAAGCCAATCAAATCCACAATAGCAAACACCAATACTCAATCCCACATAAAAATAGCATACACCAACACCGGATCTCAAACACCAAACAGCAAGAATCCCTTCCTCCTTCACAAAACAACAAACACGGTTCCTCTCTCCCCTTCTTCACAAAACAGCAAACACAAAACCTAACTCCCCCTCCTCACAACTACTCGACGGAGAGAGAGAGAGAGAGACAGCAGCGGCTCGATTGGCGACTGTGGTGATTGAGGCGGCATTGGCAAGGCGGCGACGGTCGACGCCACTTGGGGATGAGCAGTCTACGGAGAACAGGGGGCTACAGGAGCGGCACTCTGTTTTGGGCGGGTAACAGAGACGAGAACGGGGGAGAAGGTCTGGGCATCGACTTTGATGGGGTTGGCGGCTGGGGATGTGGCGGCGCTCGACGGAGGGTGGTGACACTGGTGGTCGCGTCACCGGAGGCAGAGGACAGTGTTGACGAAGGTGGAGATGGTCGACTGAGGTGGTGGAGGCAGAGATTGAAGGTGGAAGAACATGCAGTCAGCAATGGCGGGATGGTGGAGACGATGCAAGCGAGGGAGATGGAGTAGATGATGGGATGGTGGAAATGATGAAGGAGGTGGTGGTCAATGGATGCATGGGGCTAGCGATGGGTTCGGCGAGCAGGATCGAAATAGGGGAAAGAGAAGAAGAGCGGCAGGGCAGTGTTGGCTGGCGACGAGTCTGACGGTGAAGATAACAGGGGAGCAAGGTGATAGGGTAGGGTTGTGGTGGTGTTGGGTTCGGCTGTGACGACGAAGAGAAGGGTAAGAGAGGGTGACAGTGAGCGGGAGGAAGGTGAACAGTAAGGGGGTAGAGGATGAACAGTGAATGTGGGGGGGGGGGGGTGCAGTAGCACAGGGAAAGGGGGTTTGTGGCTAGGGTTAGGCTAGGCGATGGGTGGGGTTAGGGTTAGATAGTATTTATACGGGTTTAATAGGATATTGGGTTTCAGGTAGGATCTGATAAGAGTGGGTTTGGATAATAAATGGGTTTTAGATCCAATAAGGGAAAGAGAATAGGATTATAAGGTTTATAAAATATACACATACATATACATTAAATCAAATAATAAGATACATATAGGTGGACTATGTTCGGGCTTTACAATAATAATAATAATAATAATAATAATAATAATAATAATAATAATAATAATAATAATAATAATAATGACAATAGAATAATAATGCTAATAATTATAATAATAATAGTAACAAAAATATTAATAATAATAATAAAAATAATACTAATAATAATAGCAAGAACATCAATAAAAATAATGAAAATAATCATAATAGTAACAACAAGAATAATAATAATAGTAACAATAATAATAATAACAATAACAATAACAATGATAATAGTATGAATGTCAAAATAAGAATTGAGTTCAACAAATTCATAAAAATCCAATAGTAATGACAAATTAAATTTGGGCTAAAATATAAAAAGTCGATAAACAAGAAATAGATAGTAAAATTAAAATACATCATCATTCGAACTAAATATATTTTTCGATTAGAAAACACTTTAATAAAAGATCCGAAATGAATTTAGCGCAAAATAAATTTTTAAATAATCAAAGATGTAGAAAATACATGGAAAGTACTTATTGGCAGGAATGGGGGTTACAATCCTACCCACCTTACAACAAAATTTCGTCTTCGAAATTTGCTCAGGCGGTACGTAAAACGAAGCAAAAGTAAACTTGTAGATAACAAAACAGTGGATTCAAAGGAAAAGACAAAATGGTGACATCACCGGAATAAGAAGAGAAATGGATATGAATGAAGTGATCAAGAATGATGTTTAATAAGAATTCAATGAAGATGACAAATGCAAATGAATGAACAAGGAAGTAAACAATACATAAAAGGAGAAACAATAAGAGAATCCTGGGACCTGTGGGTTATGGACCCACCACGCTTACGCTGCGCCACTCTGATGGTGAAGTTCCAAGCAGTAGACATGTCGTGGAAGACCACGTGATGCCGATCGACTAACCAAGCAGGAAGAAAAGAAAGGATAACACCAGAATTAAAAGAATACGAGTACAAAAGAATAAAATTATACACAATAAGGAAACAATGAATGAGGACAAAAGAAAATAAGAAACGAAGGAACTGAATGTGAAGGGATCAAAGATGAATCAAATCAGACTGGTTCCAGATCATTACTTATCAATTGTTTATGTGATTCCTGTATTGCATATACTGTTGAGTCAAACCGGTTATGACCCAAATCTGATTAATATACCAATTAAAGTCAAACTTACTTTCATTAGTCATGTTTGACTGAAATGTTATCCAAAACCAGGGATGTGATACCACTAAAAACCTTATCACACCCCGCTTCCCCTAAAAAAGGGAATACGAGCACATGACATTGGCCCAGCGAATAACTAACGTCACCCATAAGCTGTTTATCTGATCAACTCAACAATATTATCAATACAGAACAATTGCGCAGACAATAATAATAATCTCATGAACAATAATACTTGGAATGAAGTAATATGAAATATCCAAATATAATATTAATCCAATATCTGAAAACAATTAATAAAATCTGGGACATATGCCCAATACAATAATAAATCCCAACACAAAAGTAATAAGTCTCAATACAATAAGTTCATTAAAACAACAAGCAATTTGAAAGCATTAAGTCTTTAGAATGTCTGTTCTCAATCCCAGTAGGCAATTCTCCTTCATTACCTGTGAACACTTCATCTAAAAAGAGAAGAAAAATTGTCCTTAGAGCATATTATGGACAGCAAGTAGAGAAAGCAAAGAATAATGAAATAACGGTATAACAATGAACTCAATGGATCAATAGGAATCAACTCAATGGATCAATAGGAACCAATAATACAAAACGATAAGAATAATCAATATCACGGTAATCGATGCAATGGCTAAAAACAATAATTCAATATTCGGTAACAATAATCAATGATCAATATCAATAATACTTAGCCAATATTCGATATCAATAGAAACAATGATGAACAATATGCAATATCGGTGCTATGCCAATCCTTATGTCTATTAATCATTTTAATCCTAACTAATGCACTTACTACTGTGTCCCATATGTTCCATACCACAGGTTCGATGCATACATACAACTTCGTTTAGACTTAAGTGGTGAATTCTATAGATCATGTACTTGGCAACGGTAAACACTATTCACCTTTCGGTGTACAATACGGTCTTCGAGAACGATACGGTACACGATAGATTGGGTTACGGTCGTAATCCAGAATCATACGATAAAACACTGGCCAGAATATTATTTAGGGAAATACGGGCCCCTCCACCAAGATTTGGATCTAATATTTTTCTGGGCATGACTAGACTTGACTGGGATTAACCCCAATTTTTTGTGGAATTAATTAATGTCTTTTATAAATTATTATATGCTTGTGAAGAAATAACTATATTTCCAGAGTTTCATGCTATTCAGTAAAGAACCATAATTTCAACCTATATCCAGTCACTGTTGATTAAAACTTTGTAAATATAAAATGTAGCCTGCTGTATCTATTTTACAAATATTTTGACGGATTTGGAATTCGAGTTATGCTTTGTAATTTATCGTTCTTTTAGTACTGGTGTGTCAAAATGTTCAGATTTGCAAACTTGCTGTATCTTGGTGTTTCCCAAATTTGTTTAACTATACAATCTGAGTTGGAATATTATGAAGTTTTATCTGCTGATACTAGACATATTAGGAAATAACCCAGATATTTCTTAGATTTAATCAATAAGGTTTTATGCCGTTTTGCATGCTTATGAATACAACCTTGTGATTTCTGGCTGAACACGATTTCTATATATAATTTTGTTTTAAGCCATGATTCTGCACTTATTATATAACTTATATATATGTGCTGGATTCGGCCGAGAGTCTATTTTCTTATTTTTTTGACGGATCCATATTTGCATGTCTGTGACAACGGAAATCTCAGAATTGGTGCAGTAGTGTCTTGCTATCCAGAACTGAAAGTTTCGTTGTCCTAGCCTTTTATGAGTTGTCTATCACCTGTGCATGTTTATGTTTTGACCTAAACCTGTCTCATGTTCTTGACATGTTATTCTTACCCTGTTTCATGCACGTATATGCATGTTTAATAATAATAACAAGTAACTAAGCTGGGGTTACGGGAAAGTCCTTAGTAATGGACAATATAGGTATGTGTACTTAGAAGGGGGCCTCGTTCCAATTTTATGTTGATTAGTGAATCTGTTTTATTTTATGTTGATTCACGAACCTGTTGTACTTTATGCTTTGATTCATGGACCTGTTGATCCATGAACCTGTTGATTCACGAACCTACTGATTCGTGAACCTGTTATGTTGCTACCTGATTCATGAACCTGTTTACCTGTTACCTGTTACATGACGCCTGAGTACACGGCCGTATAGAAACCCACCACTAGATCTAAACGTAAATTGCATGTAAGTAGAAACAATGTGGTAAGATTTTGGTATGCATGAAGTGCTACCTAGATGGAAATAAATACAAGATTTTAAATAATATGATCACCTACATATTCCTATTACATGTTTACCTGTATATGCTACCTGACACATCTTACATGTTTACTTACTAGCATGATACCTACTACTTATCACATGTCACATGCATCCCTTTATCTCATCATATTATTTGATTTTGTCCATGATTTATGTTAGTCATACTATTTTGCCCACTCATTCCATGCTTATTCAGTACTTGCTTCTGCTATTACTCTATTCTTGTCCATCTGTTTTTCCATGTACTTGTTGCTTGCACTACAAGCATTCTGTAACTTGCATTGATGGGCATTTTATTTATCTTTCTTCTTCCTGCAATTTGTTAAACTTGCAGACTTTAGTGACCCGCTGGCCGAGGGAGTAGGTGACAAAACATTCGAGTTGGCTGGAGTTTTTGCTGCAATTTATTTCCTGTTATTTTTTTTGAATAAATGTAATTACTACATGGTTTTGTATTGGGCATCTTCTTCTAGATTTGTATCTTGTTTCCAGACTTGATTATTTGAGATTAAGTATTCTTGGTTTCAAGTAATCCTGTTGGTTATGTTAATTCATTTATTCATGTGTGGTTGATTATTTCTCCTGTATATCACCTGTTTATGCTTATGCATGTTGTAAAGATTCTTACAGATTATGAATGGTGAAAGCAATTCGCTGGATTTATGTCGCACATCCGTATTCTGTATTCCTTTTTAGGAAGCAGGGGGTGTCAATTTTAAACACATATATAATCAGTATAGAGCTTTGAGCATAGCGGTTAGCGCGTGCGCTTGATGCCGCCATGTGTCGCGCGTGTGGGGTTTATTGGTCGCGGGTTCGAGCGTGGGAGGCTTTGCCTCTTTTGTGATTTTCTGGAAATAAATAAAATGGCGTGTCTGGGTTACAAAAACAACTCAGAGGCTTTTGTGTCACCCCAATAAGTTGGCTCACTGGTTTGGGCGACTGTTGGCTTGCGGTTGGTCCTGGGTTCGAATCAGGGTATTTACATTTGGGGTTTTATTTTATTTTTTTTGAGATTTTTCAAGTTTTGAAAATCGTAAAACTTCATAGAAATATTATAGAATATTATTAGAACACTTGGAAATTATTTCATATTATTCTAAGAGATATTTTGAGAATTTAAAAATCATTTTCATGTATTAGATGAGTTTTTAATCCAAGTTTTAAAAAAATGTACATGATTAAAGATTTTAAGAGTTGGTTAATAATAAAATCAAACACATGATTAGGAGATTAAAATCGGGAATTTATAGTGATTAATCTTAAAGAGATGGTGTATTTAGAAATAGTGATTTGAATATTAAAGAACATTGGTATTAAGAAATACACTTGAAGTATAGAAAAACATGAAAAAAGTTCTATTAATTGAAAGAGTGTTGAATAATATTAAAGTGAATGGGTTAGTTTGTTAACAAAGAAATTGTCTACAAGAATTTGATTCGATAAATTGTTTTTGAATGTCGTTATAAGAAGTTGAAAACTTCATGATATATAAACATAAAGAAAGTGGATAAAGAAGAAATGTGAATAATGAGGGTATGAATACCCATAATGTTGAACATGAAAGATGTTGATTCTATAGGCTAAGTGAGACTCAGGTACCGGCAAAGTGATGAAAGTGATTAATTGATTTGAGAAGTGGCGAATATGGACTATTGTTCTCGGTATATTGTTTAAGACCGGGAGGAGGGTAAGCTAGCTCTAGGTGAAATTATTATTCATATTTCAAATTTAAGGATAGTCAGTAGGGGAAGATGTGATGACACTTAGGAAAACGTAAGTGGGGCGCGTCTATATAGTCTAACGGTGGAGTCCTGGACTATAGACCCAATCAGACGGTGAATTCCTGGACTATGGTTGCTAGCGGGGTGAGTCGAGCCTCAATTAAATATGGGACTATGATTGGTTTGACGATGGATTCTAGGATCATGAATAGTCGGGCAGATGGAAGGTAGATCACCATTATATATGTATATACTGGAGCTAGAGCGGCACTTGCGGGATGTTCGCACAACGAGGATTTCCGTATAGTCTGATGGTGGATTCCAGGTCGGGAGTCCGTACTTGTGGGTTGTCTAAACCTTGCTTTTGTTATCGTAATAGAATTTTCATGAAGAGGGATTGAACCCTATAGTGTGGAGTACGATAAGGGATTACCTATGTAGTATGAGATGCATAGAATCTGAACAAGTATGCATTAGTTTCATCGTAGTGTAATATTTGCATAAGGCCTTAAGTTCATATCATACACTGACATGTTTAGGATAGTCAATTTTCCCACGTTATTGTGCATTCAAGTTTGTGTTTGCTGAAGTAAGAGAATCGCTGTATTATAGCATTGCATCAGTTGTATGCAACTGACGTGCCCACAGTTTTCCAGTGCAGTACTTGGATTAGCAAAAGGCTCAAAGATGAATTGATGATGATTATTATTTCCAGATTAAAGTTGTTGAATGTTAGAGCTGTGTATATTGTTGTACCTTCTGCTATGTATTTTGTAACTAATATTCTGTAATGACAAAGTTTTAAATTCCTTGTACATTTGTATGAAATGAAGTAAACAGTCCTGTTGTGCTACGAATTACATATATTTGGAATTCGAGGGGTTACATAAAGTTTGTGGTACTTCAAAATGGGCTGGAACACCGAATGAAGACGATCAAACAAGTGGTCCAGTTAAGATAATTAGGTGAAAGAAGCCTACAAAATTGTTCGGTTACTTTCCTCTGATTCTAGGATGCAAAGACTATTTATGTCCTTAAAATTTCTTCGGATATGAGATGGCGAACTGAAGTGTCATGCCCCGCTTCCCAAAAAGAATACGGAATACAGATACGAGACAAAAGCCCAGCGAATGATTCTCATCATCCATAAGCTGTTCAAGAATCTTTACAATATTTCACAATATAATCAGAGTCGGAAGCAAAAGATACAACTAGGCATGCACAATTGAAACAAGATACCAGCAGAAATTACTTGAAACCAAATATAATAATCTCAAATAATCAAATTCTGAACAAGTCAAATGTCCTGGGTCACATCGCCCAAATACAAGATAAATATCCAAGTAATCAAGTACATCTTATTCAAGTTCAAGCAACAATAATAATAATAATCATAAAACAGAAAATCCAGCACTAATACATCATCTCGCCAATACCATCTGGCAGCTGACCATCATGATCTGCAATTAGTAAATTTGCAGGAGAAGGAAGAAGAAAAACAAGTACCCGTCAATTGCAAGTTGCGGGCCACTTATAATGTAGGATACAAGTACATGGGATAGGTAAATCTAAGTAAAAAGCCTAGCATGGTATAATCATGATAACAGAAATATAAATCATGGCATGGCAAGATGAGAAAATATAATAGCATGTGTTGAGTGTCAAGTAAACAAGTGTCATGCATCAAGTAACCAATATCAAGAATCATGTAATCATGTAGCATGTATCAAGTATCAAATCTCATGTATCATGTAGTCATCATGTAATCAAGTGTCAAGTAGGCATGTATCATGTTCAAGTATCATGTTCAAGTCTTGTAGTGATTATTATCTAGGTAGCACTTCATGCATCCCGATTTTTACTACATGGTTGCTACAACAAACAGTTTCGCTTTAGATTTCATAGGGGACCATACAGGACAGTATACTCAGGAACAAGCTCCAAGTACATTGTAATCATGTATCATGTAAACAAGCTCCAAAACCCAAACAAGCTCCAGTGTCATGTGTGTACGTGTCATGTATATCGTGTCAAGCTCCACATGTAAATAAGCTCCAATACCCACTAGGTTCTTCCGAGTGCACATTTTTAGACTATCCACTAATAGATCTTTCCCTTAACCCCGGCTACTATAATGGGAGAAGGCCTTTGTCCATAACCCAACACGTGCAGCGCACGTGCAGGTAAATTTTATTTTTTTTGCCCTTTTCATTCCCCCCAAATTTTCTCCCACGTGCACAACACGTGTATAATACTAGTTTATTATTAATGTCAAACAAGCATGTAGATGTGCAAAAATATGTCAAGTATATCATGTCATGGTAATGTGGCAAGTTCAAGTTGCAAGATAAACATATACGTGTGCAAGATATCTCATAAAAGAATAAAATAAACAAATCTCAATTTCAGGACAACAAGACCATACTGTAGTAAAACAGTGATTTCCACTATTAAAAACATCCAAATCTGGATCCGTCAAAGGATCTGGAAAATAGACTTCCACACAAATCCAACGAGTATAAATAAGTCATATATTAATTCACAAAAACATAGCTCAAAACTGATTTGAATACAGAAAATAGGTTCAGCCAGAAATCAGGAAAATGAATTCAAGAACAGGAAAACAGCATGAAAACACATTAAATAAATTCACGAAAAATCTGGAATATTCCCCTATATGTCCAGTATCTAAATATAAAGTTTCAGAATTTTCCAGTAAAAGTAGATCAGTCATCAAAAATAAGAAAGCATGAAGAAACCATAGTTTGGTAAATCTGGAATTCCCAACACTGCTGTACAAAAACTATAATATC
This sequence comes from Hemerocallis citrina, assembly GCA_017893485.1. NCBI lineage: Eukaryota > Viridiplantae > Streptophyta > Magnoliopsida > Asparagales > Asphodelaceae > Hemerocallis > Hemerocallis citrina. The sequence goes on from CM030360.1 coordinate 51,817,999, forward strand.
TTGCAACCAGTGAAACAAAATCCAATTCCGCCAAAGGGATATGAAAATAGATAAAATATACTAACTTTCATATTTTATAAACATTTTTCATACAGTAAAAGGAATCATAGTGAAAATAAGGTTCTTCACAGAACAGCGAGCAAAATACAGCAAGTATAGTTTTCATAAACGAGCATGAAAAAATACATAAAACTCACCAATAAAATTCACCAAAATTATGGTTAACCCTAACTAGATAAAGAAATACTGGCCAAAGTTTTGGATCAAAATAATATGTGTAGCATAGTTAATAAAATCATTTAGTCATCATGAACATCGAAAAACAAAATCTGAAAAAGATCAACACCTATGTAGTAAAACAGTCATAACTCACTTATACGAAAATAAAATAAAGCAAGGTCAGAGGGGTTTGAAAATAAATGAAATTCTCTAAAACTCATGTTTTATACTGAAATTAAGATACTAACTTCAAGACAATCCAAAACAGTAAACAAAACAGATCAGTGACAAAATATAGATTTTTCCCTTTAACGAAAACTCAACATATATCCTACAAAACTTGTTCAAAACACAACCAAACATGAGATTGAGTCTACCAAGTGTCTAAACATCATAAATTAGGGTATCTAGCATGTCCACACCAAGTATTTCATATGGGTCTCAACCAAAAAACGAATTCTCACAAAAGTCTCACATACATGATCAAAATCAAGAACGGATAAATTCTAAGTTAATTCATGTCCATATTATGTCGTGAGTCATCTATGGTCAAATTTTCACAAGAGAGACAAAACCCACCAAACATAACACAAACAAGAGTCGTCTCTAGACCCAACTACACTATAGGTGATATTTTTTTGACTTGTGTCGAACAATGAATTGGAGTATAAGTTACTTGCCTAGAAGCCGACGAATCCAACGGAGCAAGGAGCAAGAATAATGGGAACATATTCCCGGGCACGAACAAGCAAACACGAACAAGATCACGAATCCAAAGAACATATAACCCACGAACACGATCGGACGGCTGAGATCATGAGATCAAAGGAACGAATCAGACCGGATGACTCTAATCAAAGATCAAGATCAAGATCGAGATGTGATCAATATCTTGATGATGAGGATGATGATCGGATCAGATCGACGATCGGGTGGCCACTAATCAAAGCAATCAAAGAACTCCAAGATGATGATAATGCGATCCAACGGTCCATAATCAAGGATGATAATCAAGATCCAATGGTGTAAGTTCAAACCATCAAAACCCACAGGATCAAAAAGATCAAGATGAGAGATCATGAAGATCCGACGGCCCACACTCAAACCATCACACCAATCAATAAAACAGAGCATGGGGAAATTGTGCACTGCGATGGGGGAAATAGGTGGCAGCACAGTGGGCGCGGAAGGACTGCCGGCGAGACATGGCGGCAGTAGGATGACAGCCGCAGGTGGCTGCAGCGATGGAGGACAGGCCAGGGGTGTGCTGCAGTCGGCACAGGAGGTGCGAGGCGACGCGACTAGGGTGGCTGTTGACGTCGCCTGGTTGTCGGTGCTACAGTCACGTGGCGCATCTCTCAGGAGGAGCTGGGTTGCGATGGGGAGTCGCGGACGGTGGCTGGGCTCACTGCAGGCAGACGGGAGCGAGGGAGAGTTGAAGAGTCGGGAGGGAGAGAAGGAGAAGGCGGCTGGTGTTTTTGATGAAGGAGGTGAAAAGTCGAAGTCTGCATGGGTTTTAATATTTGGTTGGATAGAGAATAGGGTTAGAGAATAAGGGAGGCTTCGGGTTGTTAACGGGTGGGTTTTGGTAACGGGTAGTGTCTTAGAGTATAAACAGAGAATGGGTAATTAAATATAGGGTTTGGGTATTATCTAAAAATCTAATAGGGTATTGGGTGGATGTAGGATTTAAATTGCAAATAGGATTATCAATAATAAGATTAGGCAAATGAAACCACCAGCACCCAAAACACGAGCAAAAGAATAGAACAAGAATCCAATAAAGAGAAAAACGACAATCGATAAAGAACGAAGCAAAAGACAAACAATCAAACACAAAGAGCTCAAAATAAAATAAAATAAATATATATTGAAAACAACTCCAATATATGTCTAAGAAATACAAAGAGGGTACAAATACCAAAGAAAGAGAAAATACACCAAAAATTCGAAAAACGAAAAATAGGGATTACATTTTACTGATACTTCTATAATTCTTTGTAAAATCTTAAATTTGCAAAAATCTAAATTCCTGAGATGATTTAATATGACTTATATAACATATAGGAGTTTATAGAATCAATCAAAATCACCTCGAATCCATAAAAGAGTAAGTTTTCAAAAAATTTCTTCAAAATGGAAATACACATACATGAATGTTCATATAAGGGGTTTTAGCTTCAGTTTTTGCATCAAAACTCTTCGAATAGAAGTAGTAAATTATCTAATTCAATCTCAGTATGAAAATAATCAAGCTTTAATTTAAAACTTCACAAAACACACAAAAACTCAATTTCTTCAAAATAGTGAAATAGAATATATATATAAGTGTATGTGTGGATGTTTAAGCATCAAGAAATCGATTGTAAATATGCAATATATTATTCTAATCAATCTCAGTATTCAAAACAACTCAAATTCAACTCGAAAACTTCCTAAAATCTCAAAATGTAATTTCGGCTAAACACACACAGATCCGAAATTTCCATTACTCAAATCCACTTCAAAACTTGATCTTTTTAATCCACAAACCCCTCTCGTAATTTATTATACACTATACAACTACTTACAATAGTTTACCCATGAATATATGCAATTATAATAATCATTCATCAAGTTTTTCTCATTAAAACATCAAGAACAGATCATATGCATAAGTATACACAGTAAAGGTTCAATTTTGTTTACTTTGAGCAATTTAAGTCTTATGATCCATTATGTATGACCAAATCAGCAAGCAAACAACATACCGGTGGTTTCTATTAGAATTTTGAACAAGTCTCAAGTCATGTATATGCAAATTTTAATCATCAATAGCATAGTTCAAGAAAAGAATCAATTTTTAACTCATCGATCGAAATTCATTATATCATCATACAATCCCTAGCATACTCTCTAATAGCCAAATCATCACATACAACATGTTTAGAACAATAAGAAAATAAACATATGTCACTTACCTCAATGAAGAAATCAATCGAATTAATAAAGAATAAGAAAAAGCCCTTTTTTTTAGCAAAATCCAAGATCATCGCTTTGAAACTCCAAGAAATTAATAGTAAAAATATATTTTATTTTGCATAGCAAAAGGACGGATGTAGGGGCTCTTTTATTGTCATGCCCCACTTCCCAAAAATACGGAATATGAGCACGTAACATTGGCCCAGCGAATGACTAACATCATCCATAAGCTGTTTAACTGATCAACTCAACAATATGACCAATACAGAACAATTTTGCAGGCAATAATAATAATCTCATGAACAATAATACTTGGAATGAAGCAATAAAAATATCCAAATAAAATAATAATCCAACGTCTGGAAACAAAAATAAAATCCAAGACATATGACCAACAATAATAAATCCCAAACACAATAGTAATAATTCTTAATACAATAGTTCAACAAAATAATGAGCAACTAAAAAGCATTAAATCTTCAGAATCTTTGTTCTCCAATTCCAACAGGCAATTCTCCATCAATACCTGTAAGTACTTCATCTAAAAAAGAGGAGAAAATTTGTCCTTAGAGCAAGATATGCACAGCAAGTAGAGAAAGCAGGGAACAATGGAATAACGGTATAACAATGAATCAATGGATCAATAGGAATCAATAATATGGCACGATAGTAATAGTCAATAACATGGTAATCCATGCAACGGTGTAAGAATGGTTCAATATTCGGTAACGGTAAACAACGGTTAATATCAATAACACTTAGACAATATTGGATACAAATAGGAACAATGATGAACAATATGCAATGTCGGTAATGTGTCAATCCTTATATTTATTAATCATTTTAATCATAATTATTGCATGTACTACTGCATCTCATACTACAGGTTTGATGCATACAATCAATTTCGTTTCGACTGAGTGGTGAATTCTATAGATCATGTGTCGATACGATAGTCACGGGTACAATACAATATCAATGCACAATTCATTATAATGATACACTGAGTTCACAGGTTCACGAGTTTACGACACGAATGATTGGGGTGTCGTAGTCAGCACTCCACAATCAATCGATAAACACTGGCCGACACAGTCACTATATTATTCACTACTCAAGTCATTCCCTCAAACCCCGGCTTGTTAACTATTTTGTTAATGCAACAATACAATATGCAGTTCGAGACATTGGATGATCAATAATAATAATAGAGGGACAATAAGGTGATAACATGATGTAGGGTAATTAGAACGATGACAATAAGACATTGGGATCATGCAATGCAACATACACACATTAATTCATGCAATAGTACGATATAGGAATAATTAAACTATTAAAATCTGAAATATAAAATTCTGGACATTAAGAGTATTCTGTACAAAAAAATAGTTTCCAGCTGTGTCAGAAATCAATAAGTGAATCCATCAGAAGTTCTAGAAACTAGACTTCCACACGGTTCCAACACATAATTAAAGTTCAAATTCTGACAACAGTAGCTAGGTCAATTACAGTGTTCTTTACAAATTTTATGTTCTGACAAAATTTCGACATTATGCTATTATAATTTTAGAAACCGCAAAAACTCCATAATAAATTCATTAAAAATGTTTTGTAGACTCCTAAACATGATTACTAACAATCTGAAAATTATTAGGGCAATATTTTATCATTTTATTAGCCTTTTTACTGTTTAAACATGAAACATATAAGAAACTGAAAAATCTGAAAGTAAAACACAGTTGTAGTAAAACGGGCATGACTTTTGCTACACAACTCAGAATTAAGAAATTCAAGATGTTCTGAAAACTAGAAAGATAAGGATACAATTCTTATTCAAAAGGTAATTCATTTTAAGATCATTTAATGGTTCAAAACTAGCAGTCAATTTACAGGTCAACAAGCAATATACAGGATTTTTGTAGTTTTTCTTGAAAATAAATTAATTAACATGACCGGTATTAATTCTACTAGTCGATAAACTATATAATCAGCATGAAGGGTATAAAAACTTGGTAAATAAGATTAATAACACATACATCTAAATAATAAATTACAAAGAAAGCTATCAAGTGGCTTTCATTCAATCTCCCATAAAATCAATGACCAAGATTGATTCTCATAAAACATATTTTCTCGCCCAAAATTTCAAACCACAAAATTAAATTTTTCCCCCCAAAACTAAAAAACTCATTACTTTATTACTATATCTCTCTTCTCTCTTCACTTTTTCATATTTTTTCTCTTTCTCTCTCTCCCTTTCTCCCTTCCATTCTTTCTTAACTTACTTAGAAATTTAGGTTTTAAGATTTCAGGTTTGTAAAATTTTCAGAATTTTTATGCTTTTTTTGTTGCACATTTTATATTGAAAATAGCAAATATTTCTTCAATAGTTAAATTTCATCATTTTCCATCCTTAAAGTTCTAAGAAGTTGGATTTTACATCCTCATATATAATTATTTTTCAACATATACAAATAGAAACATGAACTTTTATTTACAACTAATTATTGTCATACTATTCAAACTTGAACTACATAATTATTATTTTACTATTTACAGGGCTTTTCGTGTATTGTATCATTCCGAAGACGTGTCGTAGGCACGTGCCCACAGGCAAATCTAGTACATCAGTATATCTTCAATCAACCATCAATCGATCAAACAACATACAACCAAGCAATTCTCTCTGCAATAATTAATTGTGTCGTGACTATATGTGCAACCCTATTATCAATTCTACATAAATGCATGAAAGATTCAATCTTTGGAGTAAAAAGTGGTACGATGTCAAGAATATTGGGATTAGCTTGTGTAAACCCTCAGTAGACCGAACGAAGATAGTCAATACAGTGATATGATAACAAATAGGATCTACTTGCAAGAATTTCAATAAAACATGAATTTGATACGATGTTCAATTCAAAGGGACAATGACTTACCTTATAAATGGTGAAAACTAATACCAAGAATAATGGGATAAGGATCCCGAAGCAACGAACCCACAAACACACAATCACACGTGCAATACGTGCACAAAAAAGCAAAGCAATAACAGCACAATAGGGACAGAAGGAATGTCAGCAACGTCAAGAGGTGTTCGGGGTCTGGTTGGAGTTGGAGGTCGGCGTTACAGTGGCGTCGACTACGGAGCAACGGCAGTGCAACCACTGGTCGACGGAGAGCAGGAGCAAGGGGATTTTGGGGATCAGCTGGCTGTTAATGTTGAAGACAGAGGAGGGGGAAGCGGGATCGGGGGTTGTGCTGGCATCGTGGAGAGGCAGCTCAAATGAGGGGAGGTGGCGACGAAGTGGTGGCAATGTGGGGGGTCGCCAGAGAACGAGGGAAGGCCGGAGAACGATCAGAGAAGAAGCACAGGATGGGTCAAGTGGTTTTTTGGCGGGAAAACACAGGGCGAGAGAGGACGACGAGGAGAGATAGAGAGAAGAAAGAGAATAATCGACTAGGGTTTCAAAGATGTGCAATTTTTAGGCTTTGCAGTAGAGTTGTGTTTATAGGGTACAATTAGGGTACTAGGTTGGTGAATTAAGGTCCAATAATAGCAGATTTGGGTTAAGAACAAATGAAATTGGGTTTTAAGGTTCAATTAAGAGATAGATCAAAATCAATAGGGTTCCAATAAAAATACCCACAATTAAATAAAAGATAATAGGTTCTACAAGAAAAGCTCAATCAAGAAAAATGGAATTTTTTCATGAACAAATTTAGTCAAAAATAAAATAATCAAGAAAGAACAATAGGGTATTTAAAATATACATATATACATTAAATCAAATAGTGAAATGCATATAAATTTGAGCATGTTCGGCTTAAAACAAAATAATAATAATAATAATGCTAATAATAATGATAAAAATAATAATACCGACAACAATAATAATAACAACTATAATAACAAATATTAATACCAATAGAAATAAGAATAACAATAATAATAATAATAATAAATAACACTAACGATAATAATAACAATAATACTAATAAGATTCTATACCAAAATATAAATCTATTAAAATAACCAAAATATCTCTTTGTTAATATCGTTGATAGAATCGGTAGATTCCAGCCCATTATATAAATAATAAGACATTCTACAAAACGAACCAATTTTACACAAGCATAAAAAAGGGAACAGAAAGAAAAATAATGTCAAAGGAAATTAAGGACATTGCCTGAAAAATAACAACAAAATTACAAGTAAAGAAGTCAACTGAAGATCAACTTAGAGAAGGAAACAACCAAGCAGGCCACCTAAAGGTCAAACTCAGACAAGCGCGTTAACAAGCCACAACCGAGCAACGAAAAAAGGGCAGCCACCGGACGGCGATATGAACCCCCGAGAAACAACAAGCAGAGGAGATATCCCACTGCAAACGAGATAGCCCGAAACATAGGAAAGGGAAGGAGATGCATTCCGACGACACAAACGCAATAAACACTACAAATGGCCAGCAACACTTGCGAAACTGAATCCAGGGCAAGCGAAGCCGCTAACCACACAACAAGAACAAAAAACAAAATGGAGCCAAAACATGGCAACCATATAATGTAGATGCAACACAAAGGTCGCAAAGAGCGGGCTAAGTAGACGCCCTAAGCCCCCACCAATGGAAACAAACCTGGGACTTCAACACAGTAGCCAAAAACAAACACGGAAAAACACATCAGCTAAGTTAAAAGACCACTAAGGGCGCTAAAGAGCGTCCCCAGGAAAAGGAACATTGGGCAACGTCCTGAAGAAAATAGGCTACATCGACTAAGCAAACAAGTCCAGATACATCAATCAGATGTCGCGCCCGAACAAAGAACAAGCCAGATGCAAACAGTCCAAACATCATAGACAAGATACAGGAACATCCAGAAAGAAGAAATAAACATTAATCATGATAATAGGAGAGAGGAAGTACTACCAGTGCTAGCTCAGCATAGGCAAGGATGCTACAATCCCTGCAAAGCAAGGGAAAAAAACAAGGAGGGTGAAGAAATAACGAAATAACTGAACAAATTCCAAAAAACCAACAATAACTTCATTAGCGGAGAAGTGAGAATTGGCTGCAAAAGCAACCGCAGCAACAACCAACTCAACAAGACCTGCTGCGCTCAACACAAAAGCCAAAGCATATAATAGAGCAGCCATAGAGAACATAATAACAAGATATCAGAGCCAGGAAAGGTAATAGTCATAAGTAATACATCATAGTATTCGAAAAAGGCAGTTGTAGAGACTAGCTGCAACTAAACAAAGCAAAGATGGGTGGGAAGTTGCTGAGCCAAAAACAAAAACCACCACAGAGAACAAGACCACCAAGAAAAAACTGAGAGCCAGACTCAGCTCACCGGGGACAAAACACCCTGAACAAGCCAACCTCAAAAAGCCTTAGAGGAAGAGAGGCAAATCCCAGTAAGCACCTCATTTCTGCAAAGAAAAGGGGAAAAGAAAAGATAATCTACCAAAAAATAGATTAAACCGAGGTAGTGTTAGGAAAACTAAAATTAAGCCTCGCCTCATCTGGGCAATGGAGATGAAAAGCAACCACTTTGTCCTGAGATAAAGTGGATGGCTAGAAAATGGCAAAGAATAAAAACTCGTTAATAATAGAATCGATCGACAAAGAGATAATAGTGAAGACCTGTTTATTCCTTTCAGTCCAAATAACCCAAATGATGGTCATAATGGAGAGAATCCACGAACTACGAAAAGCTTTTCTTCACTAAATGAGTATTCCAGCAGGAAGAGAAGTAAGTGGGAATAGAGGGGACTTGCCAAGCCCTAGTGCAGATATGCCACAATGGGCGAATGAAATTGCACTGCAAAAAAAGGTGATTGGCATCCTCAAACTCAGATGAACAGAAGGAGCAAAGATGGCCTCAAGCTAGGTTCATTTTATTGAGTACCTCAACGGTAAGAAGTTTGTTGTGAAGGGCAAAACAAGTAAGGATTTAGACTTTTAGAGGAGCACAACTACTCCAGATGAAGTTAGCAAACGGAGAATTGACACCACGAAAATTTAGGAAATTATAAAAAAAATTAACAGAAAAAGAACCAGAACTGGTCCAACGCCATTTGAAATCTTCATTGGGGTGCTAGGGATAATTGTTTAAGCAAGAAAGCAAGCAATTGAAATCTTAAGCAAGTGAAAGAGGGAGATCACTGCTGAAAGGAATGTTCCAGAGCCTATGGTTATTGTGAATAGTGACATACTCCACTACAGTGGTAGAAGGGTTGGAGGCCATATGGTAGAGGGAGGGGAAAGCGGTTGTAAGTTTTGTATTACTGATCCAGAGGTCAGACCAGAATTTGGTCCTGGAACCATCTGAGCAGACGTGGACGAGACCACACTAAAAAGAGGCAGCAGCTTTCTAGGCCCCCTTCCAAAAGGGAGAGGCCTTGCGGGAAAGATTGGGGGGGGGGGGGGGGGAGGGAATCCCAAACCTTTCGACACACAAAACAGTTAAGATTAATTATGCGAAGCCAAAGTAATTGGTCTTCCTTCAAGATTCTCCATAACCATTTCCCCAGAAGAGCGAGATTTTGATTTATGAGGTCAGGAACACCTAGCCCCCCCGCCGCTTTGGAATTGCAGATCATCTTCCTATTGCAGAGGTGAGTACCGGCTCTATAAGAATCAGCACTAGACCAGAAGAAATTTTTTCTAATCTGGTCAATCCTCTTAATAACCCAAGAGGGAACATAAAAGGACATCATATATAAGAGAACAGAGATAAGGACAGAGTTAACCAGAATTAATCTGCCTCCTCGAGAGAGCTGCTTCCCAGACCAATTGTTAAGCCTAGCTAAAACTTTTTCGATCATCGGCATCCAGTACGATTTATGCAGCCTACCCCATCTTAAGGAAATACCAAGATACTAGATTGGGAAAGAAGCTGAGGCACAATTGAAAAACTGAGAGATTTCAGTTTTCCTGTTGTGAGTTTCTCCCAGCCAAAGAACCGAAGATTTTCGAAAGTTGATGGATAAGCCTGAAGCTATTTCAAAGATATAAAGAAGAAGCTTTAGGTTTCTAAGGGTACACCCATTAGGTTTGGCAAAGATAATTGTGTCGTCGGCGTATTTAAGGTTAAGAACCCCACGGAAGCTCTGAGAGCCACTGAGTCCTTCGATGACCCGAGCATCCCAAGCATTACAGAGTAACTTATTGAACACGTTAGCAATAAGAGAGAAAAGAAGGGAAAAGATAGGGTCGCCTTGACGCAGACCACACTTAACTTTGAATTTGTGGCCTTCCGAGCCATTGATGAGGATGGAAGAAGTACCAGAGAATATACTGGATTTAATCCAAGCGATCCACTTAGGACCGAAGCCACGATTAATAAGGATCTCGAAGAGGAAATTCCAGCTGAAATTATCATATGCTTTTTGAAAATCTAATTTTAACAAAATCCCTTTGGAGTTAGTTCTATGGCAATCAGAAATGATTTCTTCGGCCGAAGCCACGCTATCAAGGATAAAGCGATCTTGAATAAAGCCTGATTGGGCAGAATCAATAAGAGGCGAGATAATAGCACCGAGAACTTTCATAATGATTTTGAAAGTTGTATTGAGAAGGCTAATGGGGCAAAAATTAGAAATCGAGTGAGTGTCCAAAATTTTAGGGATGAGGACGATATGCGCATAATTGATCTTGTAAAAAGAAAAAGACCCCTGATGAAGATCCACAAACATGATGAAGTGGTCACCTTTAAGCCAGGGTAGAATTTTTGGAAGAAGAAGGTGGAATCCATCTGGTCCTGAAGCTGAATCGCTTTTTAACGAGAAAACTGCGGACTTGATCTCTTCCACAATGAATGGGTTTTCCAAGCTAGACAGATCATGGGATTGATGACCATAAAGTTGAGTCCAGTCCAGGCAGATGGAATGATGTTTATAAGAACCTATAAGGTTTTTATAGAAACGAAGGAAAGTAACGTGGATCTCCGAATCCGAAGATAACTCATTGTCATTATCGACAATGGTAGTAATGCGATTGCACCATTGCCTGTGCGACGCGATGTTATGAAAGAAAGATGTATTGCCATCACCCTACTTAAGCCACCGAATTTGGCTCTCTAGGCCCACTTAATGTGCTCATTGTGGAGGATGTGAGCGTAATCTCTCTTGGAAGAGTTACGTTCAGAACGAAGAGGCTCAGTTAACGGTCCACGCTCCTCAATTTTATCAATGGAATCAATAGATGAGAGGAATAAATTTTTAAAAATGTTAGTATTAGCCGATCTCTCTTTACGCCAAATCTTGCAACCGTGCTTGATAGCATGAAGCTTAAGCAAGATGTGGCCAAGTCCGGACGATCCCGTAATAGAGGAGAGGCACTCTGAAATGAGATTCACAAAGATCTGATCTTGCAACCAGAATTTTTCGAAACGAAATTTGAAAGGAGTGGAAAAATTGTAGTTGGAATAAAGTGCTATAGGCACATGGTCAGATGAAGGATTGGGCATAGCTGAAGTCAAAAGAGTTTTGAAAAAAAATAATCCAATCCTTGGAAACAAGGAAGCGATCGAGTTTAGCCAAGGTTGGAGAAAGGCGTAAGTTGGACCAAGTGAAGGATCTGACGTTAAGAGGTAGATCGGTCATGTGAAGGAAAGAATGCAATCGTTAAAACGGAAGGAAGGTAAAGTATAAGAGGCGTTACCCGACCTTTCATGGGAAGATTTAGTAACGTTGAAATCCCCACAGAAAAAGTAGCAACCATGAATATTATTTTGGAACGATTCGAATTCGTTCCAAAACAAATTGCGGCGCTCTACTATGGACGGTTCGTAAACTGAGATAACAGTAAGGCTGCAACTGAAAGCAGCCCAGTAAAGTTAAACGATGAGAAAGAAAGTAACTCTGTGAATAGAAATAAGTGTGAAAAGGGAGTCTTTAAAACCAAATAGGATCCCCTCGCGGGAGACTATGGCGTCTAAGGAGATCAACTTTGAGATAAGGGATCCACCAATAGAACGGAAAATAGAAGGGGAAGGCGAGTCAAGTTTTGATTCCTGAATAGAGATCAGATCGGAACCGGACGAGGCAATCAGTGAGACCCCGGATATTCCAAGAGATGCTAATCATGGAAACATTGGAACTCAAAAGCTCTTAAAATTTTTCACTGCCTAGTGGATTCAAAATCTATAAAATTATCTGAGTTAACCTTAAACCCCATGTTATTGGCTAGGTTCAGCATATCATGGTGGGAAAGGGAGTCGAAATGCACATGGTAGATGGAACCTAACGGATGTTCCTCTGAGCCAAAAGAAGCAGTGGGAGGGTTATCCAAATTACAACACTAAGCGGCTAAGGATGCCTTAGACATCGCAGGAGAATCTACAGCCTTTTTAGCCCGAATACGAGCACTAGAGCGAATGATGGGAATAGAGACATTCTTTGAAGAAGAAGAAGACTGATGCAAACAGTTATTATTGTCCACAGAGGAGAAATGAAAGGCACTCTTAGGCAGAGTCCATCCCTGGAGAGCCTCTAAATCTTTAAAGTTGGAATCAAAATTAAGAGGAGACATAAGAGATTTAGTCGATGTGACCATCGCTGGAGTGATCGAGATAAGGGAAGGAGGGGAATAAGAATGAGGGGAGGGGTAGGCTTCACAACCACATTGAGGTGGATTGAAGCCAACCCTCAACAAAATAGAAGGCCAAGCTTCAGAATTAAAGTGAGCAAAAGCAGCCAAGTAATCGAGATAGTAACTAGCAAGGAGAGAATAATAAGGTCCTAAAAGTAGAAAGAGACAACTAAAGAAAGAATCATAATTAAACGAACAATGCTTGAAGAAACTATAAATAAATGGAAAGCGGACCTGCTGATGCGGATGGGAGAGGCTAAGATCTGATTCTTCTTCTCCCAAAAGATTATCCTGTTCCACCCAATCGTCTGTAACCGGCATCGGCAAGGACTTAGCTATAAGCGGAGTCACTATATATTTGGATGCTTGGGAAGGAGTGCTATGAATAGCACGTTGGTATTTATCCCAATCCGCAGAGAAGTGAGGATTAATCTCCCAAGCCGGCCACTTGGAGACAGAATCAGACAGTATGGGAGGTTGAGGATCAGAACCCAGGTTTGCCCCAGAGGGAGGTTCCACCGAATCGAAAGACTTAAAGGAGGGAGGCATAGGGAGTTTAGGTGGATGCTCAGCAGAACTAGTGCGAGTAGAGGTAGAAAGTTTCACAGCCGGTTGAGACGAAATGTCTGGATTAATCTAGACTAGATTAGGAGCCTTAGATGGAGAAATTTTGGTACTGGAAGAGGGCACAAAACTACGATGTTGGAAAGCAAAACTCTTTTTAGACGAACCCTTGTGAGGGCCTTTGAATTTGGACGACGGCGCATTAGGGGTTGAAGAAATAACCCAAATATCAATAATACATTTAAATTGAGCTCAAACACAAATAGCTGATCAATAAGATATAGAAAATAAGATCAAAATACACCACTATTCGAAATGAATAAGATTTTCGATTAGAAAATTCTTTAATAAAATACGAAATGAATTTAGCACAAAATAACTTTATAAAAATCAAATTATACAAAACATATGGAAAATACTTATTATCGGGAATGGGGGTTACAATCCTACCCACCTTGCAACAAAATTTTATCCGCGAAATTTGCTCATGCGGTACATAGGACAAAGCAAAACAAACTTGGTGAAATAACAAAGTTGGGAAAAAGGAAAAAGAGGCATAATTGTGGCAACACTAGAATTAGAAAGGACATGGATATGAATGGAATGATCTAGAATAATGTAAAATAGAGATTCAATGAAAAATGAAAATTGCAAATGTAAGAGTAAGGGAGTAAGCACTGCAAGAAGGGAGAAACAACATGAGACTCTTGGGACCTGTGGGTTATGGGCCCACCATGCTTCCGCTGTGCAGAAATCCAAGCTGCAGACATGTCATTGTAGATCGAGCGATGCCGATCGAGAACCAAGTAGGAATAAAAGAATAGATAATAGTAGAATCAAAGACAGTATAGATAGAAAAAGAATGAATTTACACTTAATAAGAAATCATTGATTGAGAAGGACTACAAGGAACGAAAGAGAATAAGGCAGGGAATGATTGAATATGAAGGGAGAAAACGAGTAGGGTGGTACAACTGGGATTTGCAGAGGGTATGGTAGGGAAGGAATACTTGCATGATACAGAAAAATGAATCAATAAATGAAGGTAAATGCAAGGTGTGGAATGGATAAATGATGCAAAAGAGAATAACCAATGCAAGAACAGAGAAGGAAGAATAACAAACAAAACAACTCTATTGCTGAATACCTGTAGTCGCGCCTTCAGTGGTCAGGTTGTAAGCCTGGCCATGACCTCCACCTAGAGCGGGTCCTCCTGCTGGTACACTATCCCTCCTCTGATGAGGACCATGCCTCTGCGGGGGGAAGGTGGTCCACCATGACCACGAACAAGCGCCCTCTGCAGAGCGGGACCTCCAACTGGTGTTTGGGGCCTGGTCTTAGGGCAATCACGGGCCATGTGATCATTGCCTCCACACAAAAAGCATAGGCGATTTGCTGCCCGACAGTCCTAAAGCCAGTGCTTGATCTTCTGACAGTATGAACAAACCAAAGGCAGCCTCTGAACAGCATGTGGGTAATGCAATGCCCTAGTAGGATGGGTCGGATTTGAGCTCCTAATAGGCCCACCAGAAGATCTAGCAGCAATGGGGTGCGGAGCGGAATGCCGAATAGCGCGCTTCCTCGTACTAGTCTGCTCCTGAATTCTTGCAGCATCCAGGATATCAGCATAAGAACGAAGTCACAAGGCAGCAAGACGAACCTGAATCTCAATATCCAAGCCTAACAGGAAACGACGTCCTCTATCTTCGTCATTCGCCACCATAGAAGTAGCAAGATGACTTAGTCGGGTGAATTCCGTAGTGTACTCATCCACGGTCTGACTCCCCTGAGTCAATGAGACAAACTGTCGTTCCATTTCATTCTTTGTGACACCAAGAAAGAACTTTGTGAGGAAGCTCTCAGTGAAGGTAGCCCAGGGAATGGGTCTGCCCAATCGCTCAGCTTCAGCTTGCAACCAGATGTGGGCCAGATCAATAAGTTGAATGCTCACAACATCTATACTATCAATGTCTGCTATCCGTGCTGCAGTCAACAACTGTGCAGTCCTGATGTACCATTGCTCGGTTTCAAGCAGACCCTCAGTACCCGAGAATTTGTCTGCATGCAATTTCCTGAAATCTGCCACATTACCAGGTCTCAGCGGCGGCAATACTGGGGCAGGCACAACGGGTTCCCTATTAGCAGCTTTATAAGCCATTCCCAGCTGTTCATTATGTTCCCGTTGCATCCGCATCATCAGTTCGTTGTGCTCACATTGCATTTGCATCAACTGTGCAGCAGTGTGCTAATCGGACTGATCATCCTCTGTAATATCCCGGACGGATATTACCGTATATAAATTATTATTTTATTATTATTTTGTTTTAATTCCAAAATTAAATTATTTTGGTGATTTTCACCCCGGTTGTTCATAGACAATATCTGTACCCAGATATCGGTCAGTATACATCCGTATTGTATCAAATTGATACCGTGATCTTCCGAACTAATAATAGAATTTATTTTATTATTATTTTCGAGATTAAATTATTTTTACACGGATTATGCGAAGATTTTCGGTATACATACATATATGCGCACATACGCGTAGTATGTCGATTAGTACATTGTACAAAGTATATGGTATGTATTTTATGGATAAAATTGTTCTCCTTGTCATGACAATCCTAATTAGATAGTTAGGATTGTAGGAGAATTAAACATAGGATTAAGAATGTACATGAGAGAATTAGGAGAAATTTTCTAAAAGCAATCTACCTCACATAACACCTCCCCCACATTCACCTCCACCTCACCCCTACCCTACCCTCCTACATGGCATGGCCGGCCCCCAAAAGAAGGAATGGTTTTTGTGCAATTGTGTGGGTGCACATTGCAAATATCCACCCTTCTCTCCTCCTATAAATACCCCCTCCTTCTCCTCCTTCTCTCATTTTAGAAAACAAAACGAAAGAAAGAAAAGAAAGGAAAAGAAAGAGAGGTCTCATACTAACAAAAGAGAGTTTTATTGTAGGGTTCTTAGGAGTTCCAAAAAAAAAAGCTAGGGGAAGGAGAAGGTACCAAGCTAGTCCTTCCAAAAAAAAAGGCTAAGGTGGGGGTTTCTTCACACTTCTTTGATTGTTTGTTTGTTTGTTTGTTTGTTAGTTTTATTGTTTGACTTCTTCTTCTCACCTTCTTGTTTTGTTTTCTTTGTTTTTGATGGGTGTGTTGTTATGTTGTTGTGAATGTTGAATAAAAAAAGAAAGAAAGTAGTAGTAGTATCTATTAAAATACATAAAGATCACATCTTTATAATTGTAGTGTTGTTTATGTTGTTATTGGACTAAAAAGGCATATGGCATATGACATTGAACATACAACTATTGTTGGTTGTAGGACTTGTAGGACTTGGCATACATGAGCACATGAACATTTTTACAACCATTGTTGGTTGTAGGACCTTGATTGAACATTGGACTAATAATAGTAAGTATATGTTTATTGTAATAAATAGATCTTCTCTTTTTATTAATCACTAATTGTAGCTATTAAAAAGATCTTTCTTTTTACTAAACACTAGTTGTAGATTAAAAAGATCTTCTCTTTTTATTAATCACTAGTTGTAGCTATTAAAAAGATCTTTCTTTTTACTAAACACTAGTTGTAGATTAAAAAGATCTTCTCTTTTTTTAATCACTAGTTGTAGCTATTAAAAAGATCTTTTCTTTTAATCACTAGTTGTAGAAATAAATGAAAAAGATCTTTTCTTTCATATTTACTAGTTGTAAAGTAAAATAAAATAAAAATGATCTCTTTCTTTATCACTAGTAATAATAAAGACTAGTAAGCAACTAAGTAGTAGCATGCTAATATAAAGTAGTAGTATGTGATTAAATGAGGTAGTAGTAGCATGTATGTTGATGGGTGATTAAATAAAGTAGTAGTATGATTGATATAAAGTGGTAGTATGTTGATTAAAGGAAGAAGTAGTAGTAAGTAGTATAGATGTTTATGTCCATAAAGTAGTAGTAAGTTGTATGTTATGTTCTTGATAAGAATGAAGTAGTAGTAGTAGTAGATAATTATGTGTTATGTTTTGATTAAAATAGGAGTAGTAGTAGTAGTAGTAAAATGTTGTAGGATCACTTCAAAAAATATTTAGAAGCAATATTCATGCTTCAAGTGTTGTAGGATCACTTCTAAAAATATTTAGAAGTAATATTCATGCTTCAAATGTTGTAGGATTACTTCTAAAATATATTTAGAAGCAATATTCATGCTTCAAATGTTGTAGGATTACTTCTAAAAATATTTAGAAGCAATATTCATGCTTCAAATGTTGTAGGATTACTTCTAAAAATATTTAGAAGTAATATTCATGCTTCAAGTGTTGTAGGATCACTCCTAAAAATATTTAGGAGCAATATTTGTGCTTAGAATGTTGTAGGATGCCTAATAAAAATATCCTACCATGTGTTTATGCTTAATTAGTAGTAGGATTCCTTCTAAAAATATCCTACCATGCTTTATGTTTAGAATATTGTAGGATTGTTTCTAAAAATATCCTACCATGTTTAGATTAGCCTATTTGTGCTTAGGATGTTGTAGGATAAATTCTAAAATTCCTACCATGCTTAGATTATTCTATTTATGCTTAGAATATTGTAGGGATCAATCTAAGAGTTCCTACCATGCTTGGATTAATGAAATTATGCTTAGGATGTTGTAGGATCCATAATAAAATTACTTACCATGCTAGTTTAATTGTAGGTATGTAATATACCATGCTAGTTAATTGTAGGTATGTGATATACCATGTTAAGTTAAATGGTAGGTAAGTGATATACCATGCTAGTTTTATCTATGCCATGCTAGCTTAATTACAAGTAAGTTGCATACCATGCTAGTTTTATCTATGCCATGCTAGCTTAATTACAAGTAAGTTGCATACCATGCTAGTTTAATTATGTGATATACCATGCTAGTTTAATTGTAGGTATGTGATATACCATGACTAGTTTAATTGTAGGTATGTGATATACCATGTTAGTTCAATTATAGATATGTCATGCTAGTTTAACTACAAGTAAGTCGTATATCATGCTAACTTAATTGTAAGTAAGTTGCATGTCATGCTAGTTTAGATTGTGAGTAAGTTGTACACCATGCTAGGTTACATAAATACTCATGTTTACATGGCACCCATGCTTAGATAAGTGTCCGTTCATGCTATGTTAGTAGATGAGCATGATTCATGCTTAGTAAGTAGGTATCGTGCTAATTGTTGATCAGGTTAATTTAATGATGGCCATACTATGATATTCATGCTTAGAGTAAAGAAACTACCCATGGTTAATTGTAGAGATTTTATGTTATGTTCCATACCATGCTAAAGTTCAAATGCATGTTTAGAACGTTGTAGGAGTAATGTTAGACTACCTACCGTGCCTTGGAATGTTGTATGTTATATTAGTTATATATCCATGCTTGTGCTATGGTGATTAGTCAAGATAAGTAGTAAGCTTTCACGCTTGCTTGACTATAGTGGACTCTATGTCTAGGTCGTAGTGATTTTATGCTTAAGCTCGATGTAAGCACAAGCGAAATCACATTCATACTTAGGAGTGTGATGGTGAGTAGTTCTGTTTTGTAATTGGATTACCGTAGGAAGATGCTTACGAGTGTATGTCATGCCTAAGGCATTATAGGTCGAAGTAATAAGACCGGGAAGACCACTAGTGATAGTTAGTTCGATAAATGCTGTTATGTCGCCTTTGGATCCTTCCATAGTAGAATACCGATCGTAGACTACTAGTAGATTCCTCTGTTGCTTCTAATAATAGATGACCAAGTTTGTTAGTAATCACGTTTGGTTGCTTCTAGGATTGATTACCTGTATGGTTGTTTGCACATGGTTATGCTCGTACGCGGCTCGACTGGCCCGTATGTAGCTGTGGGTCTCATACGTAGCTTAGTTGGCTCGTATGTAGTAGTTGTCTCGTACGCGGCCCGACCGGCCCGTGCATAGCTGTTGGTCTCATACGCAGCTTATTTGGCTGGTATGTACGTGGTTATCTCCTACGAGGCCCGCCTGGCTCGTAGGTAGTTATTGTTCATACGTAGCTTATTGGCTCGTATGTGGTTGTTACTCGTGTATAGCTTGTCAGCTAGTACACAGTTCGTTGTGCTCGTCTAGGGTGAGGTTACCACCCTAAGGGCTATCGACCGTCAAGACATATGATTTCTACCCTAAGGAACTGTGGAGGAGTCACTCCTTGTGTACCGTCGAATCTTAACCAGGATAGGTTAATCGAGGACCGGAGTATAGACAGAATCCAAGTCTAGGGTAGCAGCATGCGTGTATATTCACACGGCCAAAGTCTTGGATCGATGAGCCACGAACCGGATCCTGAGGGATTCTGGTAAGTCTAGGTTGAGCGGCCTAGTAAAGTTGTCTTGCGAAGCCTAAATTAAAGGCCTAGCATGTTGTGTTTATAATATCATCATCCCTAGGATTGTTCGAGTCAGGGACATCACTAGGATAGTGACTTACAAGGATCAGTTTACTTAAACCCTTTGCCGGGAGAGAGGAGTCAGTTGTGGGGGGCCCCTTACACTAACTCGTCCCTTGAGGCAGATCATAGGTGGTGTACTGGGTTGTACCTTCCCGTCAAAGGGATACGCACGGTGCCGTCTCACAAGTTGAGGACACGGGTTGCGTATCTCGCTCTGTTAATTCCTGAGGTACCGTGGCTGGGGGTGCCACAGGATGCATTGTGCAGTCCTGTGCATGCTAGACCCCAGAGGGTGCCACAGGTAGGCTTTGTGCTACCCTGCGCTTGCGAAACCCTATAGTTGATTTTGGAATGACGCCCGATATGTTGGGTTCGTCTATTTGGAGAGAGGTCCGGTTGGCCGGGTCGCAGTGGCGAACATAGACACCACTGGCGAAATGCAATAGTGGGACTTGACCACATCTGCAACCTCATTAGCCACGTGTAGGTGTCAGGAACAGGTTGTGTACAATTAGAATTCTTAAACGCAGGTTCAATCCCTATATATGGAGAAACGACTTGAGATGGAGTCGCATGTAGTATGGGCTGCATGTTGCTTTCGGAAACTTGCTGACATTAGAATAGGAAGCGTCCTAGTTCTATTTAAATATCGCATTAGAGTCTAGTCTTAGCACTCACGAACACTTAAACTACACCAACACCATTGCTATATTCTGTATATTATTTGGGAGATTCGCTGCTATATGATCAGCCTTTAAGCATCAGTGAATACTGACGTCCCCACTTCCATAGGTACTGGATCGCCGAAGTACAAAGGAGAAATTAAGGAGGACTCAAGGCAAGGAAAGCAAGGAGTCAGTGTTATGTCTAGTTTCGCTGCAGTATATGTATTGATTATGCATTAGTTGAGAAGTACTCTGATGTAAGATGTTGAAGTTTGTAATACTTAGAAATGTAAAGGTAATATTGTAACTCTATTGTAAGGTATTACAGTTGTACAATATTCAGACTTGTAACACTTTGTGTATTGAATAAAAAGTTTTAAATTCTCCTGTTTTTCTGTGTATTGTGACTAATTGAAGAAAAGATCTTGGCTCGTATCACGGTTTCCCAGTATATGGAAATCGAGGCGCTACATCCTTAGCACGGGAAGAAGAAGGACATTTTCTGGTCATGATCTGCAATAAAAATCAAACGGTTAGTGTCCAGATCATAAGTTGGATATCAATTGTTCATGTGACCAGTGTATTACTTATACTGTTGAGTTAACCCGATTAAAACCCAAATCTGATTAATATATCAATCAAAGATAAAATTCCTTTCGTTAGCCATGTTTGACTAATATATTATCCAAACCAGAGCTTTGATACCACTAAAAACCTTGTCACGCTTTGCTTCCCAAAAATACGGAATACGAGTACGTAACAATGGCCCAGTGAATGACTAACATCACCCATAAGCAGTTTAACCGATCAACTCAACAATATGACCAATACAGAATAATTGTGCAGGCAATAATAATAATCTCATGAACAATAATACTTGGAATGAAGCAATAAAAATATCCAAATACAGTAATAATCCAACGTCTGGAAAAAAAAAACCCAGGACATATGCCCAATAATAATAAATCCCAAACACAATAGTAATAATTCTCAATACAATAGTTCAATAAAATAATGAGCAACTGAAAAACATTAAATCTTCCGAATCTTTGTTCTCCATCAACACCTGTAAACACTTCATTTAAAAAAAAGGAGAAAATTGTCCTTAGAGCAAGTCATGGACAGCAAGTAGAGAAAGCAGGGAACAATGGAATAACGGTATAACAATAAATCAATGAATTAATAGGAATCAATAACATGACAAGATAGTAATAGTCAATAACAATGTAATCCATGCAACGGTGTAAGAATGGTTCAATATTAACGGTAAACAACGGTTAATATCAATAACATTTAGACAATATTGGATACAAATAGGTACAATGACGAACAATATGCAATGTCGGTGATGTGTCAATCCTTACGTCTATTAATCATTTTAATCCTAACTAATGCATGTATTACTACATCACATACTACAGGTTCGATGCACACAATAAATTTCGTTTAGACTGAGTGATGAATTCTATAGATCATGTGTCGGTACGGTAATCACTGATACGATACAATACCGTTGCATAATTTATTATAATGATAGATTGATACACTGATTCACGAGTTCACGACATGAAAGATTGGGGTGACGTAGTCAGCACTCCACAATCAATCGATAAACACTGTCCGACACTGTCACAATATTATTCACTACTCAAGTTATTCCCTTAAACCCCAACTTGTTAACTTTTTATTAATGCAATAATACAATATGCAATTCGAGACATTGGATGAACAATAATAACAAGAGAGGGATAATAAGGTGATAACATGAAGTAGGGCAATTAAAACGATGACAATAAGACATTGGGATCATGCAATGCAACATACACACATTAATTTATGTAATAGTACGATATAGGAATAATTAAACTATTAAAATCTGAAATATAAAATTCTGGACAGCAAGAGTAGTCTGTACAAAAATACAGTTTCTTGCTATTTTAGAAATCAAAAAGTGAATCCGTCAGAAGTTCTAGAAACTAGACTTCCACACGGTTCTAACGCATATTTAAAGTTCAAATTTCGACAATAGTAGCTAGGTAAATCACAGTGTTCTTTATAGATTTCATGTTCAGGCAGAATTTCGACATTATGCTATTATAATTTTAGAAACAGCAAAAACTCCATTATAAATTCATTAAAATTGTTTTCCAGACTCCTAAACATGATTACTAACAATCTGGAAATTATTAGAGCAATATTTTATCATTTGATCATCCTTTTTACTATTTGAACATGAAAGATACAAGAATCAGAAAAATCTGAAAGTAAAACACAGTTGTAGAAAAACGGGGCATAACTTTTGCTGACCAACTCGGAAGTAAGAAGTTCAAGATGTTCTGAAAACTAGAAAGATAAGCCTACAATTCTTATTCAAAAGATAATTCATTTTAAGAACATTTACTGGTTCAAAACTAGCAGTCAATATACAGGTCAACAAGTAATATGCAGGATTTGTGTAGTATTTCTTGAAAATAAATTAATTAACATGATGGGTATCAATTCTACTAGTCGATAAACTATATAATCAGCATGAAGGAAACAAAAACATAGTAAATTAAATTAAGAACACATACATACATCAACATAATATCAATCAACCATCAATCGGTCAAACAACATACAACCTAGCAATTCTCTCTACAATAATTAATTGTGTCGTGACTATATGTGTAACCCTAGTATCAATTCTACATGAATGCATGAAAGGTTCATTCTTTGGAGTAAAAAATGGCACAATGTTAAGAATATTGGGATTAGCTCGTGTAAACCCTCAATAGACCCAACGAAGATAGTCAATACAGTAATATGATAACGAATCGGATCTACTTGCAAGAATTTCAATAAAACATGAAATTGATACGATGTTCAATTCAAGAGGACAGTGACTTGCCTTATAAATGGTGAAAATGAACACCAAGAACAACGGGATAAGGATCCCGAATCAACAAACCCACGAACACACAATCACATGTGCAATACGTGCACAAAAGAGCAAAAGCAATTACAGCACAATAGGGACAACAGGAATGTCAGCAACGTCAAGAGGTGCTCGGGGTCTGGACGGAGTTAGAGGTTGGCGTCGCAGTGGCGTTGACGGTGGTGGAATGATAGCACAACCACTGGTCAACGGAGAGGAGGAGCAAGGGGAGATTGGGGATCAGCTGGCTGTTTATGTCAAAGACAGAGGAAGGGGTTGCGGGATCGGGGGTTGTGCTAGCGTCGTGGAGAGGCGGCGCCAACGAGGGGAGGTGGCAATGAAGTGGTGGCGACGTGGGGAGTCACCGGATAATGATTGGAGAAGAAGCACAGGATGGGTCGGGTGGTTTTTTGGCGGGAAAACACAGGGCGAGAGAGGAGGAGAGGGGAGAGAGAGAGAGGAAAGAGAATAAGCGACTAGGATTTGAAAGATGTGTAATTTTAAGGCTTAGCAGTAGAGTTGTATTTATAGGGTACAATTACAGTACTGGGTTGGTGAATTAGGGTCCAATAATAGCTGATTTGGGTTAAGAACAAATAAAATTGGGTTTTAGGGTTCAATTAAGAGATAGATCTAAATCAATAGGGTTCTAATAAAAATAACCACAATTAAATAAAAGATAATAGGTTCAACAAGAAAAACTCAATCATGAAGAACGGAAATTTTTCATGAACAAATTTAATAAAAAAAGAAAATAGTCAAGAAAGAACAATAGGGTATTTAAAATATACATACATACATATATATATACATACATACATATATATATATATATATATATATATATATTGAATTAAATAGTGAAATGCATATAAATTTGAGCATGTTCGGCTTAAAACAAAACAATAATAATAATAATTCTAATAATATTGATAAAAATAATAATACCGATAATAATAATAATAACAACAATAATAACAAATATTAATACCAATAGCAATAAGAATAACAATAATAATAATAAATAACAATAACGATAATAATAATAATAATACTAATAAGATTATCTAACAAAATATAAATTTATTAAAATAACCCAAATATCAAAAATACATTTAAATTGAGCTCAGACATAAATAGCCGATCAATAAGATATAGAAAATAAGATCAAAGTACATCACTATTCGAAATGAATAAGATTTTTTATTAGAAAATACTTTAATAAAATCCGAAATGAATTTAGCTCAAAATAACTTTATTAAAATCAAATTATCGAAAATACATGAAAAATACTTATTATTTAGAATGTGGGTTACATTTATAGGCCGAAATATGGAGTTTTTAGGGTTTTACAAGTTTATGGAAACACCCCTTAACAAATTTTTACTTTACATATATAAACCTTTCTTTAATAAAGTTGTTAAATAAATTAAATAAATTAAAATAAAACCAAATCCCCTTACTACTCAGTTATCCAACCATCAAGCATAGCCCAGAAATTTTTAAAAAAAAAGGGATTTGTACTTAAAGTGGTAATTTTACACAAAAGCCCCTCTTTTTATAATATTTGCAAATATATCATAAAATATTCGTAAAAATCTAGAAAATTTAGAAATAATATCTACTAATACATATTATATTTTCCAATTAAATTTTCTGGCTTTTACATTCTAGGAAAAACATTTGCACAAGATCCAACCTAAATTTCATATATGCAAAAATATCGTATTTGTTTAAATATTTACCAAATCAACTGTAAATAAAATTTAAATAGATTTTATTTTCAATGATGATCGTGGCAAGACCAAAAAATAAGTAAATTTTCATTATTTGTTTGAGATCCAAATGGCTTTTTATATAAAACTCCCTCACTTTCGAAGTATTTATAAAAATATTTTCTTTCAGAAAATCCCAAAATTTAGGATATACTCAACTATAAATAGGAGAATTTATTCAGAAATCTAAAAGTGGAGATTTTCAGCAAAAAATATTTGTACGTGCTTTGCATGTTTAATATCGACAAATTCGTAAAATAGTAAAATAAATTCAAATAAATTTGAAAATTAAAATATCATAAATAAAAGAGGGAAATCAATCATTAACCATAAAATTTCAAGAATTCAAAATTTCCTAACTTTTCACGTGTGTTGCACGTGCAAAATTGCAATTTCAAGAAAAGAGTTAAAATAGTTAACTTTACCAATTTAATATTATTTAGTATAACAAAATAAATCATTTTATTTTGCGGGTGTTATATCACTCCCCCCCTTAGAATAGTTCTGTCCTCAGAACTACTCTAAGCAAAAGAAGACAAAATACAACTTACTAGACAGTTTCGAAAATTTACTCTATCATTATTTTTATAGTTGGATTTAATTACTAAGAAAAACAAAAATAACATATAATTATAGCTCAAAGATTAAAAGGTGGAAACTGACATGGAAAAAGTATAAGAAATCCAATTGAATACACAATTAGTCCCCAAATGTAAGGAAATGGTAAGACTATTATTATAGAATAAGAAGTCAAAAGTAAAGAGATAAAATCCAAATATAAAAAGGTTTATAATAATACAAACAATGAAGGAACATAAACTTAAAGGTTATATAAAAAAAAGTTTTGGAAAAATAACCAGTCAAGATACCTAGAAATACTAATAACAATGAATGTACAAGACAAAGAATAATGAGTATACTAGTGAATGTTGACAATATAATCAATACTCTAAAAGCACATTAAAGGGGTAACGAGCAAAATAGACCAAAATAAATATATGCAAGAAGACTTAAAACAAGTTCATTAAATATTACAAAAGTAAGCATCAAATCATTAATTAGGACGTGGAAAAAGTAAGTGAGAAATCTAAAATGTTACAGAATTGGAAAATGGTAGCAATAAATAGTAATTACAAAAGAACGAAAACTTAGATCATAGTTGATGCACTCAATCTTGACATAAATGTAAATTTTTGTAAACACAAAAATAGAGTAAAATCAACTATATTAGAGTAAACACAAAAATAGAGTAAAATTTCGGTTGCACATTTTGCCTCCCCGACATTCAGTTGCAATTTGCCTCCATTGACGTCTAGTTGCATATTTGCCATCTCGACATTAGGTTGCACCGAAATGGTGAAATGGAAGATATAGCCTTCCATATCCACAGAGATATTGGACATTTAATTTAACTATGATGTTATGTTTTTAAACTCATGATATAAAAATAGTAGCACAAGTAAGAAATGGAGTTGAAAGTTAGACGATAGAATATTAAAATAGATGTATAGATTATAATTATCAAACACCATAGTACAAAAGTAGTAGTGAAAATAATTTATAAAAGTAAGGAGAAAAACGGGATGAAATACATGCATAAGCACAAATGCAAATGTGGATGACCAAATAAATATGCAGTGTAGTAAATTTACACGATAAATATGTCATAAAATATATACAGTAATGTAGGGATTAAACAAGTGTAAAATGATATGCATAGCAAGTATGTTAAAATATATGGTACATATAAAGTAATTAGTAGGAAGTACATGTAGAAATCAAGAATGTAATTATAATAAAAATTAAGTAAAATATATGTAGTGAGTGCATATGGTACATTCGAGAAATATAAAGCAACCAAATTAATAAGTAGTTATAAATGGTGAAAAGTAGATATAACAAAAGCAGTAAACAGTAAGTAATAACAAAGGTATTGAATATAAGGTGCAAAAATATAATTAATAATAAACAATTAAATGTGCAGAGATATATCATATTTTTATTAGTTAAATACTACAACCAAGTTTAAATAACCCAAAATAAAGAAGACAATACAAAATAATGGAAAATATAGTATCGAAAAACCCGAGTATATGTAAAATGAAAGTAAATAGGCAAAACCAAAATTTATAATATAGTAAACACAATAATGAAAGAAAATAGGAGTAGCAATAATAACTTAACACATAGTAATTCAAAACTTAATATAATATAATTGTAACGCCCCGAATTCCAAATCACTGAATTCGAGATGTTCTTCAGGATCTTTTCACTTTCTTTGAGTACAATTTTACAAGGAAATTCAAACTTTTCTTTTTACATCAGAGTTACAATATCTTACATTTAAATTTACACAGCGGAAGCAAAATATACAACATTTACATAAATGAACAACAACATAATGAGATCTTTATGCATCCATTCCTCTTTACATGTAATTTATCCTGCATACAAAACTGTGGGTATGTCAGTTTATTCAACCGACGATAATTATACATGGCCATCCTCTCTATGCCAGAAACAGTATAATGAATCTCATTTCTTAACAAAATCACAATTTGTTCATAATAAGCATGTAAAGACAAAAGGGGACTTTTAAAGATGTCGTGTCGTGATTGTGCACTTAATCCTTAATGCAATTTATTTAATTAACATGACACTAATGCGCACTTGTTTGAATTCTATGCATCCCATACTACATAGGTTCGAGGGCAAGCCTCTTAATCGTTCTTCATTTTTGTAGGGTTCAATCCCCCGCCATGACTTACTCTACTTCTGTAATTTCAGTGAGTATCCTAGATGATTCTATGAGTACAAGCATGTATCCTGGCCCCTGGAGTAGAATTTCGCACCATGTCTTGACTCGTCAAGCATGCATTCTGCGACAATTCAGCCTCCTCCCTGAACACAATCCTCTTGCAGTCACCAAAACATCCCATAAGCGTGACTAAAGTCCGATCATTACTGAGTTGTGCCCGTGCCATGTCTTGACTCATCAAGCATGCATTCTGCGGCTCACACACCCGCACCGTACCCTAGCTCTCATACTCATGTTTTTCTCTCACCTTCATCACCTCCACACTATGTATTAAAGTTACATTAGAATCATGAATAAAAATCAAGCTCTAGGAGTTAGCCTCTCCATCAACCGGACTTATCAGTTCATTTCACATGACCAACCTGGTCTATTTCTCAACATCATTTCATTTCACTGCCGGGGAGACTTAGCTACTCTTTCGTTCAATTTCAACTTCACAATATCCAATTGAGCATCATCAGCTCATAATTCATTTTAGAGTCTCACAGACTTTCTCATCATGATCTTAGCTTTTTATATTTTCATTTAATTCTCAATTCTCAACTATGATTCATTTTACATAATTCATACAGCCATAAACAGAGTCCATCGACTTAAATCATAAAGTTCACAATTACCAACAGTAAATAACATGAATTCAAGTATATCAAAGTCCACTCTGTACAGTCGACTTGGAAGAACACCAGTCGACTCATACAGTCACATACAGGTTCTTCATAAATGCTCGGGATAGTCGACTGTTGTACACAACCAGTCGCCTGTCCCGCAACTTTCATGTTCACAATATTGTCCACATGACAGTCGACTGTTCATCCACCAGTCGTCTGTCCTGGGATTTCGACAGCACAATTCCAAGTCCAGATCAGTCGACTTGCTACACGCATTCGGTCGACTGGACAGATCCACTTTTCAAATTAAAGAATTATCTTACAGTTCTTACATGTACTTGTATCATGATATCAATTTACAGTATACATAAATTCATGTTTCATAAACAGAGTTCTCTTGTTCAGTAATGTTAAAATCACGAAACTTCAAGTTACGAATATTGTCTCTTCCTCAAGGGAAATCTCTTAAACATGCATTCACACATATTCATAACTTCCTTACGAAGATAAAGATATAAATTTCAAGTCATCATGCTGGGTCTACATACTGGAATATCTTAATTTATGGAACTTCCAAATAGTCACAATCAGATTGAAGTACCAGTCGACTTAACACAACATCAGTCGACTGCTCCGACAATTCTAAGTTATTAATCATCCCTAGCTCTTTTCATTCATTTACCTTCCCTCCATCATATGTGTCATAGGGAAAAATATCAATTTAGTAATCACACCACCAAGTCTATTTGCACACATGTTTATCAACACATTATGAAAATAGTGTCTCGTACCAGTCGGCTGGCTCACATGGCAGTCGACTGTACCGACAGTTCCGTTCTCAATATTAATAGCATGATCAAACAATTTCTACTACATTCAATTTACTTTTTATAACATTATAGCAATCATAATAATTATGGTATCATTCCTACATTAGAAGTCCTGAGAAACACCCACCTTATATGAAGAAATAATCGAAAATCCCGCAAAAAGCTCCTCAAGATAGTGAACACCTTCTTGCTCCTTGCACCTTGCTCCTTTGCTCCACACCGAACCTTCAGATGCTACTCGGCCTCCTCAGCAAGGCACACGCACACAACTCACAAATACTCTCACTTACTCTTAGAAAATCTTAGTGTAAGAGAGATAGAGAGATGGGAGGGGTATTTATACTAGGAGATAAATATAATAGAGGGCTAAGATCTATTGGGGAGTTACAAGATCAAAGGTTGAGATGCATTAGGGAGTTGAGAAACTACCCACACTCACACAATCCAACCGCCCATGATCCCACTACCCTACCTTCAATCCGGCCAAAGAGTGTGCTCAATGCACGTGTATGCAAAATGCACGTGCATGCGCAACTCACACTAATAAAATTGTACAAAAATATAATAAGTTTCATTTCATATAAAAAGTGTTACACAAAATAAGTTGTAGGAAAATAAAAGGTTGAATTCATGGGCTTAAGTTCATTTGGGCCAAATCAATATTTTTTTTTTTAAAAAGGAAAATAAGTAAATCAACATTGGGCTTTAAGAAAATGCTTTATAGGAAATAATACACTTTATTTATCATGTGGAGAAAATAATAGTCACATGCTACACAAGCATACCATATGAAAAATAAATAGTCTTTATATATTAAGAAAAATCGGGGTATTACATCACTCCCTCCTTTGAATAGTTCCGTCCCCGGAACTACAGCCAAGAGCGAGAAAACAGAAAACACAACAACAACAAAAGATACAAAGATACAATCAAACAAAAATACAATCAAGCAAAAAGCTCAGGATAATCCTTCAACATCTTCTCCTCAGATTCTCAAGTAGCCTCTTCAACCAAGTGGTTTCTCCAGACTACCTTGACCATCGGTATCGTCTTATTCCTCAAGACTTTCTCCCTACGGTCAACAATCTCGACAGGAGTCTCGATGTAATTCAGGTCTAACTGCAAACCTTCCGGCACTTCAGGCAAATGATGACTCAGATCTGGAATGTAACCTCTCAGCATAGACACATGAAAGACATTGTGCACCTGAGACAACTCTCCCGGTAATTCAAGCCGGTAAGCAGTTTTCCCGATCCTTTTCAATATCTTATACGGGCCTATAAACCTCGGGGCTAACTTCCCGCCTTTGCCAAATCGAACCACACCTTTACGGGGCGATACCTTCAGAAAGACGAAGTCACCAACCTCAAACTCAAGGTCCCTTCTCCGGTTGTCTGCATAGCTTTTCTGCCTGCTCTGAGCTTCCACCAACCTTTTCCTGATCAGATCAATCTTCTCAGAAGTCAGCTGCACAAGCTCAGGACCAAACAACTGACGCTCCCCAACCTCATACCAGCAAACAGGAGTCCTGCACTTCCTGCCATACAAAGCTTCATACGGCGCCATTCCGATGCTAGCCTGAAAACTGTTGTTGTAGGCAAACTCTACCAAAGGTAAATGCCTTTCCCAACTGCCTCCGAAGTCTAGTATACAACACCGAAGCATATCCTCAAGAATACGATTGACTCTCTCGGTCTGCCCATCGGTCTGTGGATGAAAAGCAGTGCTAAAAACTGTTTTGGTACCCAAAGCTGCCTGAAGACTCCTCCAGAAATGCGAAGTAAACCGCGCATCTCGATCAGACACAATAGTTGAGGGAACACCATGAAGTCGGACAATCTCACCAACATACATCTCGGCCAACTTGTCCATCGAAGCAGTGAGTTTCATTGCCAAAAAGTGAGCGGACTTGGTTAGTCGATCGACTATAACCCAAATCGCATCATTGCCTTTAGAACTCTTAGGCAATCCCGTGATGAAATCCATACTGATGTTATCCCACTTCCATTCCGGAATAGGTAACGGCTGTAATAGACCTCCGGGTCTCTGATTTTCGGCCTTGACTTGTTGACAAACCTCACACCTCGCGACTAATTCGGCCACATCCCGCTTCAAACCTGACCACAATAAATGCTGTTTGATGTCCTTGTACATCTTAGTACTCCCAGGATGTACCGACAAAAGAGTAGCATGCGCCTCCTGAAGAATACTCTCTTTCAGGTCCGCCTGATCTGGAACACACAGCCTATCTCCGAACCACAGCACTCCATCCCTGGTTTGAAAACCGGGCAACCTGCCAGCACCAACCTGCTCCTTCATCTCCAAGATATCAGCATCAACTTCCTGACTTGCAATGATCCTTGCATTCAAAGTAGGCTGAAGCTTTAACTGAGATAAAGACGCTCCCAATCCTTGCATGACAACCTCAATACCTGCTCGATCCAACTCCTCAATCAGATGCTTCTGAGTTGTAATCAAACTGGCCAAACTGCTCTTGCGACTAAGTGCATCAGCCACAACATTAGCCTTTTCAGGATGATACTTGATCTCAGGTCGCATATCCTCGAGCACTTCCAACCATCTCCGCTGCCTCAGATTGAGATCCCTCTACTGATATATATACTTCAAGCTCTTGTGATCTGTGTACATATTCAACTTCTCACCGTACACATAGTGCCTCCATTGCTTCAAAGCAAAGATGATCGCCGCCAGCTCCAGATCATGAGTCGGGTAATTCTTCTCATGCGGTCGTAGTTGCCTAGACCCATAAGCGATTACTTTACCTTCTTGCATTAAGACACCACCAAGCCCCCGATGTGAAGCATTGCTATAAACATCATACTCAACACCAGCTCTAGGCAAAGCCAAGATAGGTGCAGTAGTCAGCTTATCTTTCAACTCCTGAAAACTCGCCTCACATTGCTCGGTCCACTTGAAGCTCACATTCTTCTTGGTCAACTCAGTAAGCGGCACAGCTATCTGAGCATAACCTTGAATGAATCTCCTGTAGTATCCAGTCATCCCAAGGAAACTTCTGACTTCCTTCACTGTAGTAGGCCTAGCCTAATCTCTCACTGCCTCTATCTTCTGAGGGTCAGTTGCCACTCCCTCCTTAGAAAGGATGTGACCTAGGAATGCCACTTCAGATTTCCAGAAATCGCACTTGGATAACTTGGCATACAACTTCTGCTCTTCCAACTTCTGCAAAACTGCTGCCAGATGCTCAGTGTGCTCCTCCTCGGACTTGGAGTACACGAGAATATCGTCGATAAACACCACGACGAAAGAATCAATGAACGGCCTCAGAACTCTGTTCATTAAATCCATGAAGATTGCGGGTGCAGTCGTCACTCCGAATGGCATAACTAAGAATTTGTAATGCCCATGCCGAGTTCTAAATGCAGTTTTGTGCACATCTTTAGCTTTCACTCGAACTTGGTGGTAACCTGATCGAAGATCTATTTTGGAGAATACAGCTGCTCCTTGTAGACGATCGAACAAATCATCAATTCGAGGAATCGGATACTTGTTCTGAACAGTGACCTTATTCAGCTCTCGGTAATCGATACACATCCTCATCGATCCATCCTTCTTCTTTACCAAAAGCACTGGTGCTCCCCAAGGTGACGCACTAGGTTGAATAAAGCCTTTTCCCATCAGTTCCTCAATCTGCCTTTTCACTTCATCCTGTTCCACTGGAGCCATCCTATAAGGTACCTTAGAAATGGGTGCACTTCCCAGTTGAACAGTGATGCTAAACTCTACATCACGATGCGGAGGTAACCCAGGAAAATCTTCCAAGAGCACTGTCGGATAGTCCCGAACCATCGGAATCCCTTGCAATTCCACATGAGTCTCTTCCTTGCGAATAGTTGCCACCAGCTTAGAACACTTCAACTTCCCTTGGAAAGTGACTTCAGGTCCACCTGGAGCTTTCACTGTTACGGTCTTGGTCTTACACTCGATGCTTGCACTGTATACCGACATCCAATCAATGCCAATGATAACATCGACTCCCAAGATAGTCAGCTCGATCAGATCAATGCAAAAGATTCGATCTCCAATCACAATCTCGCAATCAGCGTAATACCGATCAGTGGCTAAAGTTTCCCCTGATGGAGTAGCTACTGCTAAGATCTTGCCTGGAAAAATCTTTGGTTCAGGTCCCAACACTTTGGCAAATCTAGGAGACACAAAAGTATGAGAGGATCCAGTATCGAATAATACAACAGCTTTCTTTCCATTAAGATAGAGTTCTCCTGTTACATAATACACACCATTACATAACAGTTTCACAATATGAACGGGAAGGAGAAATGACAAAACCACACTAAATATCAGCCCTCGTACCAGAGATGACCTGATCCGCTTCCTCAGCATCAGCTTCCGTCAAAGCAAATACTCGCCCTGACTGGTACGGCCTCTTCCCAGTCTGTTGTATTGGCACATTGTGATTGCCAGTCCGTGGTTTGAGACATCGAGATTGGTAATGTCCCACTTCACCACAGTTAAAGCAAGTGACTGTAGAAGGTCTCCCTACATCGTTTCCAGGTTTTCCAGCTACACTGACAGCGTTCGCCCCTGTCGGTTTGAACCTCTGTGCAGATGGTTGCCCCTTGAACTCCCCGATGGTGCAGGCCTCTTCCCGGACTGCCAGTTGTTCCTCTGGTGCTGAGCAACATGGAACTGCTCTATATCCGCCTCCGTCGCTGCCGCCCTCTTGACCAGCTTATCGAATCGACTGATACCAAGAGGTATCATACGAGACCTCAAGCTTGGCCTCAGACCATGCTCAAACTTGCGAGCCTTCTTTGCCTCATCCATCACCAGTTCTGGAGCATACCTGGAGAGCTGAGTAAACTTAGTCTCATACTCCCTTACTGACATGCTGCCTTGCTGGAGTGACAGAAACTCCATGGCCTTCTTCTCCTGGACATCGGAGGGAAAATAATGGCTGCGGAATTCTTCCAGAAATTCCTCCCAGCCAAGCAACAAGCCACCCATGGTCCTCTTCATCGACTGCCACCAAACAGCCGCATCCTTCTCCAACTGCAAAGTCGCCAACTTGACCTTGCTGCCCTCCGGTGTCTCCAACACCTCGAAGATTGTCTCCACTTGCCGAATCCAGTTGTCAGCCGTATCTGGATCTGACTTTCCCTCGAACACAGGTGGTTTCATTCTCTTGAACGATTCCACTAGCTTAATTGCCTCGGGTACTGGATTCACCGGTCCCCTTCCTTGGTTCGCAGCCACTGTATTCAGCGTCTGGTAAACCCTTGCAAGTTCAGTCTCCAGATCCAAACCTTCACTATTCCTTACCCCCCTTCTCGACATATTCTGATGCAAAAGATCCATTAAATTCGAAGTATAAGACAAGAAATTAAACCAACTTGCATTTCATTGAATTCCAAAGTCTATACATTCGAATTAAAACATTTTTGACATCAGAAATAGAAGAAAATAGAAGCTAGGACAATCTAATCTCTACGGGTCCTCTTCGCTACTCGAAGTTCATCCCGCAGTTCATCCACTTGGTCCTTCAACACATCAGTTAGGTTCTTTCTCTTCTCAAGTTCCCATACTCGGTGACTGGGAACAGAGAAATCGGCCTTCCGCTGCGCCAGCTGAGCTTCCAAAGCTCCAACTCTATACTTCAGGGTATCCACTTGCCTCTGAAGAGAAGCCACAGTGCCACTCAGAGCTGGTCCCTTTTCTTCATCGGAAGAAGAATCGTTAGATGAATCCGGCGGTGGGGTGATCTCTCGAGATTCAGGGTACTCCACATCATCGGAATCTGCTTGCCCAGGGTGATACTCGTCCTCAGAATCAGCCTGTCCAGGATGGTACTCTTCCACAATAATATGCCAGTCGTCGCCTCCAGTAGGGTCGAAGTGATCAGCCATCTTAGAAATAGAGAGGAAGAAGCATAAATTTTAGAGCAACACAAATGTAAGTCACTTACATTTAAATCTCTAGATTCAAACACACACTCTAATGTCCACATCTAGGGTGTCGTTCCCTATAAATTTGTACAAGTGTGAAAGTGTAGAAAGCGTGGCTCTGATACCACTCTGTAACGCCCCGAATTCCAAATCACTGAATTCGAGATGTTCTTCAGGATCTTTTCACTTTCTTTGAGTACAATTTTATAAGGAAATTCAAACTTTTCTTTTTACATCAGAGTTACAACATCTTACATTTAAATTTACACAGCGGAAGCAAAATATACAACATTTACATAAATGAACAACAACATAATGAGATCTTTATGCATCCATTCCTCTTTACATGTAATTTATCCTGCATACAAAACTGTGGGTACGTCAGTTTATTCAACCGACGATAATTATACATGGCCATCCTCTCTATGCCAGAAACAGTATAACGAATCTCATTTCTTAACAAAATCACAATTTGTTCATAATAAGCATGTAAAGACAAAAGGGAACTTTTAAAGATGTCGTGTCGTGATTGTGCACTTAATCCTTAATGCAATTTATTTAATTAACATGACACTAATGCGCACTTGTTCGAATTCTATGCATCCCATACTACATAGGTTCGAGGACAAGCCTCTTAATCGTTCTTCATTTTTGTAGGGTTCAATCCCCCGCCATGACTTACTCTACTTCTGTAATTTCAGTGAGTATCCTAGATGATTCTATGAGTACAAGCATGTATCCTAGCCCCTGGAGTAGAATTTCGCGCCATGTCTTGACTCGTCAAGCATGCATTCTGCGACAATTCAGCCTCCTCCCTGAACACAATCCTCTTGCAGTCACCAAAACATCCCATAAGCGTGACTAAAGTCCGATCATTACTGAGTTGTGCCCGCGCCATGTCTCGACTCATCAAGCATGCATTCTGCGGCTCACACACCCGCACCGTACCCTAGCTCTCATACTCATATTTTTCTCTCACCTTCATCACCTCCACACTATGTATTAAAGTTACTTTAGAATCATGAATAAAAATCAAGCTCTAGAGTTAGCCACTCCATCAACCGGACTTATCATTTCATTTCACATGACCAACCTGGTCTATTTCTCAACATCATTTCATTTCATTGCCGGGGAGACTTAGCTACTCTTTCGTTCAATTTCAACTTCACAATATCCAATTGAGCATCATCAGTTCACAATATCATTTTAGAGTCTCACAGACTTTCTCATCATGATCTTAGCTTTTTATATTTTCATTTAATTCTCAATTCTCAACTATGATTCATTTTACATAATTCATACAGCCATAAACAGAGTCCATCGACTTAAATCATAAAGTTCACAATTACCAACAGTAAATAACATGAATTCAAGTATATCAAAGTCCACTCTGTACAGTCGACTTGGAAGAACACCAGTCGACTCATACAGTCACATACAGGTTCTTCATAAATGCTCGGGATAGTCGAATGTTGTACACAACCAGTCGCCTGTCCCACAACTTTCATGTTCACAATATTGTCCACATGACAGTCGACTGTTCATCCACCAGTCGTCTGTCCTGGGATTTCGACAGCACAATTCCAAGTCCAGATCAGTCGACTTGCTACACGCATTCGGTCGACTGGACAGATCCACTTTTCAAATTAAAGAATTATCTTACAGTTCTTACATGTACTTGTATCATGATATCAATTTACAGTATACATAAATTCATGTTTCATAAACAGAGTTCTCTTGTTCAGTAATGTTAAAATCACGAAACTTCAAGTTACGAATATTGTCTCTTCCTCAAGGGAAATCTCTTAAACATGCATTCACACATATTCATAACTTCCTTACGAAGATAAAGATATAAATTTCAAGTCATCATGCTGGGTCTACATACTGGAATATCTTAATTTATGGAACTTCCAAATAGTCACAATCAGATTGAAGTACCAGTCGACTTAACACAACATCAGTCGACTGCTCCGACAATTCTAAGTTATTAATCATCCCTAGCTCTTTTCATTCATTTACCTTCCCTCCATCATATGTGTCATAGGGAAAAATATCAATTTAGTAATCACACCACCAAGTCTATTTGCACACATGTTTATCAACACATTATGAAAATAGTGTCTCGTACCAGTCGGCTGGCTCACATGGCAGTCGACTGTACCGACAGTTCCGTTCTCAATATTAATAGCATGATCAAACAATTTCTACTACATTCAATTTACTTTTTATAACATGATAGCAATCATAATAATTATGGTATCATTCCTACATTAGAAGTCCTGAGAAACACCCACCTTATATGAAGAAATAATCGAAAATCCCGCAAAAAGCTCCTCAAGATAGTGAACGCCTTCTTGCTCCTTGCACCTTGCTCCTTTGCTCCACACCGAACCTTCAGATGCTACTCGGCCTCCTCAGCACGGTACACACACACAACTCACAAATACTCTCACTTACTCTTAGAAAATCTTAGTGTAAGAGAGATAGAGAGATGGGAGGGGTATTTATACTAGGAGATAAATATAATAGAGGGCTAAGATCTATTGGGGAGTTACAAGATCAAAGGTTGAGATGCATTAGGGAGTTGAGAAACTACCCACACTCACACAATCCAACCGCCCATGATCCCACTACCCTACCCTCAATCCGGCCAAAGAGTGTGCTCAATGCACGTGTATGCAAAATGCACGTGCATGCGCAACTCACACTAATAAAATTGTACAAAAATATAATAAGTTTCATTTCATATAAAAAGTGTTACACAAAATAAGTTGTAGGAAAATAAAAGGTTGAATTCATGGGCTTAAGTTCATTTGGGCCAAATCAATATTTTTTTTTTAAAAAGGAAAATAAGTAAATCAACATTGGGCTTTAAGAAAATGCTTTATAGGAAATAATACACTTTATTTATCATGTGGAGAAAATAATAGTCACATGCTACACAAGCATACCATATGAAAAATAAATAGTCTTTATGTATTAAGAAAAATCGGGGTATTACAATAATAGAAAATTTACGTGTAACGAAAAAGCCCATGAAAGTAAGAAGAATAAAACGTCAAGAAAGAAATTAGTAAGAGTTGCAAAACAAAAATGAGCTTGTGAAATGCTAAAGAACGCATCTGTTGAATTACAACAAAAGTTGCAAGATAATAATTTGGACAAAGGAATAAAAAGTAAAAACCAATAGTAAAGTCAAAGAAACAATTTTAAAAGAAAAACAAGACGATTAGTGAAAGTTTAATGTTTATACTAATGAATAGAAATAACATAAACTTGGTTAGAGATATAGAAACTAAAAATAAAATCAATTGCTGACAATAGAAGAAACCGAATAAAAAGTAGAAATAAGTTAATTACAAAAGTTATCTAGAAAGTAAAAAAATGTAAAACAGTAAAAGTGATAGGATATAAGAGTGAAAACTACAAAACTAAGAAACATTTTAAAAAAAAATACAAGAGAATAAATAATTAAAAGAATGTAGCGGAAGATAATTAAATTTAATAACTGAAAAAAATACTGTCGAAAATCATAGAATCCAAAAATTATACACAATGAGTAAAATAGGAAAAGATATAGTGAATATTAGTAAGTAAGATAGAAAATATACAAGTTGAGGGGGTAATACCTTACATAAGAAAATATCAAATGCATAAAGCAAACAAAAGATATCAACAGAAAGCTAGTGAGAAAAGTATATGCTTTATGCAAAAATAACCAATGTACTTGCGATAAAGTAATTTTATTCAAGTCTATGCATACGAATAGTCTAAATCTCACTACAGGCCTTCATGATCAAACAATCAAATCACACACATTAGGTGTCCACCAAGGTACTCATACTTCTAATGTCCACCTAGGTATCCCTACATTTAATGTCCTCTTGTGTACTCACACACCTAATGTCCACCTAGGTTCTCACACATCTAATATCCATTTATGTTTATTCCCCATACCCTGTTTAAAATTACTAATTGAAGCATGCTGTGATATCAATCTCTGTAGCGCCCCGAATTTCTAATAAATAAATTTAGAAATACGTGACACAATTTCCAGAATTAACTTCAATCTAATCATAAACATAGCAACTAGATACAGGAAAATTTAAAACTTTTATTACATCAATTGTTTACATAGCACAGCGGAAAATTAAACACCTTGAATTACATTTTCTTTCTCTTACACCATATTCTTTTACAATTTGCTTAAGCCATATTATCATTCTACCACACGCATCCAAATTCCAAGCTATAGGTACCTATCTGTAAAATATGAGATTAGAGATAACCCTAACCCCCAAAACTACAGGGGTAAGCCATAACGGTGTGAGTGACATAAAAAAATGCAACATGATACAACATAAGGGATAAAGCAATAAACAACATATACCAACAGTAATAATAAATGATAGGAAGGAAATAATAAATAAATAAAACATGAAAATATCAAGTGAAACTAGACTAAGTGTCAAGTGTAGAAAAATAGAAAATAACATGCATAAAACCAAGTCAAGAAAACATCAATACTATATACTCACTCTGTAATGCACATTTGTCGAATCTTTGCTCCCCACTCAACATAGATCCGGTGCAAGCCCTTAACGTTCTTCGGTTTATAGTGTTTAGTCCCTCGTTATGCAACTAATCCTACTACGATGACTACTATGAGATTTAGATAAGCTGTGAGTATTAGCCTATGCCTCGATACTTTCGGAGGTCAATCTCTATCCACAAATAATTTTGGAGACTATTTTACTCACACCTGGGAATCTTCGAGAATACCCTACACCGCAAGCTATGGCGCCTCATCACACGAATACCCCATGAGTGTCGCCTCAACCCCGATAATTCCGGAGACCAATCCCATACCATAGGTAATTTCGGAGACTATTTCTCTCACACCTCGATAATTCTGAGGATTATCTCACACCGCAAGCCATACTGAGGTCCATAACCGATGTTCTCAATTCATCATATCACCTATCTAGTGTCTGTCCTTATCTTTTTAAGTTAATTAGTTGTTTACGAATCTCCTAGAGTTGGTGTACCCTACCAGACTTAACTCAACTGATCATCAACAAAGCCTCAACTAACCAAATCTCAAAAATCTTAACCGCCGGTAATTTGGGTCCCACTCACCCTTTAGATTCTCATAACTCAACCATTAATAACAAATGTTTCAATAAAACTCATAATTCCATCATCAAAATATTTATATAAAGAAAACTTCTTAAATCGACAAAATCCAAATTCATTTAATGTGCTCATAAAGTTCCAGAATTCAAATAAGATATTAAATCCATTAAATTGCAGAAAATCATATTTTGAAGTTGTAGAATATCACAAAACATCTATCTATTCAAAAACCATCTATATCTCACTTTATAAAGTTATAGAAGTACACTTGAAATTCTATTATAAACAAAATATAACTCTCTTTAAAATACTGTAATATGTAGTAAAAACATCATCTAAAACAGTAGATCAATAATCCATAAGGTCGAAGAAATAACTTTTCAAGAAGACAACAAAAAAACTCACAAAACCCATCAGCCAAGCATTGACAGTCGACTGTCGAAGTTAGTTCAAAAATGGTCAGTCGACTGTCATGCGAAAATCTGAAACTCAAGAATTTCCAGTCGATTGCCACTTTTAGTTCAAAAAGTGGTCGGTCGACTATCAAGTCCAAAAAACTGCTACATTAAATTTCGTGCACATTTTACTGATACTTCTATAATTCTTTGTAAAATCTTAAATTTGCAAAACGAAATCCTCAGATGATTTAATATGACTTATATAACATATAGTAGTTTATAGAATCAATCAAAATCACCTCGATTCCATAAAAGAGTAAGTTTTCACAAAATTTCTTCAAAATGGCAATACACATACATGAATGTTCATATATGGGTTTTTAGCTTCAGTTTTTGCATCAAAACTCTTTGAATAGAAGTAGTAAATTATCTAATTCAATCTCAGTATGAAAAAAATTCAAGATTTAATTTAAAACTTCACAAAATGCACAAAAACTCAATTTCTTCAAAACAGTGAAATAGACTATATATATGTGTAGTAAATTATCTAATTCAATCTCAGTATGAAAAAAATTCAAGATTTAATTTAAAACTTCACAAAATGCACAAAAACTCAATTTCTTCAAAACAGTGAAATAGACTATATATATATATATATATATATATATATATAGAGAGAGAGAGAGAGAGAGAGAGAGAGAGAGAGAGAGAGGAGTGATCCAATGAGATACATTTTAAAATGAGATAATGAGATACATCAATTTTGACCATTGGATATAATTAGATTGAGATGAATGGCTCTAATCCATTTGGATTAGTTAATTGAAAAACCGGTTTATTTCTGCTCATCCATAAAAAAAAAAAAAAAAAAAAAAAAAAAAAATAAAAAAAAATCCCCAATCAGATTCCCTAACCCTCTCTGCCGTTTTCTCTCTCCCCGACCTTCATCTCTCATCTATCTCTGTTTCCCTTCTAAAAACTCAACCGCCCATCTTCCATACTCCCGTTGCCAACTCCGACCACCTTCCACCTTCACCATCATCCTCTTCACCAACCACTCGTCACCTCCAACCCCTCCAACCCATCGTCGCCCCTCCGTAACCCCCGTCCTCTTCATCCACCGCCAAAACCGTCTCCACCGAACCCGCTGCACGATCGCCGTTCCATCACCACCCTCGTCCATTGCCACCGTGATCCCTCTCTGTGCACCCCCCTTCAACCACCGGAGAACCCCCTCGTTGTCATTCCAAGCCCTGTCATCGTCTACCCCTGTTTTTGAGCGAAAACAGAGTTCGCCGTCGAAGCTTCCTATTTTTTATGCTACCTGTTCCGTATCACGCAAGAGCATGATGTCAAGATTTAAACATAGCAAACAGGATGTCAAGATCGATAAGAGCAGGATCCATTTGGCTCAAATGCTACTTTACTTTTGACAGTCAGTGGACATGATTAAATGTATCACGCTTATTACATACTATTTTAGAATTGTTTA